>JANAVB010032420.1:2277655-2877655 GCA_029216955.1 Iris pallida
GATCTCAAATATCCCAAAACCAACTCAAAGTCGAACTCATAAACTACACAACCCAACTCAATACCTAAAATCCAAAATACACAACCAAATCTCATGAAACTTGACAAACATGAAGGTGTACACGTGTGTGTCATATTCGTGTCCTTACAGAGTCAAACCCGTGTCCGTATCGTGTCCAAACAATGCGTATCACACGGGCACATACGCATGTATAGAAAATTCCTCGTGGGCACGTGCCGCGCTCGATAGAACGCCACACGCAACACGAGAAGGCTCGTGCTCGTGCACGTAGCTAGGTGGGGTCTAGTTCTAGGTGTACACCAGCCTGACACGTGTCCATGTGGTGTCCACACGTTGTACGAGACGCATATCGCACGGGCTGTACGCACGCGCGTGCGGCCTCATGGGCGCGTGTCGACCTTCGTAGCTCGCGACACGGGCCAATTCGTGCCACGTGGTCGATTCTAGGGTTAGCCTAGGTCTAGAGCTACGTGTCCATGCTCCTGGATTGTCCTCATCGCGTCGTGTCCGCGAACGAAGGCCGTGTCAGCGGCAATTTTCGTACGCGTGCATAGTAGGCTGAACCCGTACGGGTTCGATTGCTCCGCGCACGCTCCACAAAACCTCGTGAAACTTTAGAAGCACGTGAGCAGAGGTTGCCCCCACGTGTCCATCAAGTTTCACGCAAAATTGTGTCGTATCCATCGAGTTATGACACTCGAGCATCAGGACACGCACGGTGCCTCGTGCACGTGTGACCGTGTCCAATTTGGATACCAAAAACGTGTCAAATCGATATCCGTCTTTACGAAAGTTGTTTCAAATATAAACAACAACAAATTCATGAAAACAAAATCGAAAAATAAAAACTTTCAATTCTAAGAGGCATTTCATCGAACACGTGTTCTAATACACTGACACGCGTTCGATACGCCTACCAAACGGATACAAAAATCAACCAAACTACATCTACCAGTCCGGGGTACCTAGATGGATGCATCTATGAAGGAAAATCAAAATTTACAGGGGTTTAGAGGGGTTTACCTATTGAGAGTCAATATCTCAATGAAATGAGCCTCCAAACGTCCCGACGCCGATTTCCTCCGGTCCAAAGCCTCTGATTCCTTGTTAGCAAGTCTCCAGCAAGTTCCTCTCCTCCCAAGGATCGAAACGCACTTCTTTGGATTAATTTGGATGAGAGTTGAGGAAAATAGGCTTTTAGAAGATAAGGAGATTTCTAGGGTTTGAGAAACTTGACGGCTACAATGCTATAACACATAAAAAGGGAGGAAGGGCTGCTGTTGTGGCCGGCCATAGGGGCTGCTAGGGTTAAGTTAGGGTTGGTGATGGGCCACAACTCATCTAAAGTTAAACAAGAAGTCCATTAGCAAAAAGGCCAAAAAGCTATGTATTAAAATAGCCTAAAAATCACTTGAATTATTTCCTAATTAGGACTAAGCTCTAATTTAAATTCTAATTAGCTAATTAAGTCTCTAATCACATGGTTAGTCTTCTAATCAAGGTTAACTAAGGTTAAACCATCTGCTAATACCAAAAGCACTAATCAACAATTACCACACCAATCAAATAATAAAAAATAATCAAAAAATCAAATTAACACACAATTACTAAAATATCCCTAATCTAGAAAAGTGGTAGTGTCACAAAGCCAATAACGTTCCGTTCGATTTAGAGTCTTTGGTTACAAGAGTTGTAAAGAGGTTGCAAAAGTCAGAAAAACTCTCTGTTATTGGAGTCAGTCGTGCGCTCGTAACCAAGCACGGTGTGGTGAAGTTGGTCGTACACTTGTCAACAAGCACGGTGTTATAAAGAGACCGCAAGCTCTCAATTAGCTTGCAAATAGTAGATTAACAACGGGCAAGAGTACCTACGACTGGATTAATCCTCTCAGAGAAAAACCAGTATACATCGCGGTGTTCACTGAGTTTGATTCTCTCTCTCTCTCTCTTGCTTACTGCATTTTTCTAGTCTCTTTATTTATTGCCATAATTTATCAGTTAATTTTTAATTGGCATTTTATTCCGCTGCACACACACACACTCTATTCACCCCCTCTAGAGGTGCTCAACGGTCCTACAATTGGTATCAGAGCAGGTTATATTCTTATATAACAACCCTAGAGTATGTCAGCCGTGAAATCTATATTCATCGGTGAAGGACAATCCACAAATAGACCCCCACTATTGGATGGAACAAACTATACATACTGGAAAACACGTGTGACATTCTTCTTAAAGTCTCTTGACTTTGAGCTATGGTCTATAATAGTTGACGGTTATAAAAAACTGACACCTATAGTGGTTGAGGGCGTACTTGTAAACAAGCCTCATGACAAGTATACAGATGCAGAAAAGTCAAAGGCTAGTCTAGATGCACGTGCCATCAACGCACTATTCTGTACAGTTGACAAGACGGAGTTCAATAGAGTTTTAACCTATCAAACACCTCATGATATTTGGAAACTTTTTGAGGTAACTCATGAAGGTACTTCCTAAGTAAAGGAATCCAAAATCAGCAGACTGACACAGGAATATGAATCCTTCAAAATAAAATCCGACAAGTCAATTACACAGATGTTTACTCGTTTCCTTGATATTACTAATCCTCTACAATCTTTTGGTAAGGAATACAGCAATCATGAAAAGATCAGGAAGCTGCTACGGGCTCTAACCAAGAATTGGAACCTTAAGGCAACCGCGATCGAAGAAGGAAATGATCTCACCACCATGAGCTTGGAGACACTGATGGGCAAACTGATGACTCATGAACTAGACTTGCAAGACTTTGAAGAAGCAACTCCCAAGGAGAAATCTATAGCCTTCAAATCTCAAGCCAAAAGAACTGCACATGATGACTCAGATAAAGAATCCTCCAGTAGTGATGAGCAAGCCCTTTGGTAAGAAATTTTAGCAAATTCTTGAAGTTTGAAAGGTCAAACATAAAGAAGAAAGACGTTCACGAAAGCAATGAAGAAGAAACTATATGTTCGGATGCAAAAAGTCAGGGCATATCAAAAGGACTATCCATTGTCAAAGAAGAGTAGTCCATATGACAGATCAAGATCTAGCAGAAAGGCCATAACAGGTCGAAAGTATGTAAACACAAGTATCTGACACGAAAGTGAGGCCAGTAAATCAGAGGAAGAGGGCAGACCCTGCTGTAAAAGCATAAATAAATTTCATAGACCAAGTCAAAGAAGTTGAGAGCTTTATGCAAGTCAAACTGAGTCAGATTCAAACTTTACGCAGAGATCAAAACAGAGTTAACTCTACACGAACTACTTTATGCGAGAGCCATCCTCAAACCTTTACGCAGAAGACATGCTGTCCTATATCGTATTTAATGTGCGTGATACTGTTCTGACATAATGATTTTCTGACAGCAAATTACACAGAAGCCGAGAAGATTTTTTACACCAAACCCAATACTTTTCGTTTAGTATGCAGATGGGCTACTTTACGCTCAAGAGACTGCTTCTTTTACGTATGAAAGCTATTCGAGTTTTTACGCTCAAGGCTTTCGTGTGCGTAGAGTTTATTTCAGCTAATTATACGCTCAAGGCTACTTTTTAGCCACTTTACGCAGGAAGTCTATTTTGGGTTATTTTATGCCAGTCTGCTACTTTACGCAGGAAGTTTGTTTTGGGTTATTTTTACGCCCAATCTTTTCTGGCTATGTGAGAATGTGGTCTGCATACGTGGCTTTCATGTCACACTTATCGAGGAACGTGTGTACATGCTCTTTCCATATTGCTGAAGTTGTGGGACACGTGTCACCATACGTAGAGACCAAAACTCTACATGGGATACGTGTTATCACGCGTAGAGGTTGATTTTCATCGTGGGTGACAGTTACTTGCGTAGAGACCCAATTATGTTGCTTTTTTACTGCACAGAGGGTCTAGTCTATAAATAGACTTATTTTTAACAAAAGTGAAAAAAAGAAGAGATACAGAATAGGAGATTCTGAGAAAACTCATACTTTCAGAGTGATATTCCCAGAAGCATTTCTTCAACTTTTTCTCAAGAACAGGGTGAAGCAAAGCAGGAAAGCATTCGACTGTGCCATCAGTGCCGTTGTGTCGATACCTTTTTGGTGACTTAGTTCTTCCGATTGTTCATTTTCCTCAAGCAGTTCTCTTCATCATCATCGTATGGTCCAAGGAACAAAGTGATCGCTCTCAGATCAGACTTCCATAGCAATATATCCTAGAAACAATTTGTACTTTTGTACTTTTTCTCGTTTTCTTTCAAAAGCCAATTTTAGGTATTTTGTTAAGTGAAACAAAATGGCGACTCTGCTGGTGACGACTTTCTCCTCTGACGAGAAAGTAATTGCTCAATATGATGATGTGTCGGTCGGATCGACAAAGAAGACTCTGGTTGTTCAATTCGACCAGACTGCTTACGAAGAAATGCTCCGAACTGGGGGTAGTACTCGCTGCTCCAATGTTTAAAAATCACGGAAGGTGTGAAAAGTTTGGATTCCTAAGTACAAAGCATCCTCTGATCTCCCTGTTGTCTCTGAAGGCAAGAGAATTCTTCCCACTCCTGTTGTGGAGGCTCCCATCTGTGAAGAGGCAGTCTTTACTTCAGTGTTGCGCCCCGGGCGTAAAAATCAGTCTCCCGTCTGTGACGTGGTAGACACCCAAGTTTTGCGCTCTGCGCGTAAAAATCAGTCTCCCGTCTGTGACGTGGTAGACACTCAAGTCTTGCGCTCTACGCATAAGGGTAAATCTTCCATCTGTGATGTGGCAGATGTTCATGTTTTGTGCTCTACGCATAAAAGTAAATCTCCTGTCGGTGACATGGTAGATAAAGTTCACAATGATGCCTTTGCATCTAAAGTGAATTTACCTACACGTATGCAGCGTAAAAATAAGAATTCTATTATTGGTAAAACTTCAGTTTTTACCAACAACCTTCTTACACTACTTTACGCAAAGTACCAAACCTTCAGATTACGCGTAATGCTAATGGAGTTCTTTGTGCACAAAAAATCTCAGGATTTACGCACGTAACTCCAGGCACGTAAAAATATACAGTTTGGGTCTGCTAATGCAGCCAGTAATCTTCTTTATACGCAAAGGACTAAACGTTTCTTTGTCCCAAATATAATAAAGAAGACGACTCCTTCCACTCCTTCTGATTTACGCAAGTTACTTGTACAAAAGCGTAAAAATAGAAAATCTCCTGTGATACTCCCCAAAAAAATTATCATTGTGAGTGTCACCAGATTGTAATCAAATATTGTTGTTTGGCTTCTAAACGGTCAATTTTTGACCGATTAAGCTACAATGTGCCTCAACAACAAGTTGATGATCAAGAACATGAGTTGTCCTATGCATCAGTCAATATGGCATCTCATATTAATAGAGGACGACGTCCAAGACGCAATTCGTCCCGTACTCCAAGCCAACAACAGTTCAACCGACTCCTTGACACTTTTGAAGGGGTATATCAGCATACTCGGTCAAGAAGTCAAAGATCGTTGCAATCTTCAGATTCAGAAGTTGGGGGTACCCAGTCTTTGGAGTCAGAAACTGATAGCGTTGATTCATACCTCTACACCAATCCCTCTGTATGTTCAAGGAAGGTTAAATCCTATGCTATCGGAGATGAACCAGAGATGTCAACTTCTAATACAGAACAACATCTCTCTGTAGTAGAGCAATCAATAAAAGACATGCTTGCCATGATGCAAAATATGCATCAAATAATAACGACTCAACAAACTGTTCAGCCGGCAGTGGTAACACCGGTGCAGGTAGCATCACAAACTCAAGATAGTCAAGGGGTTGATACACCTTTGAATAATCTTAGTCAAGTGCCTACTATCAATTAAAACTCTGCACCTCCAGATCCTCTCATTCCAGAAGATGTACCACCACCGGTGGAGGTTACGGTACATCCAGCCACTATCCAATCAAATGTGCTTCCCCAAACTAGTGAAACTATTCAAGCAGTACGTGAGCTAAAAGTACAGTTTGAGGTTCTTAAGCACAAAGATCAACTCCAGAGGTTAGGGATTAAACAACCTTATCCTCCTCACTGGAATGATGTACCCTTTCCTCCAAAATTCAAGCCACAATCTACGGTGTTATTCGATGGAAAGGCTTCTCCAAGTCAATATATTAATTATTTTGATATTATGACTGTACATTTGCAAAAGAATGATGCTCTTCTCACCCGAGTTTTCATTGGGTGTTTGACGGGTTCAGCATATGACTGGTATCGCGATCTACCCGACAATTGTATATCGTCTTTTGACGAGTTTAAAGCAATATTTCTCTTCCGTTTCTATGAAGGAGGTATGGACATGAATATGTCCTCCTTAATAGAGATTAAACAGAAAGAGAAAGAGGATACTCGGACGTTTATTGAATATTTTCGACAGGCTACTTTGAAGATGCCTCATGGTATGCCAGATTCAGCATTGATTGATACATGCAAAATGAATCTGCGACCAACCATTGCTGTCTTTACAGGCTCTCAATTCACAGATTGGGCCTCATTCATTATAGCAGCAGTTTCAGCCGAGACCAATGGTAGATTGGCTCGTGAACATGGGATGATCTTTGCCTCAGAAGACAAAGGAAAGAAAGCCTCTTCAGGTAATAATTTCGGCAATCGTAATGGGAAAGGGAAGGAAACCCTAGTGGTTAATCTTTCAAAACCCAAAACGATGCCAAATAATCTGGAGTCTTCCAAACCAAAAGAAGAATACTCTTTTGATGACAGTGATATCCCAGGGATATTCTAATGTCTCGTCAAGAGTGGTAAACTTCAGATTCTAGAGCCAAAACGACCTAATAAGGTGAATCTAACTGACAATCCCGAGTATTGTATCTACCATAGATACATAAATTATCCTACCAAGGCTTGCTATGTCTTAAAGAAGAAAATCCAGGAGTTGATAAATGCTAATGCCATCGCTTTAACCAATGATGAGCATACAGTCACAACTAATATGATTTCTCTTCAATTTGGAGGTTTTTCTCCACAGCAAGTTCCAGATGGGATCGTCCCAATTCTAAAGGCGACAATGAAGATTGTGAATCTTCCGCCAGCTAGAGAGCAAAGTGAAGGACTATTGCCTCTCACATTGAAAAATGGTGAAATTATGTGGGTACACCCTGATTTAGTACCTGAAATGGAGAATGAAAGTAAAATTTTAAAATCCAAGAAAGGTAGAAAAATCAAAACCTGCAATATGATTTCTCATGTTGTTACTCCAGATCATGATGATTTGGATCATCTTTGGGACGACATTCCTCTGGAGGATAGGCTGAGGGGTTTGAATATATACCCTCCAAGTTTGGCTCCTCCTTCCAAACTTAAACTTATTCATCGGCAATGGTTAGCAATGAATAGTGTCCCCTTATACATGGCACAATAATTCTTTACTGCTTATGAGAAAGCACCTGTAGGAATTTTTTCTCCTGTCCCGAATACCCTTACTCCTGTGGCTACAGAGGTCTCTATTCCTCTTTCCTCTGTTGAACCATCTATTGAAAGTCCGCTACCCACTCACATGTACAGTCAACAAACAGTCCATCTCATAAAAATATGGGCTATAACTTTCAAAAGACGGAAGGCTTGAACTATGATAAAGGAATGCGACTTCATTTACAAATTCAAGGTCAAAAATCTACTGTTGGATTGGGATTTGAGGTCCCTCATAAAAATCCTCACAAGAAGAAGACTAAGGGAAAGAAGACTAAAACCTATAATATGGTACTTCATTCTCCTGAGTTTGAAGAAGAAACCTTTGCTGGTACGAGATCTGGTAAAGAATACCACAAAGATTATGAGGGAACTTCCAAAGAAGCGGAGGACGTTGCTGAAACACTACCAGCTCAACCATTTTCTATTCCTGCTGAGACAAGACCTTCTAAACCATCTGTGGTTGAGAAAGGGAAACAGAAAGCAGTACGCTTTGACGTCCCGCTGAAGTCTGCTTCAAATCAAGGGGTGATGATGAAACCCTACAAGCTCGATATTCTAGCCCAATTAGCTAATACTCCGGCTAGACTCTCTATCTTTGAGTTGTTTCGTCTTTCTAAAGAAAGTCGAGAAATTTTGGGCGAAGCTTTGCTACAAGCTGATTCATGCTTAGCTCAACTCAAAAGTCCTGACAATATACCGGTCTCGTGTCCCCAATGTCATAGTATGATAGAATCAATTCCTAACATTACCTTCACCCAAGAAGATATGCTATTGAAGCATAATAGACACGACAGGCCTCTGTGTTACACAGGATATATTGACTCTACTGAAATTGACAGGATTTACATTGATCCTGGATCTTCTATTAGCATTATTCTTCAGAGTATGATACGACCCATAAGGATTTCTACTAGTGATTTGACTTACACTAGTACAACAATAGTTGGTTTCAACTCTGGAAAGAGTAAACCATTAGGGAAGATTCGTCTGAAGATTCAAATAGGTGATCTTCGAACTATGGCGACCTTTTATGTTATCAACTCAGATGTATCTTACAACATTCTTCTTGGAAGACCGTGGATACATGAGCATAACATTGTGCCTTCAACTCTCCACCAATGCTTCAAGTATGTGGATTCTCAAGGGATTGTGAAGACTGAATTTGCAGATATAAATCCTTTTAAAGGTGTTAAAGCCTATTTCTCTGATTCAATACTCTACAAACAAGAGCATGTGAAAGAAATATCTGATATGGCTGAAGATCGATCGCCTGCAGAAGATCAATCTGTCTTAGAAGATCCTCCAGAAGATCAACCTTTGAAGATTAAAGTCAAAGGTCGAATCCAACCCCAACCTGTCAATGACGAACCTTTGATGATTAAGGTTAAAGGAAGAACTCGAGCTTCTTCTGAGGAATCTGTGAGAATTTCAGTCAAGAGCCAAGTTCAACCTCTCATGATCAAGGTCAAGGGACGTACTTCTCGTATAAATGATCCAGAACCATTGATTATCAACCTTGGCAAGTCTACGCTGAAGACGGATGATGGTCCGTTAATGATCAATCCAAAGCGTAGTAGTCAGTTTATAAATGATGTAAATATTGATCATTCTGTACTTTCTCATATTAATAAAGATTTCCTTTTGGAGTATATGACTGTCAAATTTATTGAAAGAATGACTTTATCTGCTGATAATCAAAGTCATCAACATAAAAATAACATAAATACAGAGGAAACCTTATATATTAATCATAAGGAAAATTTCTTTCCTTCTCATGTCGATGTTGGACCCTATGCTCAAAGGTTCCTAACATCTTCTCCTTATCTTCTACCTGTAGCCTCTTCATCACAAGCTTGTGTAACTTATAAACGTCATAAAGAATCTTATTTTATGATCCCGTCTAATAAGAAAAACAAGCGCCAAATTGTCTTTGGCTTGGCTAGAAATATCCCTGTTACTCAGACAGATGATATCATAGAGAAAGATAAAGAAAAAAAAAATCAAAATTGACAAATATAGTCAACAATCTCTTAAGATTATCCAGAATATGGGATATGATTTGAAAACTATGCTAGGTCTCAATCAAGGCAAAGGTAGACGGTTACCATTATGTGGTGATCTATTTTACCAGAAAACTCGTCATGGGTTGGGATACGATCCATCCCACATGTTTAATGAAGATATACAAGAAGAATTTTCTTCCAGTTCTTCACAATCCTCAGATTCTGAAGAAATTCAGTTCATTGAATCTGATACATCCCACAAGTATAAAGAAGATATGGAAGAAGAATTTTCTTCCAGTTTTTTACAATCCTCAGATTTTAGAGGAAACCAGTATGTTGAATCTGTGTGCGTCTTTTCAGTCAACATGGTTCAAACTGATAGTGAATTTGAGCCATTTGAAAATGACCCTTGGGTACAACAAATGGACACTCAATGGGAGCTTTATTTTGAACAACGACAGCCACCTACAGAAGATAAAATTGTCCAGATTGACGTTGGAGACGGAACTACGTCTAAGCCGATATTCATCAGTAAAAATCTTTTTGAAGATGAAAAGGAAGAGTTGATAAAGCTGATTAAAGAATATATTGATATCTTTATATGGAGTTATGAGGATATGTCGGGTCTAGATCCTAAAGTAGCTACTCATAAACTCAATATTCTTCCTAATGCCAAGCCTGTAAAACAACAGCAGCAGCATTTTCGACCAGATACGATGGATATAATTAAAGCAGAAGTCAAAAAGCTGATCACATGTGGCTTTGTTCGTGAAGAACAACACCCAGACTGGGTTGCCAACATTGTACATGTCATAAAAAAGAATAGAAAAGTCCGAATTTGTATAGATTTTCGAGATCTTAATGCAGCTTGTCCAAAAGACGAATTTCCACTTCCGATTACCGATGTTATGATAGACAATATATGTGGTTTTGAACGCATGTCTTTCATGAACAAATTTTCAGGATACAACCAAATTAAGATGCATCCAGGAGATGAAAAGCATACCACTTTCCGTACACCCCTTGAAGTTTACTGCTATACGGTTATGTCGTTTGGTCTAAAAAATGCCGATGCTACGTATCAACGGGCCATGAGCAATATCTTTCAAGAACATCTACGAAAAATAGTTAAATGTTATGTGGATGATATTGCTATCAAAAGTCGATTAAAAGATGATCACATTCAAGACTTGAAGACAGTATTTGAGTTGATGCGTCAACATCAACTGAAGATGAATCCCACTCTTTCTTAGGGGTTTCTAGTGGCAAATTTTTGGAATTTGTCATCACTTCTCAAGGTATCCATGTTGATCCTGGTAAAATCAAAGCAATTCTTAAAATGTGTCCTCCACATAATCTGAAAGAACTCCGTGGCTTCCAAGGTCGTATTGCTTATATCAGGAGATTTATATCCAATCTTTCTGGGAGATGTCAACCTTTCTCTCGTCTATTAAAGAAAGGTGTATCATTTGTTTAGGATGAAGCATGTCAAAAAGCCTTCAATGACATCAAGCAATACCTTATAAATCTACCTGTTCTGGTACCTCCAGTAATAGGAAGACCATTTTTGCTATATGTTCGAGCCTTAGATCATTATCTTGGTGCTCTTCTTGCACAGAAAAGTGATAAGGGTCATGAACAGGCAATTTATTATCTTAGACGAATGATGGTTGGAGCTGAACACAGGTATACTCTTGTGGAGAAAGAATGTCTGGCCTTGGTTTTTGTCGTTCAAAAGACACGACATTATGTGTCAGGACAAACTATTCATGTCATATCCAGAATAAATCCTGTTCGAGTATTGATGAGAAAGCCGAACATTCTTAACTCCAGGTTAGCCACCTGGGCAATGTTGCTTACTCCTTATGATATGGTCTATGTACCTCAAAAATTAGTGAAGGGTTAAGCATTAGCAGATTTCTTAGCAGCTCACCCTATACCTGAAACCTCTAAGCTATATGAGGACATTCCAGATGAAGTCATGGATTGCAACATGACTTTGAAGGATGACATTTGGCAACTATACTTTGATGGAGCATCACGGGTTGGACCTAAAGGCAATATTGTCTCCGGAGTAGGCATCGTCTTGGTCTCTCCTGATAAAATGGTCATATACCGTGCTTATTCTCTTAATGAACCATGTTCCAATAATGTGGCAGAATATAATGCTCTGCTAATTGGTCTTCAAGTAGCAAAACAATTGGACATTGAGTTCCTGGAAGCTTATGGAGATTCTCAACTGATTGTTAATCATGTCAGAGGGACATATGAAGTCAGAAATCCTGACCTCATTCCCTATCATCAAGTGGTAATCGAATTGGTCCTTTCATTCAAAGGATTCTTCATTGAATTCGTACCACGTTCTCAAAATTTGGAAGCTGATGCTCTTGCTAGTTTAGCTGCAGACTTAGCTGTTCCAATCAGAAGACAAAATACCATTACTTTGTTGGATAGAGATCTATTCCGTGTCAAGAATAATTTGTATATCGAACAAAGTTATACTACAGAATCAAATTCTCAGCAAAGGGATTGGAGAAGTCCATTTATTGATTATGCGGTTCATGGGATTTTACCTGAAGATCCAAAAGAAGCTGCATCAATCAAAAGACGATCATTTCGATTCTACTACGATTCTTCTTTGCATATGTTATATCGTCGTTCTTATGACGGACTTTTACTATATTGTCTCTCTGAGAGTGAATCTAAGTAAACACTTCGTGAAGCTCATGATGGTGTCTGCGGTGCTCATCAACCGAGTCCGAAATTACAGGACCGTATTCGAAAGAATGGGGTATTATTGGCCTTCCATGATAGCAGATGCTGTGGATTATGCCAGACGGTGTAAAGCATGTCAGATTCATGTCGATTTTATTCATCAACCATCTAAATTCTTACATCCTACGGCAGCTTCTTGGCCTTTCGAAGCTTGGGGTATGGATATTATTGGTCCGATTAATCCTCCTTCTATTAAAGGACATCAATTTATCCTGGCCATAATGGATTATTTCTCTAAATGGGCGGAAGCGGTTCCCCTTGTTGAAGTGAAAACATCTAATGTGGTTAGCTTCGTCAAACACCATGTCATTTATCGTTTTGGGATTTCCCGAAGGATAATTCATGATAATGGACCATAATTTGCCAGTCAGGCGTTTTATTGATTCTGTGACAAGAATCAGATCCAGAACTTAGCTTCTACAGCTTATAATCCAGTTGCTAATGGTTTGGCCGAATCTTTCAACAAGACAATTATTAAACTTCTCAAAAAGTTTGTCTCTTCTAATAAACGTGATTGGAATGAGAAACTTAGAGAATGTTTATGGGCTTACCGAACGACAGTCCGAACTCCTACTGGTTTTACACCATTCTCACTGGTTTACAGATGTGAGGCTGTTCTTCCACTGGAAATCCAGATTCCATCTCTTAGAATAGCCATTGCTAATGAGCTAACTACAGAGAATAATGATCGGTTGAGACTTCAAGAACTTGAAGGTCTAGACGAGAAGCGTCTTCAAGCACAACAATACATCGAGTTATATCAAGCCCGCATATCTCGAGCTTTCAATCGTAAAGTTAAAGAGAGGGTATTCAAAACCGGTGAACTAGTTCTAGCTGTTCGAAGACCGATGGTGATGACTCATATAAAGCAAAGGGAAATTCCAAGCAAAATGGAAAGGTCCTTATGTAGTCGAGACAGTATTCTCTAATGGTGCCTATAGGTTGTCTAAACCTAATGGAGATTTACTCATGATGCCAATTAATAGCAAATTCTTGAAGAAATATTATGTCTGAATTTCTTCTTTATTCTCCAGCTACCAAGGTTTGGTTAAGCTGATTATTTGTTCTCCTAAAAGAGAATTTTGATCTTCTGTCTTACCAGCTGATTTTAGAAAGAAAAAGATTTATTATTTATCATGTTCTCATGACCTCTGAATAAATATTAAGTTTACTTCTTTTCTTATCTATCATGTCCATATGGCCTCTGAATAGATATTAATCTATTTTCTTTGAGTTGTTACGATCTGTCACATTCATATTATCTCTGATAGTATTGTATACTCTAAAAAGAAAACAAGATTCATTATCTATCATGTCCACATTACCTCTGGATAGATATAATTTACTTTGTTGAGTTTAGAAGACTTATCATGTCCATATTATCTCTGATAAGTGTTTTCTATCTCATACCTATTGTTTAAATTCAAAATAAATGATAGGGTCATAAAACAAATATTTCATTCATTTCTTGAAAATATTACAGAATGAAAAAGACAGAAGAATACAAAATTCTATATTAAATACAAAAATGCCTAAGGCGGAGCAGATACATCTTCGAACAGTTTTTGCAGCTCTGCTAGACGCTTCTCACGAGAATTCAATACAGTAGAAGTAGCTATAGATCGTCGGGCTTCTGGAGTACAGAGATGGGAGAGTTCGGCGAAAGTAGCTATCATTTTATCCTTGGCATCATCAAGGGTTTTAATGACAGCTTCAGCACCAAAAACCTTCTCTTCCAATATTGAGTTCTGCGTCAGATGTTGGTCTCTAGCTGCAATTATCTGCTCTCTTTCTTCCTTCAAGCGAACCAACTCCGCCTCAACTTTACGAATTCTATCATCTTGCTGATGAATTCTCATGTTTGAAGTCTCATAGGCTTCTTTATGCATCTCTAAAAGGGGTTTATTTTTATTCAATAAAGCTTTCTCCCTGGCAACTTTGCTGCCGTACTCTTGGAGATATTCATTGAAAATAGTCTTCCGAGTGATGTACTCAGCTGATAAAGTATCATACTCGGTTTGGATGAGACTTTCAAGAGTTTCACTTGACAGCCTTAGATATTCTTTAATAGGCTGTTCAAGTCCTTCCACTACCTTCTCCAAAGCTGCGGCTCTCTCAGCGTCATTAAACATAGTAACATTCCTGATCGTGAGAGCAATTGTAGCCTTCAAGCTTTCATAATTAAGGCCCTTCTTCAGGACCATCTTGATCAAAGCTGCCAAGGTTTTGTAGAAAGTTTCAGTATGGATCTCAACTAAGAGATTCATTTCGGCATTAGAGCTCGACGGTGGTCTTGCTCTTGGGGACCATTTGAACTAAGATTTCGAAGAAGAAAAGAGTATTCGAAGATTGAGAATTGCGAGAATGAGTAAAGTTCTCTCTCTACCAGTTGAACTCTATTTATAGAGAATTTTGAAATCGGTTCAAATTCTTGAAATTTACGCTGACTGTTGAATATCCCGAATATTACGCTTCTAAGCTGACTGTTGGACATCCCGAACTTTATGTAGAGTGTTGGATATCCCGGATTTTACGCTTCTGTTCAAAGTATTTCAAATCTTAGAAAAAATTTGAAAACTTTGAAGAGGGTCTTGTAGAAGCATAAATAAATTTTATAGACCAAGTCAAAGAAGTTGAAAGCTTTACGCAAGTCAAACTGAGTCAGATTCAAACTTTACACATAGATCAAAATAGAGTAAACTCTACGCGAACTACTTTATGCGAGAGCCATCCTCAAACCTTTACGCGGGAGACAGGTTGTCCACATCGCATTTCATGCACGTGATACTGTTCTGACAGAATGATTTTCTGACAGCAAATTGCACAGAAGCCGAGAAGATTTTTTTACACCAAACCCAACATTTAGTGTGCAGATAGGCTACTTTACGCTCAAGAGACTGCTTCTTTTACGCATGAAAGCTATTCGAGTTTTTACGCTCAAGGCTTTCGTGTGCGTAGAGTTTATTTGAGCTAATTATACGCTCAAGGCTACTTTTCAGCCACTTTACGCAGGAAGTCTATTTTGGGTTATTTTACGCCCAGTCTGCTACTTTACGCAGGAAGTTTGTTTTGGGTTATTTTTATGCCCAATCTTTTCTGGCTATGTGAGAACGTGGTCTGCATACGTGGCTTTCATGCCACACTTATCGAGAAATGTGTGTACGTGCTCTTCCCATATTGCTGAAGTTGTGGGACATGTGTCACCATGCATAGAGACCAAAACTCTACATGGGATACGTGTCATCACGCGTAGAGGTTGATTTTTATCGTGGGTGACAGTTACTTGCGTAGAGACCCAATTATGTTGCTTTTTATGCACAGAGGGTCTAGTCTATAAATAGACTTATTTTTAACAAAAGAAAAAAAAAAGGGAGAGATACAGAATAGGAGATTCTGAGAAAACTCATACTTTCAGAGTGATATTCCCAGAAGTATTTCTTCAACTTTTTCTCAAGAACAGGGTGAAGCAAAGCAGGAAAGCATTCAACTGTGCCATCAGTGCCGTTGTGTCGATACCTTTCTGGTGACTTAGTTCTTCCGATTGTTCATCTTCCTCAAGCAGTTCTCTTCATCATCATCGTATGGTCCAAGGAACAAAGTGATCGCTCTCAGATCAGACTTCCATAGCAATACTTCCCAGAAACAATTTGTACTTTTGTACTTTTTCTCGTTTTCTTTCAAAAGCCAATTTTAGACATTTTGTTAAGTGAAACACCTGTTAGTACAGTCTTCCTAAATATTTTTGGACAAAAGCTGTTAGTACAGCCTGTCATATTTTAAATAGGGTGTTGATTCGTCCAATCTCAAAGAAAACACCATATGAGCTTTAGTTTGAAAGAATTCCAAATATTTCTTATTTCAAAGTTTTTGGATGTCGCTGTTTTATCCTGAACAACAAGGACAACTTGGGTAAGTTCGACTCGAAAGCAAATGAAGGGATATTTCTCGGATATGCTGCTAAGAGTAAGGGATGTAGAATTTTTAATAATAGATCTATGATTGTTGAAGAATCTACTAATGTCACTTTTGATTAGCTAAATAGTCACAGATCTAACGACAGTGATGATGAAGAAACACCTGCTACAAAAGAAAGTCCTGTGGATAGTATGACAAAGAGATTCAAGACATTAAAATTTTTGACAGACCATCCAGAGACACTTGTCATAGGTGATGTATCAAAAGGTGTAAGTACTCGTTCTTCTATTAGAAATGCTGATATAGTAGCTAATGTAGCTTTTATATCTCAAGTAGAACCTAAGACTGTAGCAGATGCTTTTACTGATGAATTTTGGATTAATGCCATGTAAGAAGAACTTAATCAATTTGAGAAAAACCAAGTTTGGGAACTCGTTCCTGAACCTATTGGTCAATCGATAATTGGTACCAAATGAGTGTTCCGAAATAAATTCAGTGAAGATAGAAAATTTCTACGCAACAAAACACGTCTAGTGGCACAAGGTTATAATCAAGAAGAATGTATTAATTATGACGAGACATATGCTCCTGTTTCTAGACTAGAAGCTATCCGCATATTTTGTGCATTTGCATTTTTTTATGATTTCAAATTATTTTAAATGGACGTGAAAACTGCATTTTTAAACGGATATTTAAAAGAAGATTTTGTGAAATAACCCCCTAGTTTTGAAGATTTTTAAAAACCTGATCACGTCTTCAAACTTAAGAAAGCACTCTATGAACTCAAACAAGCACCTCGTGCTTGGTATGAACGCCTAAGTACCTTCTTACTTGAAAATGGTTTCTCAAAACGGAGAGTTGATACTACTTTATTTACTAAGTCTTCAGATGATGATATCTTGCTTGTTCAAATTTATGTGGATGACATAATATTCGGATCTACTACTGAAAAATTTTGTTAAGATTTTGCTAAGTGTATGCAGAGTAAATTTGAGATGAGTATGATGGGAGAGCTAAACTTCTTCCTAGGACTCCAAATCAAACAACAGTCACAGGGAACATTCATCGATCAAGCCAAGTACACGAAGGACTTACTGAAAAAGTATGACCTCGACAACGTGAAGCCAATCGGAACTCCAATGGCTATATCTACAAAGCTTGACACTGATGAAAGTGGAAAACCAGTCGATCAACGTAAGTATCAAAGTATGATTGGTAGTTTATTATATTTAATTGCTAGTCGTCCTGATATTATGTTTAGTGTTTGTATCTGTGCACGATATCAGGCTAATCCTAAGGAATCGCACTTATGTGCTGTTAAGCGTATCTTTCGATACCTTAAGGGAACTTCAACAGTCGGCTTATGGTATCCCAAAACCAAATCTTTTAACCTAATTGGTTATTCATATACAAATTTTGTAGGATGTAAAGTAGACCATAAAAGTACCAGTGGTACGTATTATTTCCTAAAAAAAGCTGTAGTCTCCTAGTTTAGCAAGAAGCAAAATTCTATAGCTCTTTCAACTACTGAGGCTGAGTATATCGCCACAGGACGTAACTGTCTCAAATTTTATGGATGAAACAAACACTAGAAGATTATAATTTGCACTACACTAAGATTCCTATTTATTGTGACAATACTAGCACAATCAATTTGACCAAAAATCCTGTTTGTCACTCACGCACAAAGCACATAGAGATTCGTCATCACTTTTTACGTGATCACCAGCAACACGGGGATATTTTTTAGAGTTTATTGACACAGATCATCAACTAGCAGATATTTTCACAAAACTACTGGCTGAAGATCGTTTCAACTATCTGCATCGTGAGCTAGGCATACTTGAATTTTTAGGTTCATAGTACATTATGACTAGTAAAAACTCTTATAAATAAAGACTTTAACATTTACTAATTAAAGTTATTTTGGGTACAAGCCGAAAAGGCCCTTCTGTTATACAGGTACAAATAGCCTAAAGCGACACGGTGTACTAGTCTTCGGACTACCGTTAGCTGGGATCCGGCCCCTATAGCTAACCCAAGATGATGAAAAATTATTAAATGAATAATTTCAAAGGTTATTAAGTGTTTTTAATAACTCATACGGCATTAAATGAACTGTTAATACAAGTAGGCCGAACTTGGACAGAACTCGGACCGAGTTCGGTTGGCGCTGTTGCGGATTTCCAGAACTAAACAACCGGCCCTAGCCTATATATTACCATCTTCTCTTTATATTTTTCATCCCATCCCATCGAAAACTCTCTCTAAAATCCTAACCCTAGGCTCTCCTCCTCCTTCAAACCTAGATCTTCAAGGCTCAGAAGTTGTATCCTTCATCTTCTTCCTCCTTTCTCTTGAGGTATATCTATCTACTTCTTGTTTTTTCATGGCTCTGAAATCTCACAAGAGGAAGAAAGATGCTTCCCAAGTGGGTTCATCTTCTTCTGAATATACTCCTACAAATGTTTTTAGTCCTGCTCGTCCAGCTGATAGAGAGGACTACGACCCTGCTCTTTTTTCTGATAAAGAATTTTCTGATATTTGGTTTGACTCTTTTTCTGGAAGAAATATTTGTGCCGGTGTATGTGTTAATTTTACTATATTTTTTGAATATGCTCCCACATTTAAAAGACTTGGAATTAGAGACTTCTTTGAACTTTTTGATAACATCTATGATAATGTTGTTAGAATGTTTTATTGCAACTTGCAAATAAAAGATAATGACAATATCTATTCTTGTGTCGCTGGACAAGAATTAGAATTTAATGTCACTGATGTTAGTGAATATTTTCACGTGCCAGATATTGGCAAAGCATTAGTTGACATCAACCATGTCCAGTTCCCTAAAGGTGTCACCCTTGACTCCTTCAAAGCCTTTATGTGTCACCCTAAACCAGTTCCTCGTAGGGTGTATTCAAAACATCTAAACCAGAACTTTTATGAGTAACATCGCTTTATCTTCTCTGCTTTACTTCCAAAGAAGGGATCTACTAACGAGATCACTTTTATAGAAATATCCGCGATGTACCATATCCACTTTGATATTCCTTTTTCTGTTCTCAAGACCTTCATGGCTTGGATGATCAGTTGCAGGAGTGCGGGGCGTAACCTTGTCTACCCCATGCACCTGGCTTCGATCTTTCGGAGGTTCAAAATCAACCTTCAACTCTGTCCATTCTCTTCTACTGCTTCTGAGCTGAGTAGATGTAGGTTGTATCCCAACCCTCCTCCTCCACCTGGTGTTGTACCTGCCCCTGCTGATCCCGATGCACCTGCTTCAGAGGCTCCTGCTGCTACTCCAGGATTCGATCTGCAGTTCTACCAGCGGTTCGACGCCTTCGTTGCTCTCTCCGAGCAACGCTATCAGCGCTTTGATGCATTTGTTACTGCTTCAGAACAACGTCATCAGAGTTACGTTGATACAGAGTTTTGACATACCTCACAGGCTCAGGTCTTGAGGAACAACATTGCCGATATCCATTGGAGCATTGCTCATGATCCTTCACACCCATTCCTGATGACTCATCATCCATCTTTTGCTGGCCCGAGGTTCGACGATGAGGCCACCTTTCAGTATTTTGATCCTACCACCGCCTATGTTGATCCTCAACCACCTGCTACTACTGGAGATGATGACACACAGATATGATGTGGCGGTTGATGCTTAGTTGTTTTGAGTTATATTTACTAGTGGTGATGATCTTGTAGTTTTTTTTATCCAAAATTTTCAGTTGGATTTTATTAGCAGTTTTCTTCAGTCATAAACTCTTCAGTTATGACTTTATGCAGTTGTGATGTATTTTCTTCATTTCAGTTTATGTATTACTAGTTTCTTTTACACTATGACTGTGACTTGTATATGTTGGACATTTTCTTGTCTTTTGTCTTGGTTCATTATTATTGGCTTCACACATTGCGGGGGAGCCACACACATTTTGCATACTTGACAAAGGGGGAGAAAGCCTATATCCAAAAGATAAACTTAGTTTACCATACCAGCCATAGATCAAATATCAGGTATATTATTTCAAATATCAGGTATATTATTTCAAGTTTTTTTTTATATTATTCCTATATATATTTTGGTATAAATCAAGTTTGTCAATTATCAAAATGGGGGAGATTGTTGGCTCATTGCCTAATGGTCACACCTAATTTTGATAATCAACGACAACTTACGTCGATACACAAAATATACGAACTGCTACTAATGTTTCAGGTTGCTGCTACATTCTGCTACATTTTTCAAAGAATGTACTACAAACTTTCAAGTCATCATCCATAAGCTACTCAATGGAATTCAGATCGAGTTATTTTATATTTTTATTCTATATTTTATCTTTTATTGAGTTTAGGATAATAAATGTAAAGTTATTTAGAAAATATTGGCTAAGGCTAATTCCAAGTCCACCTATCCAAATAGCCTTCCCATATTCCATTTTAACTCTACTAATCAAAAAGCCCAAAATACCCATGCAAATGTGGACCCAAACATCTAGTTCTGAATTGGCAGAACTCAGACAGAACTCAGGCCGAGTTCAGTCTACCAAAGTTTGAATTTCAGTTGCCTCCAAATCTGTATACAATGTTCGTTTGCGAGATATGCGCATCGGAACTCTGCCCAAGTTCGGTTAGGAAAAATACTATAAATAGAGAAGGATTTTCACATTTTCAAATCACTCATTCACTCTTCTCTTTATCTATTCCTTAAGTGTTTTCAGTGATCAAAAGCTTTCATATCCCGCCTATACATCTCTTAGCCAAAGCCAGTAATGTTTTGTTCGATTTAGAATCTTTGGTTATAAGAGTTGTAAAGAGGTTGCAAAAGTCAAAAAAACTCTCTGTTATTGGAGTCGATCGTGCGCTCGTCACCAAGCACGGTGTGGGAAGTTGGTCGTGCACTTATCAACAAGCACGGTGTTGTAAAGAGACCGCAAAATCTCAATTAGCTTGCAAATAGTGGATTAACAGTGGACAAGAGTACCTGTGACTGGATTAGTTTTCTCAGAGGAAAACCAGTATAAATCGCGGTATTCACTGAGTTTGATTCTCTCTCTCTTGCTTACTGCATTTATCTAGTGTCTCTTTATTTATTGCCATAGTTTATCAGTTAATTTTTAATTGGCATTTTATTCTGCTGCACGCACACACACTCTATTCACCCCCCTCTAGAGGTGCTAACGGTCCTACAATATATATATGGTACATATAATCCTAGCTGGCCTTAACTAAACTACCAAAAAGTCCAACAACCCAAACCCTAAGCTACCAAACCCGACCACACATGGCAGCCCTATGCTTGGCTGCCCTATCCAACATCAGCCCTCACATGGCCTGCCCTTCTATAGCCCATAAAATATATTCCTAAGCCCATACACCCATAAGGAGCCTATGTATATACATAAACTACCCAAAACCCTAACCGTAACCTAAAATTTTCATCTCCACCCCTCTTGGCTGACCAAAAACCCTTTTTCTCTTAAATTTTAGTAGCCCCCTTGTTCCATACTCCCATCCATCATCATCTCCAACACCAAGAACCATATCTTTCATCAAAATTGTACCTTTCCATCATCCTTTCACCCAAACTCTACCAAACAACCATAAAGACACTATCTTTACCATCAAACCCATAAAAAATCTATTGCTATCATCTTCAATCCATCAAGCAAGGAGTAGCAATCCAAGCACAAGCAAGGATGAGTGTTTCTTGGACAAGAAGAAACAACATCATCCAATCCTCCAAGTTTTTTGGGTAAAGATTCAATCTTTCTTTCTCAAATCTCCATGTCATGAATTCTCTCTTAGACTTATGTGAACCCAATATTTTAGGACCCATATCTTATCATATTTTTATCATATTAATATCCATATAGGTTGCATGTTAGATTGGTGATAGAATTGGATTACGGTAGCACTAGTTTGATAGTGTTTGGTACGATTGTTTGAGAGTTTGATATCAACATTTAAAAATGGATTTATATGTGTTTTAATTCTGTAAATAAAGTATTTTAAACATATATTTATGATATTTTTATGTCAAATCTGAAGCCTAAAAATATTAGCCATTATACTAGGTGCTTGGTTGAATCTATTGCATAATTTGGCTCATAAATAGGGGCTGATTTTAGTATTTAAAAAGAATGTTTATTTTGAGTTATAATCAGTTTTTGACCTATTTTTATATGATATTTGATAGATATAGGCCATAACTATTGTTTGGTAATATTTTGGATAAGTTCCAAACAAGACTAGTATGTATAATTTAGCCATAACCATTAATCATAACCAAAAAAAATTCAAATCTAGAATTCAGAGGTTAAAATCAGTATAGATTATGTACAAATCATAATTCATCATTTTTTAATATTATTTATGTGTATTCCCTTGTGTTGGGGACTTAACCTTGAATTTAGGAAGTTAAAAACCATGAAACTAGGTCTAGGTATTCTCTAGAAGCATGTAGACTCCCATGTGTCATATATATAATTAATTATTAATAATATTTTTTATTATATGTGAACTTTTGATAAGCTTTGGTATTGCGGATTCAGCGGGGACTTGGACGATAGGCAAGTATACCTTGCCGAATTGTACAGTGTTATCATGCATTTTATATACTGTTATTTCTTTTCAGTCATACTTGATTACCTGCTGCTTATATTCATGACATTGTTATTTTTCTTGTTTTATGTGCACGTAGATTTTTTTATATTTTATATTGTTGCTTGTTATGAAATATTATCGTATTTATGCGTCTTGTGACTTATCGTTGCTTAGTCCTATGACATGTTCCTTTGACATTGACTTAATTTAGACTTGACATGATTTGACTTGACTCATAGTTCTAAGCGTGGATATTGTTATTAGGCGTTGAATATAATGATCTCTTTTGTGAGCTCCCACTGGGGAGCAAAGGAGACTTACTATAGTTTGGGAGTCCTCATTAGCCAACTTATTATAGGACTGTGAGCTCCCATGGAGTTGCAGTTACCCTGATTATTTGTAGTCACGTTTATTAGCACGATTCTCGATGGCATACCACTTTCTTCATTTTCATCTTTGTGTTGTATCTTCTTTAGTCTTTATTTTCTGTATTATTTCAGTCATCTTTTTTGCATGTTAATTACTGTTACAGTAGGCATCTATATTATGTATCTTGCTTATATTGCTATGTCCCCTAAGGACCTGGACTTTTCCCTAGGTATTTGCTGAGCTGCTACATAGAATAGATAGATAGTGATGAATATGTCTATAGAAATCAGGTATCGATAGTGGTACCCTTATTCATTCTTTCTTGTTTATATTTATTTCCATGACTTTCTGCTGATATGGTCTAGTTTTGCAAGTTCTGTAATTATTCTTGAGCTTGATCGAACATGTGTATTACATGGCGACTGACTTCATTATTCATTCTTTATATGGATTGAGATGTAGTTTGACTTGCCAGTTATAGTTAGACTTGACCTTGGACAGCTTATACATATTTGAGCTAGGTTGGAGTCCACTTGATATGTAGCTGGCATGCTTACGTATTTCTGGCCCTACATATTTTGGGACTGGGGCATGACATGTTCTTGTGGTGGCCCATGTAGGTTTGATCATATTGTCATGGTTACGTTACTATACCGAACGATCCTGCACTAGGATAAAACCTGATAGGATTCACAATCCACAACTGCCTTGACACTTCCTTTAAAAAATTTCTATCATTCTTGAACTTCGTATTTTGCACTCAACTATTTTCTTTTACTTTCTTGTGTCATTGTATCTCGTCTCTTCCTATTTCGAAGTGATGAATGTTCGTGCTTTATGAAATTTATTAGTATCCCTTAGGTAAATTGTGTAAATTATTTGTTTATTAAATTTTGGTTGCCTTGATAGATATGAGGGGTACTAGGGATGCCATATGCCATAGGTATATAGTGGTACTAAATTTATGAAGAAAATAACAACTAGTAGACGAAGGTTATGAATGCTTTGCAACATGTATTTTGATGGGATAGTGTGACCAAAGGTGGATAGATGTCCTCAAGGCACAATGTGATTCATTGGTGGTAAATTAATGATTGAAATGATGGATAAAGTTATTATGAATTTAAAAACTTGAATGAATGGAGATTGGATACAATTTAAGCTTTGAGGCAATTTATAAGGTATAATTTTGTGTTTATAAAAGATTGGTGGATTCCAAGGTAGGTAGAAGTTGTTTTGTCAAAGTCAAATTAGAAAGGTTAATAATGAAGGTAAAACATTAGATAGTGGTTGAGAAGGCAATCAACAAAAATAAGATTGAGAGATTTAGTGCTTTTGACTTCGAAGATTTTTGGAAGAACAATTATGGTTATTGAGTAAAAACATAAAGGAGAAGAGAGAATTGAGGATAAAGATTTGACTTGAAGAGAAAAGTGTCTTAGGGATTGAATTAAAATTTTGAATATCGATAGATTTGATTTAAGAAATTTATAAATAGTGGATTTGTTAAATTTTGAGTTTAAATGAGGAATCATCATTTTAAGTTTTGAGGCTAGAAATTAAATCTAAATTTTGAAGGCTATAAAATTCGAAAATTTGAAATTTGGAATATGATCTATTAAATAAATTTTGGCTATGGAACTAAAACTAGCATATTAGCACATAAGGATATAAATGAAATAACAAAAGACATGAGTTAGAGAAAACAGGGTAATAAACGATAAGATAACTAAAGGACTATTCCGGTAACCAAGTTACAACCCGTAAACCAAACAAGGACCGTGGTTGTAACCCTTCACCTGAACAGAACTTAGTCTCTAACCAATTATCGATAAAGTAAAGCATACACAAGCATGTCCTGAGATAGCCATGTACTAGATCTAGGCAAGACTGGACAAGATAGGACTTCATCCAACATTCACGACCAAGCAAAGAGTACGGCTTGATACTTTAACTAACTAGGGTTATCACAAGCCTAGTTACTAGCAAGATGCAATGAGATGTTCTAGCAGTCACAAGCCCTGCAGCTATCCAGGTTATCCAGGCAAGATTTATATAAGAGTTATCAAGAATTATTAGGTGACTTAGAGTGCAACACATGACAGTGTGCATATTACTTGTTTCAAGAAGTGCCCCACATGACAGTGGGCTGGAAATGTGCCATACTCGACGGTAGGCTATAAGTCCATTCAAGGCGCCCAGATAACAGGATCGCCTGTAACTTGAAACATCTCTCTATATGAGCTACTTTGATCAATCTAGTAATTAACCTATTCAGATTCAGCATGAATTCCTGACCGTAGAAATCAGGGATGCAAGTCCTAGACATGATGCGAGACAAGATTGGTAGCTTATACAAGAACATTCAAGAACAATCACCCACAGTGTCAAGACGACTTATTATTCAGCATGTCAAGATAGTCGTCGCAACAACATTCAAGATTACATGCTAGACTTACTTATCAAGATTACTTGTCAGAGTACGCCACGATGGGCCACTATCAAGATTACTTATCATGTCAAGAGTGCGTCACGACAGACCACCATCAAGAATTATCATGTCAAGGTTACTTGTCAATAGTGCATCACAATGGGTCATTATTTAAGAGTTATCATGTCAAGTTACTTGTCACTTGTTAAGAGTACGCCATAACAGGCCACTATCGTGTTCTATCCTTACATTAACATGAATAAGAGAAACTTGCATAAAAGAGCTAGTAACATATTTTTGAAGCCAAGAAAAATATCTACAACTTTCATGTTGGGAGTTGGAAGAAATTCTGGCCATAATTCAGCCAAATAGGCATAAAATAGCCAAAAACAGTCAAAAATAGCCAAAATAGGCACTATGCGGCCAAGGGTGGATGGGTACCCATCTTTCCATGCGGCCAGAGTGGATAGGTACCTATCTTCTCAGGCGGCAAGAGTCGATGGGGTCCCATGCGACCAGAGTCGATGGGTGCTCATGCGGCAAGAATCGATAGGGTGCCATGCGGCAAGAGTCGATGGGGTGCCATGCGGCAAGAGTCCCATGCGGCCAGAGTCGATGGGTGCCCATGCGGAAAGAATCGATGGGGTGCCATGCGGTAAGAGTCTTTTAAGGAGATTAAGGTAAGTGTGGACTTGCATTTTCAATTTTGAATTTTTAGGAATATTGACGAATTCAAATTTCAAGGATTAGAAATGGTTGAAGATTATATCATTTGATTTTATATTCAAGGCTTGAACGTATATATAGGACAAGGCCTTTGAGAAAACTATTTGGTATATTCGAAAGGTTAAGAGGATCTAAGATATAGTAGTTAAGGGACTAGGATTTAAGTTATTGACTTGATGATCATTTTGGGGATTAACTCGTAGCCATTAATCGTGTCATCTCGTTGGAAATTAATTCCGTTCACCTCATTACTATTTGTATGTGTCCAATCATTAATTTTGAGGACAAAATTCTATTAAGGTGGAAAGAATATAAGCCCCCAAAACTTTTAAAAATATTTTTTTATTTGGCCTAAATATGATTTTTTGAGTTTTATTTTATATATTTTTAAAACAATATTATATATATATATATATATATATATATATATATATATATATATATATATATATATAGTCATGGTTAAGTTTTGTTATGCATGTTGACAAGAAAGTATGACATGACTAATGTTATCGTGTGCCATGACTAGCATATTAACATTGTAGGGATGGCCCAACCATATCTATATCCCATGTCTGGAAATTAGTCAAGTTGTGGCTTAAGCCATATAATTGGCTTAAATTAAAATTTTTAGAGGCTTTTGACCTTTTAGGAGACCGGTTGTGCTAAATTTATCCAAACTTGATCCGAATCAAACCCAAATCCAAGTAGCATGTAGTGCATCTAAATACACTCAGGTAAATATTATATTATATTATATTATATTATATTATATCATATTATTTATATATATATATATATATATATATATATATATATATATATATATATATATATATATATATATATGCAAATGACCTCTAGCTTAGTGGTTAAGAGAGATGCATGCGGCCCGAGTGGTCAGGAGATCGATTCCCGGTGGGAGCGTTCGCCACAATTACCTTCTTTCAAATATATATTTGGAACCAGGTAAATTGTTTCTGGAATCGCTCCCACTGGGATTCGAACTCCTGACCACTCGGACCGCATGCATGTCTCTTAACCACTAGGCTAGAGGTCATCTGCTATATATATATATATATATATATATATATATATATATATATATATATATTTTTATATATATATATATATATATATATATATATATATATATATATATATAAAAATATATATATATATATATATATATATATATATATATATATATATATATATATATATATAAGAATATATATATAAAATATATATATATATATATATATATATATATATATATATATATATATATATATATATATATAATATATATATATATTTTATATATATATATATATTCTTTTATATATATATTCTTTTATAAAAGAATATATATATAAAAGAATATATATATATATATATATATATATATATATATATATATATATATATATATATATATATATATATATATATATATATATATATATAGATTAAATTGATATATTTCTATATGTAGAAGTTGATATATATATGTATATAATCCTAGCTAGCCTTAACTAAACTACCAAAAGCCCAACAACCAAACCCTAAGCTACCAAACCCGACCACACATGGCAGCCCTATGCTTGGCCGCCTAATCCAACATCAGCCCTCACTTGGCCTACCCTACCATAGCCCATAAAAATCTATTCCTAAGCCCATATACCCATAAGGAGCCTATATATATACATAAACTACCCAAAACCCTAACTCTAACATAAAATTTTCAACTCCACCCCTCTTGGCTAACCAAAAAGCCATAGCCCATAAAAATCTATTCCTAAGCCCATATACCCATAAGGAGCCTATATATATACATAAACTACCCAAAACCCTAACTCTAACATAAAATTTTCAACTCCACCCCTCTTGGCTAACCAAAAACCCCTTTTCCTCGTAAATTTCAGCAGCCCCCTTGCTCCATACAACCATCCACCATCATCCCCAGCACCAAGAACCATTTCCTTTCACCAAAAGTTCACATTTCCATCATCCTTTCACCCAAACTCCACAAAACAACCATAAATACACCATCAAACCCATCAAAACTCAATTGCTATCATCTTCAACCCATCAAGCAAAGAGTAGCAAGCCAACCACAAACAAGGAGGAGTGTTTCTTGGACAAGAAGAAACAACATCATCCAATCGTTCGGTAATCTTTCTTTCTCAAATCCCCATGACATGAATTCTCTCTTAGATTTATGTGAACCAAATATTTTAGAACCCATGCATTGCCATCTTTTTTCATATTAATATCTATATAGATTGCATGTTAGATTGATGATAGAATTGGATTACGGTAGCGCTAGTTTGATAGTGTTTAATGCGATTGTTTGAAAGTTTGATATCAAACTTTAAAACTGAATTTATATGTGTTTTAATTCTATAAATAAAGTATTTTAAACATATATTTATGTTATTTTCATGTCAAATTTGAATCCTAAAATATGGACCATTATACTAGGTTCTTGGTTGAATCTATGACATAATTTGGCTCATAAATAGGGGCTAATTTTAGTATTTAAAAAGGATGTTTATTTCTGAGTTTTAATCAGGTTATAACCTATTTTTATATGAGATTTGATATATATAGGCCATAGCTATTGTTTGGTAATATTTTGGATAAGTTTCGGACAAGACTAGTATGTATAATCTAGCCATAACCATGAACTGTAACAAAAAAATTCTAAATATGGAATTCGAAGGTTAAAATCAGTATAAAACATGTTTAAATTATAATTCTAAATTTTTTATAAGATTTATATGTTAGTCCAATGATTATATCATATTTTTGAATATGGCTAATTGATTAAGTTTGACATAATGATGTCACTAATATTCATGTAATCACTATTATGTTGCTACTTAAACTTAGCAATGTCCTATTGCTCATTAAATTTATCATACTGTTATATTGCTTTGTTCCCCTAACATGTATTTGTAGACAAACAATAAGCATGATCAAACCAGGACATATGTAATAAAGAATTAATGATGGGCCAAAGACGATATTATACAAAAAAATTCTTTGAACCACCCATCGACCTATCCGTGGCCTCGCACTCAGGGGTTCCGCTGTCCGGTCAGCGGACATGGGTCGAGGGGGGCAGCGGCTCCCGCGGGGTTCGGGGACGAAGACCCCGAAAGGTAATCAAATTTCCAAATCTATTTATCTTTGGACAGCTACCGTCAAGGAAAAAGGCATCATCAAAAGGCTCTTGATTTTATATTTATTTATGTATTTTATACTTTATTGAGTGTAGGCAATTTGAACATCGGGTTGATTTTGGCACATGGCTTAGCTTTTCATAAACTCCACCAAAAAGTCTACACATAATGCCTATATCAATCATGTTCATTCAGTCCACAAAAAGCCCACTCAAAAAGAGCCCAACTAACCTGAATACAGGGCAACCGAACTCGGACCAAGTTCTGCCCGAACTCGGTCATCCTGACCCAGTATCACATTGGATCGGGTCACCCTGTGACTCATCTCTAACGTTCAAATTTATGAACATTAGGAGCCGAACTCTGCCCGAGTTCGGTCACCTAGAACCCTTATAAATAGAGAAAAAACCCAATCATATCTGTAACACCCACTTTTATGAAATGAGGACAATTTTAAACTTTTGTGATTTTATTCATTTAAGAATAGGATTTTAGTCATGTTATGATTTTTGGTGATTTTTAATTAATTTAAAACTATTTCAATTGGTGACTTGTGATTTTGGTGTTTTACTAGTGTAACCCTAGAGATTACTTGACCTAGAGACTAACCATGACCATGGAGACCTAACCATGTGATTAGAATTTCAAATTACTACTTTTTAGCCTAAGGGCATTTTGGTTGTTTTTGACTTTTAGTGAAAAGGAACTTTGAGTGATTAATTATGTGCTAATCTCTTTGTTAAGTCTTAACCCTAGAATTTTCCTAACCTATATTACTAACCATGAGCCTAGATATTAGATTAGAAGTTTCCATTACATGACAAAGGTTAAAAATATCTAGATATTAAGTTAGGACTTAGATATTTGTTAAGGACTAGATATTTCACTTGGCCTTTAACGTGGGGGCTAAGTATCCATTAAGGAGAGAATCCCATGACCCAACCATCACCCCAATCCTAACCCTAGCTCATCCAATAGCCAAGAGGCATCCCCCCTCTATATAACATCTCTACACACCCCCTTGCCTCCTTTCATTACACCTTAAACCCTAGTTTAGTGTTCTTCCCCAAAATTAGTCCATTTCTTCATTTCTCCTCCAAATTGAGCCTAGTCTTTTGCATTGGACTCCCCTACCGTAGAGGATACCATTGGTAGGTAGCTAGCAAGGATTTGGAGGCTTGGGATCTTTGCAAGTTGGAGAAGGACCCTCATTTATTAAGCTATTTCTTGAGGTTTCACCCTCAATAGGTAAAACCTATCAAACTCATTCAAATTCTTGATTTCTTTCCATAGTTGCATTCATTTAGGTATACCCTAGCTGTAGACCAAGTTTGGTAGGAATTGGTGTCCATTTGATACGCGTATCGGACACGTATCGGTGTGTATATTAAAGTGTTTGATGAAATGCCTATGTGAACTTTTTGTTCTCTATTTTCAAAACTAATTTCATATTTGTGAAGCCCTTGATGTGTGTTTTTGAACCCCCACTGACTGAGCACATTTTCGTGTCCTTTTTGTGTCTAAATCTGGACACAAACTAGTGCACGAGACCATGGTTCAATGTCCTCCTATCCGACACAGTTTTTGGATACGACACACCACGTGGACTCGTGCTACTTGGCACAGAGGTAGGGGCAACCTCTGACAAGACCCTCCTTGAGTTTCGTGTCGTCTCGTGTCGAGGGAGTTCTTGCACGTGTACTGGTTTTGAACCACACTGTTATGCGCGAAAATTCCTCTCTGATACGCACACACCCACGCGACTCGACATACGATATACAGACACATGAACACGAAGGCCTATACCCCACCTATCCTCCGACAGGTGCATGAGACCCATGGATGCGTGTGTCGTGTCCACGAACACTTGACACGCGCGCGCCACACTGTGCTCTACACAGTTAACTGATGTTGTGTGCTCTTGTGTTTGGACACTTCGTGTCCAGTTTCCTAGACACGAAGAGACCCCTCTGACACTCGTACATATGCCCTCACCTCCGTACACACTTTGATTTAGGTTTTGTTTAGTTTTAAGTCAATTTGGGTTTTATGATATGGACTTTCTGATACATAACTGGGTTTAAGGTATTGCATGTTTGAACTGATTTTTAAATATGATTTTGAATGCTAACTTGAACTTTGATGAGATGGTAATAACTTGGATTACATCTAGGATTGAGTTTTCTAATATGTTAACAGAACTGATACTGAGATTTTGAATGCATTGTGAACTTAAGTTTTAGTATCTGAACCTAAGATTGCTTTAAACTGAGATGGGTTGATATAACCATGATAAGGAATTCAAATATAAGATTTAGGATATATGTAAAATCTGAGCTTTGATGGATGTTGAACTGAAATCTATAAACTGATTGGTTTTGTTGGTATTTTTACCTGAGATCACTATCTTCCACTCTTTATTTCATCTCCTTCACTTTCATCCTTAACTTCACAGTTTACCTCACTATCGCACTATCACTCACAGTCTAGTTTCACTCACTGCATACTACTTCTTTTCACTCACTGAATACTCACCTCTCACATTCACTTCTTACTGCATTTTCATTACCCCTCACTCTCTTTTACTTCCCTTCCATTCCTTGCTTCCCTTTCCCTCATATATGAGAATATGTATACATGTGTGCATGTATATATATATGTATATATATTTTGCTTGGTATATATATATATATATATATATTTTATATATATATATATATATATATATATATATATATATATATATATATATATAATGATAGGTACTAGTATGTTATAGCATGATGTATGTATATATATGTATGGCATATATGGTATGTGATATAGTATTGTAATAATTGTATAGGTTGTGTGTAATGTAATGTATATAGATAATATAAATCGATATGATATTTACATAGATTTTTTTGTGATATCTATATTGATATATGGTTTTGGTTTTGGCATAGGCTTGGCTAGACCTAGAGTTGACTAAACCTAGACTAGATTTGACTAGATTGGACTAGTAGACCTAGTTTGATTTCATGTTGACTAGAGTTGACCAAGTATTGACTTTAGCCTAGAATGACCTAGAAATCATATAGAATGCATTGCAAACTTCTTTATTACCATTGTGGATACATTATGACTTGTGTTGCTCTAAATAGGACTTAGATATCTCGTTTTAGAAAGTATATTCTCACAGACATTCAGATCACAGGTGAGTAAATTCTCTGATCGTTTCATACTTGCTAGGACTTATATTCTTGCTTTAGACTACATTACTTGATGCTGTCACGTTGTTATCACGGATTGGTACTATATGGATCTTTTAATGAGATGTCATCCCCCTTTGCGAGCGCATCGAATACTTTATGTCATGTGTTTCATGTACATCACGTATTCTTTGCTTTCACATTATTCATGTATTCTCATATGCACTCATGTATGCTTATGTACTTTCATGAGTCCTCATGTTCGGCCATGTTTTCTTATGTGTTTTATGTGTGGACACACAAAAAGAAAAATAAACACTGTCTTTTATTTATTGGCGTAAGGCACCATAAATCGAGTATGCCTGAGAGATCCTGCGCTGAGGATCCCCGAGTACAAAAAGAATTCTGGAAAATAGGACGATAGAAATCGAGCGGCAGTTGCTCTATTTGTTCCTTTACTCCATTGACACTCCGATTACAAAAGTGGGAGAAAATCTAAAAAAATTGCTAACTCTCGGCTCACTGGCAAGAAGTGCCGCAATTTGGCTCTTAAAAATGCTCTCCGTTCTGTGTTTTGATGAGGGATGAGACCCCTTTTTATAGTCGTTCTTGAGCTGGAATGATGTTATGCGCCCACATGAGGAAACACACTGGTTTTCATGTGGGCGCATGGTCCTGCTTTAGGCGCATAGGGTGTAGACGCATGCAGGCTGCATGATCGTGGTGCTGACGTGGCCACATACTTCGGTGCACGACTGCTCGTGGAGACTGACGTGGCCGTATGCTTCGGTGCACGATTGATCGTAGGTTTGACCGAGTCGGGGGCTATTCTGGCTTGGGTGCATAGCCTGAAACAGAGTTATGTGCCCCCTTTTGGAGGAACCTAGAGTGGGTGCATGGGCGCATAGCCCACTCTGGTGACTTGGGCACATATGTTTTCACTGGTGACTTGGGCGCATATGTCTTCATTGGTGACTTGGGCGCATATGTCTTCATTGGTGACTTGGGCGCATATGTCTTTATTGGTGACTTGGGCGCATGGTTTTCACTGGTAACTTGGGCACATGGTTGTCCAGTCTGCTAAAATTTTCATGCTTCTATAAGACCCCCTTCAAAGTTTTCGATACTTGAACGAGTTTAAAATACTTTGAAAGAAGCATGGACCGTCTTCTCGTGATGTAGTGGGCGCATAGCATGGCTCTCCCTTTTGGGCACATAGAGTTTGGCCAGTCTATCAGAGAGGGCTATTGAGATCTTTCTCGAAAATCTGAACTAAAAGATTCATCGGGGCGGAATTTGAAGATGTCTATCCTTCATGCGTTGTCCATGTCAGCACGTGGCAGTCGCATAATGTACAAGAGAGTGGGTCTTCACGTGGGCGCATAAGTCGTAGTGGGCACATAGTGCTCAGTGGGCGCATAGGCGCATAAGAGTAGTGGGCGCATAGTATATGGCCCATGCCTATAAATAGGCTTTTGAAGAAAGAAAAAGTTCATTATTCTCTTTTCTCTTAGAATTTTCAAAAAGACTTTTCATCTCCTCTCTGCACAAACCATGTCTCCTAAGGCTGCCAAGAGATCTGCAAAGGGCAAGGGGCTGCACTGAGTGGCTCTCCTCCTGCGACAGCGTCCTCGCCAGTCCAAGACCCAATCCTGGGTGAGGCTGCATCTCAAAACAAAATCTTGAGCGTTAATTTGCGATGCTCAAACTTTTCCTCTGCCTGGGCGCATGCGCCCAAGGCAACATGCTTCTGTGAGCATTCATATGCGCCCACAGAAGCATGCACCAAAACTGTGGTGTGTTATGCGCCCACATGTTGCTATATTATGCGCCCACATGCTGCTGCATGTTATGTGCCCACATGTTGCTGTATGTTATGCGCCCACATGCAGTTTTGGGCGCATAACCCTTTGGGCGCATAAGATTCCTCCAGCACTTAGTTTTTTCTGCGGATTCTAAGTCTGACTTTCTCTTTTGTCCTTGCAGTTAACATGTTTGTCCCGAAACTTGGTGGATCCCTTTCGGCTCTGCTTGCCACGTCCTCGGCACAAGCCTCATAACCAATATGGTCAGCAATGTTCAGGCCAAGATCAGTCATGACCAACCAACAGAACGGACGATCGCCACAATTGAACAAGACAAAACCTTTCTGAAGCAGATGATTAATGATGAGAAGCTCTTGTTCGGAGGGACACGCCGTTTGAAGAAGCCATACTTCATGTTCGATGACAGTATAGGATTCGAGGATGACGAGACGATATGTCTAGAAGATCCTTTGGTAGTTAAGTTAAATGACCAAAGAATAGGGTTGCCATCGATGAAGTGCCAATACCCTCTGTCAGCGTTTGCTGATCTAGCTGTACAGAGGCAGATGAAATAGGACCTGACCCTTGAACTGCATGGGGTTGTTTCTGGCAGGATCCAATTCAACTCCGGTGACCAGAAGAAGGACACGTTCAAGTGTGTCAAGGGTTCCACGTCCTCTCCATGAGGGGGCTGCAACTTGGTGTCATAATGAACGATGTCCCGACTGATCTTCACCCCTATGTTGCTGAGACTCTCTCTAACTTGATGTTGTCAAAGAGGGAGTCATACCCGGAAGGGAAGCTGCGGATGGATGGTTGGAGACATTCTGTCCCGTTCTGGAGTGACCTTACTTGATGGGTGCTCTCGACTTACGAGGCCACCCTAAAAGCTGTCGGTCTTCTTTATGCCGTTAGAGCCACCCAATATGGCATTAAGGTTAACTGGCCAATGTTTGTCTCCTTGGCAGAGTTATACAACCATCACACGTGCACCTTCTTCACTCTGGGTGGGGAGATGGGTTTGGCTCTTCACGAGATGCAGGCGATATCCAAACTTCCCTGGGGGACGGAGCCATACGCAGAATACGTCCCCTGTGATACGGAGCTCCTGGATTTGGAGAAGGAGAACTCCGAGATGATGGAGGTGTACAAAGAGCTACTCTGTCACTTTTTTATTTGTCACCAGATTACGAAGAAGGGTAAGATTGAGGGGTCCCTTCTCCATACGAGGGCCTGGACTAACTACGTCTTCACCAGAGAAGAGGGGGACGGCCAGTCTCCTTCTCGTCTTGCAAGCCCTTGACGAGCTCTGAGATAGAGCAGTTGATGGCAGATCACGGAGCTGTAGACGTCGAAGATGGTGATGATCCTGAGGGAATCTCCCCGATCTATTATTTCTTCAGGCAGGCTGAGTTTAAGATGTCAGAAAAGGTGGTGCTAGCTGCTTTCCTGATGATATAGCTTCGTGATTGCGTAGTCCCTGGTGGTTCAGGGTCTATTGAAAGAATAAGCCGAGGTATGATACTTCCGGCTGTAAAGCTGGCCTTTGGATGCCAACTTGCTCTGCTTCCAGCGATGGTCTGCACCATCCAACGGGGTTTGCGACATTTTGTTGTGAACGCGATAACACCCGATGGCAGAAAGGACTTTGTTAGGACTGAGTTTCCCTTTCACTATCTGATGGAATAGCTGGTGCTGCATTGTTCCATATTGATGAACGCCGGACTGATGGCAGACTCTTTGGCGGGGGATGCCTTCCTTCGGAGATTCAAAGATACGGATTGGACCGTTATAGGGGTACCTGTTTGCAGGAGGGCTTTGAGTTTTTTGTAGAACTATGAATTCTTCAGAGTATCGCCTTCGTCTGGTAGTAGCCGTACAGGAGATACCCTAGTAGATGAGGGAGCACTCACTACTAGTCTTCCTATTGGAGCATTTCGTTGGCTCTAATCCATTAGGCCTTCCCATCTGGTGTTAAGGAATAGGAACCACACTTTCTTAGAACCTTATTTGCCGAGCCGCTTTACACGACTATTCGGCTACAGCTAGCTTCTCTTGGGCAATCCCAGTCCTCATCTCCAGTCGATAGGGAGTCTGATTGACGGGGCACGTGCATGGGGCTATTACAACGCTGGATGTACGGGGGCAGTTTTTAACTTTCCAAAAGATAAACCTGACACCCACATGCTCTTTGTTGCTGCTAAGTTCTATATTCAGGTCAATACCCTTACTTCTCGGTATGACCGTGAGCAGAGTTTTATATCGGAGACTAGGTTTGCCCCTACTCTTGATGATATAGGACGAGTGCGTGCAATAAAAAGTAACTGAAAGGAAGGTGCCGCACCCACAGTTGAATCGGCTGCAATGCCGCAGCAGAGAGTTATTGTTGAGGAGCCTATTGTTACAGCGCCTCGAAGAGAGGATACTGAAGAACCTCTTTTCGACATTCCTCATAAGAGGAAAGCTTCCACTGAGCTGGTTCCACGACCAAAAAGGAAGAAGATAGTTGTTTCCCGAGGGAGAAAGAAGGTCGCGGATGTGGGTGCCGGCTTGCCTCCACCCAGAAGATCTTTCCAGCAGACGCTGTTATAGGCCGTTACCATTCGGGAGGTAGATCCATTCTTAGACTCTATAGCTTTTTTGATCAAGCCTTTAGAAGCTTTCTCACCCTTACATTTGTCCTTTGCACAGGACCCTGAGGTTGTAGCTGAGGCAGGTGCCTCTTCATCTGAGGAAATAGACGTGACAACAGTATCCCTTGTTCGTCTTCGATCGATGGATGAGGGCGGGTCTTCTTCAGCTGTAAGGGTTGAGCGACGGGATGATCAGGGCGAAGGCCCAGACCATATTGGCAATCAAAAGATCAGTCCCTCCTATGACATTTCTTTGGGGGATATGTCTGCGATAGGAGCTGTGATGAGGGACTTGGATGAAAATCAAGTCCAATCGGCTCATCCTCCCGCAGGTACGTTATCTTTGTGCCTCTCTTCGGATGAGGTTTTTTGACTTCGATTTTGCGTGCTCCTCGTGAGGCTGACCACGACTGTATGTTCCCTTGTAGACAAGGAGAATGAGCCCCTCATGAAGATAGCCCCAGGTATTGGGGAAGGAACAGAGGTTGTCCCCGACATCTCTAAATTTGCTGGTGTGGAGGGAGCTGTTAGTGAGCCGATATCGGCTACAGAAGGAGAGGTTGAACAGCCTACTGGGGGGGCTGTTGCTGAATCTTCTCCCGTTCCAGCTGGAATTACGGAAGATACCAGGCCTGATGCCACTCGAGACCTTGATATTGTTCTTCTTAAATAGCCTGGGACTGCTCTCGGTTTCCCTGAAGCCAAGACTAATGACGTAGCCCAGGCTGGTGCTGAGCAAGCTGAAGGTACAAAATTACAACTCTTTCGTATTCTCCCCCCCATTTTTTGGTTACTGATGTATATATTATTTTCTTGTCAGGTTCGGCTTCTTGTCAGGTATTCCTTCATGGAGCAGAAAAAACTTTCTAAGCATCCTCCCCGACGACCTCTACTGAAGACGACGAGATGGCCCAGGAAGTCGTCAAAGCTTTCTACTCTGTACTAAAAGTAAAGCTTCCTAGAGTTCTGAATTGGAATGCTGCCTTTGGCCCTGTGAAGGCTGTTGACGAATGCCAAGTGGCGGCCCTCGAGAGCATTGTCGGTTATGAAGAGCGGGCTAATACTCCGAGGAAAGTTCTGAATAATCTGGAGGGTCAGGTGGCCAGATTCTGAGATACCAAACAATGGAGCCCGACATTGCTGTTCCGTGCAGAAGACGAGGCTTTGATCACGGCTCTTGCGGAGAAGAAGGCTACTTTCCAGGCAAGAAAGGATGCCCTCATTCGAGAGATTAGCGAATTGGCTGATCAGTATGGTTAATTCAACGCTGCAAGTGAGGCACGTGCTGCCTCAAAAAATAAACTGGCTGCACAGATTACCAAGAAATATAAACACATCGCGCAGATCTAAAGCGAGATTGCTCAAATGGAAGCCAACTTGAGGACAACAACATATGAGCAGAAGGACTACTTGGCTCAGGCTGCCATGACCGCCACCACTTCTGCCCATTTAAAAGAACAGCTGGTAAAGTTGGAGGGAAAGCACATGAGTTTGATCCTCTTCCAGCATGAAGCCGCTCGTCAAGAAGAGGTGCGCCGCCAAGCTACCACGAAGTCTGAAGCCGAAATTGCGGCTCTGAGGGACAATATCAATCGACTATGTATCCCTTAGATTTTTTGTTTGTATATGTTTTTTCTAGCCGTCAAGTCTCTTGTACCTTTTTTTCCCGTCTCTTGATAGACGTTAAAATAAAGAATACAGAATCTTTGGCTTTCAAAATTCATGAATGTGGTTTTGCAAAATATCGAAACTAGAGGTAATGTGGACGTAGTAGGGATATTTCTGGTGGGTATTCCGTTGGGGAATTTGATGTGGACCTATTATCCGTTTTATATTCAAGTTTTTTTGAATATAGATAATAAGTTGAACGAAGCTGCTAATAGAGGTAATATGGACGTAATAGCAGAGGATGTTCTATATCTGACCAGAGGTAATATGGACGTGGAAAGATATATAACATTAGGTAGGAGTGGATAATTCAGAGGTAATATGGACGTGATTATCCTTGATGAATGCTTTGCTCAGAGGTTATATGGGCATGGCAAAACGTTTTTTAATCATTCCATTGGGGAAATAATTATTGGAAAATAATTCAGAGGTAATAGGGACATGACTTGTTTTCGTCAAACCGAGTTTGGGCAGAGTCAAAAACGGAAATAACTTCGCCGGGGAAATATTTTAGAGGACCTATTATCCAAGGTGTATTCTAGACTCTTGAAATACGGATAATAGTTAGATAATTTTTTTTGAATCACATAAACATCGTACTGTACATTTACATGACTGAACATATGTAAACATTATTTACAAAAGGTTACACATAATATTTCTTCAGGAACTTGCCATTGTTAGGCATCATAAGCAAGTCACCATCAGGCTTGGTTAGTCGGTACGCACCGTTAGAATACACTGATTTTGTAACGAAAGGACCTTCCCATTTAGGCTGAAATTTTCCTTTTGTTTTGTGCATCATGACCATTGGTCTTCTCACTGCTAAGACTAGATCACCAACTTGGAAGATTCTTTCCCTCATCTTTTTATTGCACTACCAAAATATGTCCATTTAGCGACGGCAAGATCCGTCGCCCATCCGTCGGTAATCAGTATTGTAGGAATGAAATAGTAAAGCGTAATACTCTAGAGGGGGGGTGAATAGAGTTGACAGCGGAATAATGCTAATTAAAAAATGTTAGTAGCACAATCACAGAATATTAATCACAACTAAAATAAAGCAATGGCAGAGTTAAGGGAGCAAACACAAAGACAACGATGTATACTGGTTTTCCTCTGTTGAGGACTAATCTAGTCGGTAGAACTCTTGCTACCAGTTGAATCCACTATTGGAAAAACCGCAAGTTTTCTTACGAAGTCCTTGCAACTTCTACAACGCGAGCTTTGATACGAAGAACTCGTCCAACTTCAAATATGAAGAGGTATTCTTCAATCAAGCCTTCTGATTACAATCTCTCAGAAACTTCTAGACCGTACCGTACTGGCAAATCGACTAGAGGATTGTAATTGGCTTGGGATCTGAAATTTAAAGCTAAAAAAAACTCTTTGGAAGACTGAAAGCTTTAGATAGAGAGAAGATTGAAAGTGAATGAGTGAGTTGAAATGATCGAAATCCTTCTCTATTTATAGGAATTCCAAAGACAGACTTCTGACAGAATTCGGGCAGAATTCGGGCAGAACTCTATGAGCAAATCTCGGTCAAATCTGCAACTGCAGGAGGACCAAGTAACAAGGATTCAAAATCACAACGGCCACCAACCGAACTCTGGCCGAACTCGGCCCGAATTCTGTCAGGGTTTAGTTAGGGTTTTAAAAAGCTTTTTGGTGATTTTTGAAAACCTTTTTGAAAACCTTTTTGTAAACCTTTTTGAGAGGTCATTTTAAAAATATTTTAAACTCATTTAAGGGTAGCCTATTTGCCAGTACGACTCGGTGTACAACATATTCCTAGACTCTAATAAAATGAAAAGTACATTGCATAAGGAATTACAGACTCGAGTAGACAAACAGATCTTCGGTCTTGAATTCAGTGGATAGCCATTCTTGATCATGTCCAAGAGTCCAGGATGTCCCGACTAGCTTCGTATATCCAGACAGAGTTTGATCAATTATTAAAATCAGGTTGACCATATGACCAATGGGCCAACAATCTCTCCCATTTTGATAATTGACAAACTATGAATGATATAACATTAAGCTTGTTCAAAATATCAAAAAGTAAAATTGTTCATATCCTGTATTATCTCAAAAAAAATGTTAGATCTTTTAATTTTTCTCCCCCTTTGTCACTTAGCAAAATAATTGCAAAAGATAAAGCTCCCCCGCAATCAATACATAAGTAACAAATAGTGAGAAAACACATATAAAAGAAATAAGGCAGAAATAAAAGAGAAATATCACAGGTATGTATTGTCTAAAAAAATCATCACAGGCATGTAATTTCACAGACAGTTATAAAGAATGAAGCAATATAAGAGATAGTGCTATCATAAAATGAAACTGAAACATAGTGCTGAAATAAACTGGAATACCATAAACTGAGGCATAATAAACATGTCCATGAAAATAACAGAGTACTGAAGCAAACTAGAAAGTGCTAATAATAATAAAAAAGTACTGATAATAACTTGGAATGTCGGAGCATTTCCAAGTGCACAATAAAATATCACTCAAAATTATATAGTCACATCTCCTCATCATCATCCTCATCATCATCATCAGCTCGACCAGCATGTCCTGAAGGACCAGCTCCAGAGGTACCAGCGCCAGAAGGATGAGGAGGGGCGCCAGCATAGAACTCACCAACAAAGTCACGAGGTGGACGGTACCAATCATAGGCGTTACCGGGCTGGAAGTAGGCATGAACAACCTCATCCTCACAGCGGTAACCAGAGAAAGCTGGATCTCTAGGGATGGAACCGGATGAATGACCAGTCTGGGCGAAACGAAGATCAGCTAAGAAATTTGCAGGCGCCTGATAACGGGTGACGTCGCGGAACTCACGTTCACGAGCCATGTCTGTCATCGAGACGTGCAAAGCAGATAAATGCTGATGTATGCCCTCAAATGTCATGGCATACTGATGAGGTGGTGGAGGAGGTGCAGTAGGAGGAGTAGGAGGAGGAGCTGAAACAGTCCTGCTACGACGAGATAACTGAAGAAACTTGGGCTCAGGGTCCTGAGTACAAGTCGACAGATCGATATCGAAGCGCTGAAAGATGCGTAGGAGAATCATCGCGTAAGAGAGATTTCTATCTCTTGCACGACAATGACCCATCATCTGAATCATGGTCTTAGGGGCAGAAAATGGAATCCCCTTAAGAATATGGTACATGGCGGACAGCTCAAGAGAAGTCATATCATCCTTTGAAGTGGATTTTGGAAGTAGAGTAGAATAGATGATGCGATGCAATTCATAGTTAAACAAGTTCAGGTTGTTAGCCTTGAACTTTCCAGAGCGTACTCTATCAGGTGTACAGAGTTCCGCTTTGAAACTGGCGAGTGTCGTGCCTTCGGGGAAATCAAATTCAGTGATGTCAACTAGCGGTTCACCTTCGTTAGGGATACCAAGGATCTCCGCTAAGAGGTCATCATCGAAATTGATATCAATACCTCCAACACGAGTGCTCACATCAAAAGTGTTTAATATGAGATTGCAATAAAATAATCTAATGGCATTAGTTGCTATAGGGAAGCAGAGTTTAACAAAAAGATGTAACCCTAATGCCTCAAAGAAATGACGATGATCAGAAAATACAGTCCATTTGACTTGAGCGCCTGTGCATATGGATCTCATGGAGAAGTCTCCATACCACAGTAGGGCTTAGTCTAGGGTTTGAAAGAAAAACCCGTCGAACGCGCCGTCGCTCGTTTGGACCGACGAGAAGAGGGAATCCGTATACGGATGCGAAGATGACCCTTCCTCACTGGGGGGTCGTCTTCTTTCTCTTTGAAGGATTGAATTTGGGTGCCATTTGTGCAAATTGAAGTAAAAATGCACTAATTGAAAAGTGGAGAAAGATAGGGTTATATCTCCCTAAATCAAAGTATGTCGAAGAGAACGACGAACTCCGCACGAATCCAAATTTTGGATTGATTTCACCACTTGGATTAGAAGAAAGAGGGTGATGAAGAACTAGGGTTTGGGGCTCCTTCGCGGCTGCTGCTGCTGTTATGATGTAGTTTGGAAACAATGAGGAAAAAAGGCTCTCGGGTTCTGGTTATATAACCTGACACCCTCAACCGAACTCGGGCCGAATTCGGTCAGAGCTCTGGCCGAATTCGCCTAGGGTTCTTTATAGTTGATTTGCCATTCTTTTTCATTGTCTTATTTCAAATATTTAATTCAAATATTAGTCATTTCAACTTCAATTAACATAATTAATATTATTTTATAGATTAAATGTCGTTACACAGCGACTGTTTCAGATTAGCTGTAGGAGTACTGTTCCAGCTGGCGAAGGTTCACCGGGGAACTCTTAAGTACCACTTCGCTTCAACCGTAGTTGTGGTGACAGACAGACTCTTTATTGGCTTGTCTCTAACACAGTTTTTGCGTAATGATATGTAATCATAAAACAAAATTAATTAATATTATTGACGTCCAAAATTCCTAATTCTCGACGTAAATAATTGAAACGATCTTCCGCTAGAGGTTTAGTGAAGATGTCAGCTAGTTGATTTTCAGTATCTATGTACACAAGGTTTATATCTCCATTTTGATGATGATCTCTAAGAAAGTGATGTCGAATCTCGATATGTTTAGTACGAGAGTGACATACTGGATTCTTAGTCAAATTAATAGTGCTCGTGTTATCACAGAAAATGGGAATATGTATGTAAAATAAATCATAGTCTTCTAGGGTTTGTTTCATCCACAAAATCTGAGCACAACAACGTCCTGCGGCGATGTACTCAGCCTCTGTTGTTGATAGGGCTACAGAATTTTGCTTTTTACTAAACCATGAGACTAAAGCCTTGCCTAAGAAATGATATGTGCCACTGGTACTTTTTCTATCAACTTTGCATCCAGCAAAATCTGCATCCGAATAACCAATAAGGTCAAAGGACTTAGTTTTGGGATACCACAAGCCAACATAAGATGTGCCCTTAAGGTATCGAAAGATACGCTTAACTGCGGACAGATGTGATTCCTTTGGGTTAGCTTGAAAACGTACATACAGGCAAACACTAAACATTATATCTGGACGACTAGCAGTTAAATAAAGTAAACTACAAATCATACCTCGATACTTACGTGTGTCGACTGGCTTGCCTTGTTCATCTGAATCAAGCTTTGTTGAAGTTGCCATTGGAGTGCCAATAGGTTTGACATTGTCCAGATCAAACTTCTTTAGCAAGTCTTTTGTGTACTTGGCTTGATTTATAAATGTCCCATTATCAGTTTGTTTGATTTGCAATCCGAGAAAGAATTTCAGCTCTCCCATCATGCTCATCTCAAACTCATTCTGCATACACTTAGAAAATTCTTGACACAGAGATGCATCAGTAGATCCAAATATAATATCATCAACATAGATTTGAATTAAAAGAAGTTTGCCATTAAAAGACTTAATAAACAGTGTAGTGTCAACCTTGCCTTTTGAAAAATCATTGTCAAGTAGAAAAGAGCTTAGACGATCATACCAAGCACGAGGGGCTTGTTTTAAACCGTATAAAGCTTTCTTCAACTTGAAAACATGATCAGAGTTTTTAAAATCTGTGAAACCTAGAGGTTGTGCTACAAAAAGTTCTTCTTTTATAAAAACATTTAAAAAGCACTCTTGACATCCATTTGAAATAGTTTAAAATCATGAAAACATTCAAATGCATATAACATGCGAATGGATTCTAATCTCGCAACTGGGGCATAAGTCTCATCGTAGTCGATACCTTCTTCTTGATTGTATCCTTGAGCTACGAGTCGAGCCTTATTATGAGTCACTAAACCATCCTCATTTAGTTTATTTCGGAATACCCAACGGGTGCCAATGACCGGATGATCAATAGGCCTGGAAACAAGTTCCCAAACTTGATTCCGTTCAAATTGGTTTAATTCCTCTTGCATAGCATCTATCCAAAAGTTATCACTACATGCTTCATCAATAGATTTGGGTTCTAGCTGTGAAATAAATGCAACACTAGAAACAATATCTCTACTGGATGTACGAGTACTTACTCCTTTGGTAATATCACCAATTACCAAATCTTTTGGATGATCAACTGTAAATTTCAACCTTTTTGGTAGACTCTGAAGGTAGCTGGTTCCTGGATCTTCTCTAGGAGGTTCAGCTAGTGCAGAGCTTGGTTGAGGATCAGCTGATGTTGAGCTTGATACAGGCATATCTTCATCACTGTCATTGATAGTCATTTGATTCATTTCATCAAAGGTGACGTTGATTGATTCTTCGATGATCATTGTTCGTTTGTTGAAGACTCTGTATCCTTTGCTCTTGGCCACATAACCTAAAAATATACCTTCATCGGCCTTTTCATCAAATTTTCCCAAGTTGTCTTTTGTATTAAGAATAAAGCATTTACAACCAAATATTCTAAAGTATAAAACTGAGGGAGTTCTATCAAACCATAACTCAAATGGAGTCTTCTTCGATTTGGGTCGAATTAGAACTCTATTGAGAACAAAGCAAGCTGTATTGACAGCTTCAGCCCAGAAATATTTGGGTAGACTAAACTGGTTTAACATTACTCTGGCCATTTCGGTTAGAGTTCTGTTCTTACGTTCCACAACTCCATTTTGTTATAGAGTCCTAGGGCAGGAGAACTCGTGTATGAAACCGTGTGTGTCACAAAATTGCTCAAAATCAGCATTCTCGAATTCGCCTCCATGATCGCTTCTGATTCGAGTGATCATGTAACCTTTTTCATTTTGTACTTTCTTGTAAAAGGCGACAAATTTTGATAATGCATCATTCTTACGTGTCAAGAAGTATACCCACATGTATCTAGAGAAATCATCTACAATTACGAAAGCATAAAGCTTACCTCCGAGGCTAGCAACTCTGCTAGGACCAAATAAGTCCATATGAAGCAATTGTAGAGGTCTAGTAGTACATACTACATTTACTGACTTGAATGTGGATCTGGTAGCTTTGTTCTTTTCATATTGGCTGCATATCGAATCCTTCTTGAATGTAATATCCGGTAAACCGCGTACTAGCTTCTTTGTGGATAATCTTGATATTGTGTCCATATTTGCGTGACCGAGTCTCATATGCCACAGATGACTCTCATCACTCTTGGCCATTAAGCATCTACCTGAAATATTAGTTTCTTCTAACAAATAGAAAACATATATGTTGTCTTCCCTGATACCTTCAAAGATAGTACTACCAGTTGAGCTGTCAACTATAGTACATTTGTCTTTGCCAAAGTTGATTCCATAACCATGATCAGCTAGGTGACTTATGCTGAGTAGATTATGTTTCAACTCGGTAACCAGACAGACATCCTTAATTACAGGATAGGGAGACTTACCAACATCACCGATACCAATAATATACCCTTTCAAGTTATTACCGAAGGAGACATAGCCTTTCTTTTTTTTCTTCGACAGTGTTACAAATAGTGTAGCGTCACCGGTCATATGCCATGAGCAACCGCTGTCGAGGATCCATTTGCTTCTAGCATGTGAAGGGTGTTCCACCTACAAAACAGTTTGTAGATGAAGCTTTTGGTACCCATTTCTTGTAGGGTCCTGAAATGTTAGCCTTTGGTATCCAAGCATAAATATTTAAATCAACAAGCTTTCTAATTCTACATGAAGATGAAATATGACCACTGAGGCCACAATAATGACATTGTGCATGTCGAGTGTTGAAAGCTGAGTGGTATGCATGGTTGGTAGGTTTAGGTTTTCTAGTATAGAAGAAAGCATACCTATAATCTTGTTTGGGCTTAACCTTTTGGGGTAAAGGTTTTATATGGTTAGGTCTGACAGTGTTTGGCTTGGGAATGTTCCGATTTTTCGGTAAGTGACACGTGTTAGGGAAGGAAGCAGCAGGCTCAGGCTGTTTTCCTAACCTAATTTCCAATCTTTTGGAAGTGTCATACAACTTAGTATAATCAGAAGTGAGTGTTTCTATTCTGATTTGTGCACATCGAAGACTTTTCTTCTCTATAGAAAGTTCTTCCTTGAGTTGGTCAATAATTTTGTCTTTCTCTTCAGATGACTTGGTAGTCTCGTGTAATAAGAGCTTTATTGAAGAAAGCTTACCAGACTCACTAACATTATTTCTAACCTCAGCTAGTAGGTCGGTAAGTCTACCTATTTCACCTTTGTACTCTTTGAGTACCTTCTTAGAGGTCTGATACTTGCTACGCAGTTTCCTGTAATCAGTCATCAGGTCACTGAAGGCATCTCCTAATTACTCAAAGGTGAAGTCATCATAAGTATCAACTACCAGTGGGTACCTGATCGGATGCCATAAAGCATACGTTTGCAGCGTCTTCTGATTGTTCGTCTTCTGAGTCGCTTGCTTCACTTTCATGCCATATGCTGGTATTGGCATATCTCTTAGATGTTGATCTCTTCAGGTTCCCTTTTTCATACCTGTTGCTCTTCTTGCTTGATAATGAGTTTGTGGGACAATCCTTCTTCATGTGTCCCTTCTTCTTGCAGCCGTAGCAGACAGCATCATCTTGATACCAGTTGTTGCTGCTGTTGTTTTCTTTGGCTCTCTTCTCATGTCTCATGAATCTCTTAAATTTCCTTGCTAGGAGTGCTTGATCTTCAGCATCAGATTCACTGCTGTCTGAGTCACCTTCAGCAGCTTTTCTGTGCTGAGCCTTGAAAGCAATCGTCTTCTCCTTTGGTGCAGGCTCTTCAAAATTTTGTAGCTCCAGTTCATGAGTGAGTAGCTTACCCATGAGTACTTCGAGGGACATAGATGTGAGGTCGTTCCCATCAATGATTGCAGTAGCCTTCGGAATCCAGTTCTTGGTAAGTGCTCGCAGGAGTTTGCAAATCTTTTCATGGTTACTGTACTCTTTGCCTAGGGAGGACAAAGGATTTACAATATCCAAGAATCTTTCGAACATTTGAGTAACTGTTTCGTTGGGCTTCATCTTGAACACCTCATACTCTTGAGTAAGTTTGCTGACTTTAGATTCTTTGACTTGAGTCGTGCCTTCATGTGTGACTTCAAGTAGCTTCCACACTTCATTAGCCGTTGTGCAGATAGACACCCTTTTAAATTCAGTTATGTCTAAAGCAGAAAATAGAGCATTAATAGCACGTGTGTCAAGACTGGCCTTTTTCTTTTTCTCCTCTGTATAACTGCTATAGGGTTTTTCAACCAATACTCCATCGACAGTTATACGAGGTGGCTTTTGATAGCCATCAAGAACAATAGACCATAAATCAAAGTCAAGAGATTTTAAGAAGAAACTCATCCGTGTTTTCCAATATGTATAATTTGTACCATCAAACAGTGGGGGTCGGTTTGTGGCCTGGCCTTCACTTGTGAATTTCACAGATGCCATGTGTAGTGCTGTGATCAAAATAACAATGAATAAATAATTGTACTGTTACCTTGCTTTACCTGTAACACCAGCTCTGATACCAATTGTAGGAACGAAATAGTAAAGCGTAATACTCTAGAGGGGGGGGGGTGAATAGAGTTGACAGCGGAATAATGCTAATTAAAAAATATTAGCAGCACAATCACAGAATATTAATCACAACTAAAATAAAGTAAAGGCAGAGTTAAGAGAGCAAACGCAAAGACAGCAATGTATACTGGTTTCCCTCTGTTGAGGACTAATCCAGTCGGTAGAACTCTTGCTACCAGTTGAATCCACTATTGGAAAAACCGCAAGCTTTCTTACGAAGTCCTTGCAACTTCTACAACGCGAGCTTTGATACGTAGAACTCGTCCAACTTCAAATGTGAAGAGGTATTCTTCAATCAAGCCTTCTGATTATAATCTCTCAGAAACTTCTAGACCGTACCGCACTGGCAAATCGACTAGAGGATTGTAATTGGCTTGGGATCTGAAATTTAAAGCTCAAGAAAACTCTTTGGAAGACTGAAAGCTTTAGATAGAGTGAAGATTGAAAGTGAATGAGTGAGTTGAAATGATCGAAATCCTTCTCTATTTATAGGAATTCCAAAGACAGACTTCTGACAGAATTCGGGCAGAATTCGGGCAGAACTCTATGAGCAAATCTCGATCAAATTCGCAACTGCAGGAGGACCAAGTAACAAGGATTCAAAATCACAACGGCCACCAACCGAACTCTGGCCGAACTCTGGCCGAACTCGGCCCGAGTTCTGTCAGGGTTTAGTTAGGGTTTTAAAAAGCTTTTTGGTGATTTTTGAAAACCTTTTTGTAAACCTTTTTGAGAGGTCATTTTAAAAACATTTTGAACTCATTTAAGGGTAGCCTATTTGCCAGTACGACTCGATGTACAACATATTCCTAGACTCAAATAAAATGAAAAATATATTGCATAAGGAATTTTCCGTCGCGAAACTATTACTACATAGAAGGAAAGAGTTTGGAGGATTATGTCAAAACACACGGCTTAAAAAATTATGACATGTTAGTTTTCCAACACCACGGTAACATGGTTGTCACATTAAGGGTCTTTGACAAGGTGACATGTTGTGAAAAGATATATCCTTATAGTTCTCCTACGGATGTTAAAGAAAACATCTGTACTTCCTCCGGGTCATGCCGTCGGCTGTGCTGCTTCTCCCTCCTCTTCCTGCCCACTTCTTCTCTTCCGACTCTACACTTGAGGTGGATATCATATGTGGCTGAGAGAGTCAAATAAGAAGAAGAGAAGTAGGGAGGAACAGATGGGTCCAGAGCCATGGTGGAGGAAGGAGAAGGAAGATGCTTGATCAGAACGGATGGCTCAGAACACAACCCAAAATTCATTCTAGCATACATTAGTGTGAATCATCTATGTTCTGTACATATGGTGTAGTATATGTTCTTATCGTATCTAGTATCTGAAGGATATAACAGAATCAAGATGAACTCACATAATGTAATACTAAAACATCATCTACTACTATATAATATATAGTGATAGGTTGTCGTATCATCATTGCCGAGGGATGAGGGTCGGAGGACAGTCAACTTTATCTACGGCTACATAGTTTTTGCCTCGCCAGTCGAATGGCTACAGGGACTATGTCCTGATCACTATGTCGTACTGTAGATTAATGCAAATAGAGCTAGAAATATCCGTCGCTAACCGGTTACTAGTCCGTCGCTAATTGAGATTTTTTTGAAAAAAATTACAGCAATTTCCCTGTTCACAAAAATATGCATAAACCAAACAAATATATAATGCACACCAATTATCCAACAATCACATAGACCAAATATATAATGCACACCAATTATCCAAGAATCACATAGACCAAATATGCACATACGAATTTAATGCACACCAATTATCCAAGAATCATATAGACCAAACCAAATTAATATAAAATAGACATCAATTATCCTGAAGAGTAACCTAATATCCGTCGTTATAATTCGATTTATCTTTTCCCTCCTTTATCTACGGATACATAGTTTCTGCCTTGCCAGTCGAATGGCTGTAGAAACTATGTCCTGATCACCATGTCGTACCGTAGATTAATGCAAATGGAGCAGAAGCCAAAATACAGAAACCAAAATACAGAATCAAATCCCTGGGACGGATGGCTCAGAACACAACCCAACCGGAGAGGATACTCTGAGAGATCCATCTGAGTAAGACGTATACTCTGAGAGATCACCTTTACAAGAATGATATCAGTAGTGGGATTGAGTGCTGGAGAGGATATTATCAGAGTATACGTCCTACTCAGATGGGTCTCTCACCGTTACTATTTTTTTCTGACAGCATGGTGGATGTGCTCCGTCAACAGATTCTTGCTCCGAGCCAAAACTTTACCCCTGAGCTCAAGTGGACATTCTTCGTGTAGAGCTCGAGTGAGAGGTTCCTGACAGCATGGTGGTCTCCTTTGTTAAAGTATCCGTGCTCATCCCATAACCAATGTGGGATGAGGGTCGGAGGAGGATGAGCTCGAATGAGAGGTTCCTGACAGCATGGTGGTCTCCTTTGTTAAAGTATCCGTGCTCATACCACCACCGGGCAATCGAACTCTGAGAGACCCATCTGAGTAGGACGTATACTCTGATAATATCTCCTCCAACACTCAATCCCACTACTGATATCATTCTTGTAAAGGTGATTTCTCAGAGTATACGTCCTACTCAGATGGATCTCTCAGAGTATCCTCTCTGGTTGGTTGTCGTATCATCATTGCCGAAGGATGAGGGTCGGAGGACAGTCAACTTCATCTACGGCTACATAGTTTTTGCCTCGCCAGTCTAATGGCTGCAGGGACTATGTCCTGATCACCATGTCGTAGTCCAATACAATCCAGAGATTGACACAGTACTAATTCATATATGTAGTCCAATATAAATAGTCTAATACAAAAACAACCCAATACAAATAGTCCAATACAAATAAGTACTAATAGCTAATGAGAACCACGCAGCTCACGCAAACGCTCATTGATACGATTACGCAACCACCTCAAAAATGTGGGATCTTTGGCGTGAGGAGAGATGTAGTCCCTTGCAAGTGCTGCATGAATAGAACTCTCGGTCTCACTAGCTACCGGTGTTGGATGAATAGAACTCCCGGTCTCACTAGCTACCGGTGCTACTTCCTCCTTAACAGTAGGAGGAGCCACCTCAGCATTCACTGTTTCCTTCAAACGACGTACCGCTCCTCGGGTCATGGGTGCCATCTGGTAAGATCGATATTCATAAATAATATAATTGTAACATAAGCAAGCTAACTAAAGGAACCATCAAGAAATTTGAGTACATTTTTGAAAGCAGATAAAATACAGAAAATTCGATTTTTTGCCAAGTGTAAGAATAGATGGCTCAGAACACAACCCAAGATTCATTCTACCATACATTAGTGTGAATCATCTATGTTCTGCACATATGGTGTAGTATATGTTCTTATCGTATCTAGTATCTGAAGAATGTAACAAAATCAAGATGAACTCACATAATGTAATACTAAGACATCATCTACTACTATATAAGATATAGTGATAGGTTGTCGTATCATCATTGCCGAGGGATGAGGGTCGGAGGACAGTCAACTTAATCTACGGCTACATAGTTTCTGCCTCGCCAGTCGAATGGCTGCAGGGACTATGTCCTGATCACCATGTCGTACCGTAGATTAATACAAATGGAGCTGGAGCTGGAGCCAAAATATAGTACTACTTCACCATGTCGTACCATTTTACTATCTTACTCTCTCTCCTCCCCTCTCTGGCGCTCTCACTCTCTCCGGCGCTCTCACACTACTAATTCCTATGTGTTTTAAGTGTGAGAACGGATGGCTCAGAACACAATCCAAAATTCATTCTAGCATACATTAGTGTAAATCATCTATGTTCTGTACATATGGTGTAGTATATGTTCTTATCGTATCTAGTATCTGAAGAATGTAACAGAATCAAGATGAACTCACATAATGTAATACTAAGACATCATCTACTACTATATAAGATATAGTGATAGGTTGTCATATCATCATTACCAAGCGATGAGGGTCGGAGGACAGTCAACTTTATCTACGGCTACATAGTTTCTGCCTCACCAGTCGAATGGCCGCAGGGACTATGTCCTGATCACCATGTCGTACCATAGTTTTTGTCTCGCCAGTCGAATGGCTGCAGGAACTATATGTCCCGATCACCATGTCGTACCATAGTATCTAAAGAATGGCAGCAGGGACTGTATGTCCATAACCCGAACCCTAACTTGAACCCTCTCCCAGCCGCCCTCGCCGCCCCCCGCTGCCCCGGAGCACGCTGCTCCTCGTGCGCCACCCCCGCCGATCCAGGGACTATATTAGGTTACCGATATTGTGAACCTAGGTTGAAAGCATAATAAGGTTGTAAAATCATAATAAGGTATTGGGTTACCGATCCGAAACTGCCGATCCTACCGATATCGCTGATATCCTACTTCTTAAACTAGGGTTTGTCATATCGCCGATACTACTCATTGTATTTGTACCCCGCGCTGCCCTGCGCGCGCCACCCCCGCTGCCCCGGAGCGCGCTGCCTCCCGCTGCCCCCTGCCGCCCACAGCACCCCCGCGCGCGGCAGCTCCCCTCCCACCCCCCACCGTCCCTTCCACCCCTACCGCCCCCCAGCCCTGCGCTGCCCCGCGCGCACCACCCCCGCCGCCCCCCGCTGCCCCGCGCGCGCCCGCCGCAGTCCCGCGCTGCCACGCACGCACCACCCCCACAGTCTCCGATGCCCCCGCAGCCCACGACGCCCCCGGCAGCCCACGACACCCACGACCACCGAGAGAGAGAGAGAGAGAGATTACCTTTGGGAGAGAGAGAGGAGAGGTCGTCGATCGTCGACCGCCGCGGGAGAGAGAGAGAGAGAGAGAGAGAGAGAGAGGAGAGAGAGAATGAAATTTGGAGGGAATGAAAAGTTCCTCCGTCATTTCAATTTAAGCCTGGGCTCTTTATTTAGCGACGGACCAGCGACGGGTTCTATCCGTGCTAGGCCGTCGCTCTTTTTGATACTTGCCGACGGAATATCCGTCGCTACGTAGTCGTAGAATTGTCCCGCTATTTTCCTCAACAACTTCCGCCAAATAATCGACTGCATGGCGACGGCTCATTATCCGTCGCTATATCTCCGACTCCCTAGCGACGGATGAGCGACATTTTCTTCCCATTAAAATAAAATAAAAATTGTATCGACTTGTCATCGGTACGCCGTCGGTTATTTGTCGCAAATCCGTCGTGAACGCCGACGAAACTTTTTCGTCGCTAATGTGCCGTCGCTAATTTACTTTATTTTGGTAGTGTTGAAGGCTTTGGAAAGACGTGCTTGGTATAGCTCAATGCGCTACTGAGCTAACAAGCATTTTTTGTCTAGCGCTTCGAGCTCCTGTAGTCGCAGACGGTAGATTTCTTTGGTAGTCAACTCACTAGCTAAGGCTACCCGAAGAGAAGGAATCTAGATTTCTAGGGGAAGAACTGCTTTGCTCCCATAAACCAGAGAGAATGGCGTACTGCCTGTTGGAGTCCGGACCGTTGTACGATACGCCCATAGACATTCGCCGAGCTTCTCATTCCAATCGCGCTTGTTTAAAGACACTAACTTCTTGAGAAGTTTAATGATGGTTTTATTGAAGGCTTCTGCTAACCCATTAGCCGCTGGATTGTAGGCAGTGGAGGCTACATTCTGAATTTAATTCCTATCACAGAACTGATAGAATACATGGCTTGCGAATTGTAGACCATTATCATGGATGATCCTGCAAGGTAGGCCGAAGCGGTAGATAACATAATGTTTGATGAAACTGATCACGTTTGACGCCTTCACTACGGTGAGCGGTATAGCTTCCGCCTATTTGGAGAAGTAATCGGTTATGGCTAGGATGAACCGATGTCCTCTGGAAGATGGCGGGCTGATTGGGCCTATGACGTCCATACCCCAGGCTTCAAAAGGCCAAGATGCTACTGTCGGGTGTAGAAACTCTGAAGATTGATGAATTAAATCGGCGTGGAACTGATAAGCCCTACACTTCTTTGCATATTTAACAACATCTGCTATCATTGTGGGCCAATAATAATTCATTCGTCTGAGGCGATCTTGTAGTTTGGGGCCTGGTTGATGTGTGCCATAAACTCCATCGTGAGCCTCTCGGAGTGCATATTTGGCTTCTGTGTCTGATAAACATCGTAACAGTAGCCCGTCGTAAGAGCGTCGGTACAGCATCTTGGTAGCTGTGTCGTAGTAAAATCTTAGGAATCGCCTTTGGATAGACACTGCTTTCTTTGGGTCCTCTGGGAGGATTCCATAGACCGTGTAGTCTATGAAAGAAAATCTCCAGTCTTTAACATCGACGTTTATTTTCGTTGTGTATCTGCGATGAATATGCAGGGCATCTTTTATATAGAATAATTCTCGACCAGACACTGTGATCGACTGTTGAGTATTGGTAGGGACGGCCAAGGAAGCAGCGAGACCAGCTAAAGCATCTGCTTCTATATTCTGTAGTCGAGGCACGTGCTCGATGAAGAATCCAGCAAAAGTAGGTGCCAACTCGATTATCGCTTTGTGATAGGGGATGAGATCTTCGTGATGAACTTCATAGTCCCCTCGGACTTGACTGACTATTAGCTTGGAATTGTCGTAAGCTTCTAGATAGTCAACTCCCAATTGTTTTGCCAATTGCAGGCCGATCAATAGGGCATTATATTCGGCCACGTTGTTGGTACAGGGTTCCATGAGAGAATATGCACGATGTATAACCAGATGGTCGGGTAACACAAGTACGACACCTACTCCGGCCATAATATTTCCTTTAGGTCCTGTTCTTGATGCACCGTCAAAGAACATTCGTCAAATAGGGATTTCTTCAGTTACGATATGAGACTCTACTACTTCATCGAAGATTTCGTCGTAGAGTTTGGAAGATTCTGGCACCGGATGAGCTGCTAGGAAATCAGCTAATGCTTGGCCTTTTACTACTTTCTGAGGAATGAACAACATATCATATGGAGTCAACAACATTGCCCATGTAGCTAAACGAGAATTGAGAGAACCCGATTTATTTATGAGTATTCTGAGAGGATTGACTTTAGATATGATGTGGATAGTCTGCCCAGACACATAGTGGCGTGTCTTCTGGATAGCAAATACCAGTGCAAGGCATTCCTTTTCCACAAGTGTGTATCTGTGCTCGGCACCCACCATTATGCGGCTGAGGTAGTAGATTACATGTTTATGGCCGCCTTCATTCTTCTGAGCTAATAGGCGCCAAGGGAATGGTCCATACCGTATAAATATAGTAAAAAGGGCTTCCCCATTATTGGAGCTACCAATAATGGGGGCTTGTGAGATACTTCTTGATGTCGTCGAATGCGCATAGACATTGTTCAGTCCAGACGAAAGATACGCCTTTCTTCATGAGTTGAGTGAACGGTTGACATCTTCCAGAAAGGTTCGAAATGAATCGTCTGATGTAGGCTAGCCTTCCTTGCATTCCGCATAGCTCTTTGAGGTTTTTTGGAGGATGCATATTGAGGATATCATTCACTTTCTTCGGGTCAAGATGTATACCCTTTGAAGTGATGAAGAAACCAAGAAACTTGCCGCTAGAGACTCCCAGAAAAGACTTGGTTGGATTCATCTTGAGTTGGTGTGCACGCATTAGTTCGAACACCGTTCTCAAGTCTTGGAGGTGGTTGCCTTTAAGACGACTTTTAATTGTGATATTGTCTATGTAGCATTCCACTGTTTTGCGCAAATGATCGTAAAAAATTGTGTTCATAGCTCGCTGGTATGTCGCCCCTGCATTTTTCAATCTGAAGGGCATCACCGTATAGCAGTATACCCCCAACGGTGTTCAAAAAGATGTGTGCTTCTCATCGTCGGAGAATATCTTGATCTGGTTGTAGCCTGAGAACCCATCCATGAAGGACATCTGCTCGAAGACGCAAGTATTATCGATCATTACGTCGGTGATCGGTAGAGGAAACTCATCTTTCGAGCATACAAAATTCAAATTTCGGTAATCGATACAGACTTGAACTTTACCATTCTTTTTCATGACTGGCACGATATTAGCGACCCAGTCAGGGTGTTGTTCTTCATGAATGAATCCATTCGCAATAAGCTTCTTGACTTCATTCTCGATGGCCTCCATAATATTTGGTCGGAATTGTCGTTGCTGCTGCTTCACTGGCTTAGCTTTAGACGAGATATTTAGGCGGTGCATAGCAACTTTCGGGTCCAAGCCTGGCATGTCTTTATAGCTCCATACAAAGACGTCGATGTATTCTCATATAAGCTGTATAAGAGATTGCCATTCATTGCCAGATATACTTTTGCTGATGAAGATTGGTTTAAAAGATAATTCATCTCCTAAATTGACTTGGACGACTTCGTCTTCGGTAGGTGGTTCACGTTATTCAAAATACAGCTCCTACCTAGTATCTATCTTTTGAGCCCATTGTTAAAGCTCGATCGATTGGACATCGTCTGCAATTTGGTCAACTGACACCATTTTGACGGACAAAGTTGCTTTAAACATGTCGCTAATGCTGGAGTCTGAATCCCAGAGGCAGGAATCAGAAGAATAAGAACAACGATCTGCTTAGTCATCTGATCTTTTGGGAGTTATTGGAGGAGTGACATAACCCAAACCAATACCGTTTTGTTGATAATAGTTCTCGGGTTTGCCGGAAGGAACAAAGTGACGTATTGGCAACCATCGTCCCTGGCTGTAGTTTAGCCCCTCGTCGCTTTTTATGTCATATCCCATGTTCTGGACGATATTCTTGGCCTGCCAACTATATCGGAAAAGTTGTATTTTTTCAGAGTCATAATCAGCTTCCGTGTTGTGATTGGGGGAAGTAGAGTCCGGAATGAACTTTCTTTCGCCAATTATTCGATCGAAGATGAATAGTTCTTCACCCTTCTTTCTGGCTGGAACGATAAAGTAGTGGATATCTTCTGGGTAAACTTTTCCCCGCAGATGAGGCATCGTGATCGGCATGCAGAGGTGTGGTCCTATGCCGTTCTCTAGGACGTATATCGTATCTACATACTGGTTTATAGATTGGTAGACATCGGAGTAATTCAAAGATAAACCTTTACTAAGAAAATATGCAAGTTCTTCTTCAGGGATAACATCATCCGCTGAAGGTACATTATTATGAGTATTGATATACTCTTTGAGATAATCATTATCTGGAAGAGAGCCACAGTCTTGGCCAAGTTCACCATGTAGGGTAATTCTTCGAGATTGGAAGGACGGACTTCAGTAGGTTCCACCCGAGGTGTCTTACGGAGAGTGATGGTCAATGGTTTGACCTTATCAGGGTTCTTCTTTTTTACCCAGATTGTGAGAGGCTTCGAAGTACTTTTTGGAGTAGTACGTCCTTTGACTCGGACAATCAGGGGACCATCATTAGAGGATGAACTTGCTTCAGCTTCATCGTCAGCTTCGTTACCGTCATCCTTGGAGGGATGAGATTGGTAAAGTACCGAATCTCCATAGTAGGTGTTTCACTTAACAAAATGCATAAAATTGGCTTTTGAAAGAAAACTAGAAAAAGTACAGAAAGTACAAATTGTTCTGGGAAGTATTGCTATGGAAGTCTGATCTGAGAGCGATCACTTTGTTCCTTGGACCATACGATGATGATGAAGAAAACTGCTTGAAGAAGACAAACAATCGGAAGAACTAAGTCACCGGAAAGGTATCGAGCAACGGCACTAATGGCACAGTCGAATGCTTTCTTGCTTTGCTTCACCCTGTTCTTGAGAAAAAGTTGAAGAAATGCTTTTGGCAATATCACTCTGGAAGTAAGAGTTTTCTCAGAATCTCCTCTCCTGTCTCTCTGTTGATCTCTTGATGATGTCTATATAAAAAATAAGTCTATTTATAGACTTAACCCATTGTGCGTAAAAGCAACAAAATTGGGTCTTTACGCTAGCAACTGTCACCCACGATCCAAATCATCCTCTACGCACGTTGACACATGTCCCATGTAGAGTTTGATCTCTACGCATGGTGACACTTGTCCCACTACTTCAATAAAATGGGGAAAGCACGTACACACGTTCCTCGAAAAGTATGGCATGAAAGCCACGTAGGCAAACCACGTTCTTAAGTGGTCAGGAATGATCGGGGGTAAAAATGACCCAAAAATACACTCCTAGCGTAAAGTGGCAAACTGGGCGTAAAATAGCCCAAAATAAACTTCCCAGCGTAAAGTGGCTAGAAAAATAGCCTTGAGCGTAACAAGTAGCCCAAATAGACTTTACGCCCACAATAGTCTTGAGCGTAAAAGCTCGAATAACTATCGTGCGTAAAAGAAGCAGTTTTATTGAGCGTAAAATAGCCCTATTTGCACACTATACGACGAGCATTGGGTTTGGTGTAAATCTAATCTTCTCGACTTCTGTGCTGCATGCTATCAGAAAAATCATTATGTCAAATCAAATCTTTTGTATTAAATGCGGCCTGACAGTCTATCCCCAGCGTAAAGTTCAATGAATAGCTCCTGCGTAAAGTAGCTAGCGTAAAGTGTAGCTTGCGTAGAGAGTAGCTCGCGTAAAATTCTCAACTTCTTTTACTAAGTCCATGAAGCACTTTTTACGCTCCTACAAGACCCCCTTCAAAGTTTTCAAATCATTTTCAAAAATTTGAAATACTTTGAACAGAAGCGTAAAATTTGGGATTTCAACAGTCAGCGTAGAATTCGGGATATCCAACGGTCATCCGCATAAAAGTTGGGATATCCAACAGTCAGCGTAAAAGTCGAGAATTTGAACCGATTCAAAATTCCCTATAACTAGAGCTTTTCGAAGAGAAATAAAACTTTACTTATATCCCGTAATCTCGATCTCTCTTATTCTTCTTCCTCTTTCGAAACTTTAGCTTTTAATCCGATGGCTCCCAAGAAATCCGCCGTCGGCAGCAAGGGCAAGAAGCCCGTCGGTTCATCCTCGACCGACCGCACGAAAACCCCCGTTCAATCATCCACGATGCCTCAACAGAGCAACCCCGCCGTGGCTCCGGCAATGAAGGGTAAAGCCCTACTTAATCTCGGCTATGAGTTCGCCGGAGAAGAAGAAGAAAACCCGAACTTTCAGATTTCACGCCCACGTCATACGTGTCAGCATAAAAACTGAAATAACAAAATACGCCCACGTTATACATGTCAGCGTAAAGTTAAGAACATACGCCCACGTTTATACGTGTCAGCGTAAAATTAAGAAAATATGCCCACGTCTATACGTGCTAGCGTAAAATCTAAAATACGCTCATGTCTATACATGCCAGCGTAAAATCTAAAATACGCTCATGTCTATACATGCCAGCGTAAAATCTAAAATACGCTCATGTCTATACATGCCAGCATAAATTTTAGAATACGCTCATGTCAACACATGCCAACGTAAATTTACACTTACATCAACATGTGCTAGCGTAAAATTTATAATACGCTCACATCAACATGTGCTAGCGTAAAATTTCACAAGTGAAAGACTTTGTATAAAACGAAGACCTTTTACACTTTAAAACTCAACTTCAATAAGCGTAAAATTTACATAGTCAAAGTCTTTAACCTTTATGTGTAAAAACTTAGACTAATTTATCTGCGTAAAAATTTTAAATTAGATTTTCACTAACTTGATTTTTCTTTTTCTTTTGGCAGTGGATTTACAAATTCACCCACTTGCAGAAGTCTTTGGCTCATCAGTTGGTTTGGTGGGCTCAAATTATTTGGAGAATCTGTCTCATGTAGAGTTTCCCCAATCGAATCCGGAGTACCCTGTAGAGAGAGCATAATTGATAGCTGCCCAAGGGGATAGAATGCTGCTGTCCATGATTAATGGAGAACTGTTGACCTCACTGAATGAACAACAATTTGCAAAACCAGCTTTTTTATTTGGGGATGCAATAGACTGCAAGTCACAAACACACCCCAAGAAGGAGTCTTGGGTGTTCAAGTCTGGAGATAGAGCAATGTATCTCCCTGATATGGATAGAGATTATCCCTTGTCCGTATTCATCCATGCCACTCATCCCCGACAGATGCTGTAGAATCTGACTCCCAGCAGTTACGGAAGGCCGGGTAGAATTATATTCAAGAGGGATAATGCCAACGATATGGGGTATTACGTCAACATTCCCAATGGCGGTGTCGTTCCATTCTCTGGTCTCTTGTCAGGCTTTACTCCGAGTGAAGCTTCGACTTTAATCCAACCAGTGCAGACCCAGATGTTCATCAATAAATTCATAAGGGCTGCGGTATTGTATCCCCAGACAAACCCTAGGCTACCGGGATGGTTGACTCCATTCAACCAGAACTGGATTCAAATTAGTATTTGGATGATGAAGAACTTCCAGACGGAGCTGAAAGACATCAGCCTGTATGAAGCAGTGGCTTCCACTAGGCAGGGTATACCACCGAACAGTAACTTATTTGTGGCCCTGATGGAGATATATATAAGTTCAACTGGAACTTTTGTGACCCCAAGAGGTGAAATGGGTCTCGCACTCCATGAGATGCAATTCATCTCAAAGCTGCCAATGGGGGAAGCCCCATATAAAGAATATGTTCCCTCCAACCGGGAACTTGCTGAAACCAGGAAGAAAAACCCTCAATTGGTTGAGGTATATGAAGAGTTGATGTGCCACTACATGATTTGTACTACTATGCATGAGAGTGGATCTCATCTAGAATATATCAACAAGTGGACAACATATCTCTTTTTCCATAAGGATAAAATATCCAAGGATGATAAAGAAAGATTCCAGGAAAACAAAGCTCCGACTATCAATACTGGTTCAACAATCCCTGCTGATAAAATACGGGATATGATGATTGTCTACAAATTTCCGAACAAATATTTGTCCACCAAGACTGGGGAGTTTCCTGCTGGAACCGAAGCCTTGAGCTTCCTCAGATATGGCAGCCAGAAGATCTCCAGGAAAGCCTTGCTGGCAGGCTTCCTTTCTCTATGGTTGAGAAGATGGGTTGTACCGAGGACTGGTACAGTTGATAGAATCCACTGTAACGTACTATGGCTAGCAGTACGTTTGGTGTTTAAAGTCAGAATCAACCTGCTATCGGCAATGGTATGCCGAGTAAACGCAGGTTTGAGGACTTTTGGTGAGGAGCTAATCAATAATGCTCCTCATCGGAACATATTCCCCAGGGTTGAAATGCCCTACACTTACTTGATGGGCTGGCTGTTGCACCACAACTGCAATTGGTTACCACTAGGCCTGGGAGATGATACGGAGGTCTTCCTCCAGAAGTTCAACAAAGCTACATGGACTGTCACGACAGTGGCAGATACCTGAGCAGTTTTGAATTATTCATATGGTTGGAACTTTTTTTGTACCCGACCACAAGTTCTAGCCGACTGCTTCGGCGTTCAATTTGAAGATGAAGTTGAAGGAAGAACTTCATTATCAGCACCAGTCTTCAGATGGCTACAGTACGTCAGACCCTCTCACCTAATGTACAGAAATGAAGACAATTGTGCGTTCGAACCATATCTACCAAGTAGGTTTGCTCGCCAATTCGGATATGACCAGCTTCATGTTGGTAATCCCTCTACCAATTTTCGTTACTATGGGAAACTGATTGATGGTGCAAGAGGTTGGAGATACTTTAGTACTGCCCGTATTGGTGCCAAATTCAAAGTCTCAACCTCTACCAGCACCACTGAGCTACGTATACTTCATACGTATGCTCGTTTTTATGCTTCCAACCGTTCCTTCGCCCATGGCTACAACATGAGAGGTAGTCTAAGATGGCCCAAGGAAGGGAATGTTGAGGAGCCAATCAGGGTACCATCAGACATCCCTGACGACGCTGCCGTTCCAGATCAATATCTAGAAGTTATCCCAACGGGAGTTGGGAAAAAAGCTACGGAACCTATCATTATTGGTAAGTCCCGGAAACGGAAACAAAGCGCAACTATTACTCTTCCAGAGAAGACCCCAGAAAAGAAGAAGAAGAAGGCCACCACCAAAAGACCTTCTAGATCAAGAGCCTCTACCCCGGAGAGTGACACTCAGGTGGATGAGCCGCAACGTGTAGCATCTTCTTCAGTTCACCCTGGAGAAGGATCTTCAGCATCTCAACCAGCAGCACATGCGGTAGTCCTATCTCCGGGACGTCTCAGCTCATCGCTTCATTTAACTTTGCCACAAAAGGCATAAGTTGTTGAAGACGTCGCCCAGTACATACTATTGATTCAGAGCTTATCCCATTGGATGAGCCAGCTATCAATTTTGATGATAAAGACTGGAATGGGGATTATGACGCGTACTTGGCACGCCCCACACATACTCCAGGTAAATATAATTTATACAAAATCCATACAAAACTATGATTTTTGTATATTAACTTATTTTGTTTAATTTTTGTAGGTGCTCCAAAGCTTGTGGCTCCTCCTCCTCCTCAAGAAGATATTTATGAAGAAAACGAGGAATCTGAGGAGGAGGCTTCTTCTTCAGAAGAAAAAGATGCTCAAAAAGAAGTACTTCGAGAGTCCGAAATGGAGACTCAGGAAGAATGTCCTCCATCTCTGGAGGTACAACAAGAGCCAGAAATACAGGCACAGCCAGAAGTGTCCCCTCCTGCGGAGGGCAAGGATAAAGAAGAAACTACAGTAGATGATGAAGAGGCTGCGGAAGAGGAGTTAGATTTCAATGAAGAATCAGTTGTAGAAGGACTCACTACAACTGAAATACTTGAAGATTCCGCAGAGCCGATAGCTGAAGAAGGTGATGAAGGCATACTCAAGTCACCAACTGAAGCTGGGGAAGTTGTAATAGCATCCTCTACTATTACTACTGATTCAGTACCAGTTCCTGAAGAGGCAATGCCTGAACCGGAGTCAACTGCCACAACTATCATTCCACCCGCACCTATCACCGCCACCGAAACTCTAGTAGTTTCAGCTCCAGAGATGGCTGGAGTAACAAATACTGAAGACACTATTCCTGAAGCTTCTTGGAACCAGTTGGCTATGGTAGCAGTGACAACAATGGCTTCATCTCAGCCTGCTACCAAGGCAATAACATCTGCTCCTAGTCTTTAGAGAAGAGACTTGGTAGACATCGCCGCAACGCCGAGTTCAAGTGTAGAAATGAATCTCTTAGTTGAGATTCATACTGAAACCTTTTACAAGACTCTGGCAGCTCTAATCAAAATGGTCCTGAATAAGGGCCTCAATTATGAGAGTTTGAAGGCGGCGATCGCTCTTACCATCAGAAATGTCGCCATGTTTAATGATGCGGCGAGAGCAGCGACGTTGGAGAAAATCGCGGAGGGACTTGAACAGCCCATCAAAGAATATCTAAAGCTGTCAAGTGAAACCATTGAAAGTCTCATCCAAGAAGAGTATGACACTTTATCTGCCGAATACCTCGCTCGGGAGACTACTTTCAATGAAGCCCTCCATGAATACAACATAAAGGTCGCCAAAGAAAAAGCTTTTTTGGGTGGAGTAAAGCCCGAGCTGGATAGCCATAGAGAAGCCTATGAAACTTCGAATATAAGAATTCATCAACAAAATGATAAAATTCGCGAAGTCGAGGCTGAGCTGGCTCGCTTAAAGGCAGAGAGAGAACAGATGATTATGGCCCGAGACCAGCACCTAACTCAGAGCTCAATTTTGGAAGAACATATCTTCGGAGCTGAATCTACCATTAAAACCCTTGACGAAGCCAAGGACAAGCTTATAATTACTTTTGCTGGACCTTCCCACATCTGTACTCCCGACGCTCGACGCTCCGTAGCTGCTAAAACTGTATTGAGCTCTCGTGACAAGCGTTTAGCAGAGCTGCAGAAAATGCTAGAAGACTTATCTGCTCTGCCTTAGGCAAATAAAGAGCTTTTGTAATCTTCTTTTTGTTCATCAATAAAGAATTCTGTATTCTTCTGTCTTTTTCATTCTGTAATATTTTTAAGACATGAATGAAATATTTTGTTTTGTGACTATATCATTTATTTTGAAATTAAACAATAGGTATGAGATAGAAAACACTTATCAGAGGTAATATGGACATGACAAGCTTTCTAAACTCGATAAATTATATCTATCCAGAGGTAATATGGACATGATAGATAATGAATATCTTTTTCTGTTTAGAGTATACGACACTATCAGAGGTAATATGAACATGACAGATCGTAACAACTCAAAGATAAATAGATTAATACCTATTCAGATGCCAAATGAGCATGATAGATAGGAAAAGAAGTAGACTTAATATTTATTCAGAGGTCATGAGAACATGATAAATAATAAATCTCACTTTTCTTTAATCAGCTGGTAAGACAGAAGATCAAAATTTTTTTTTAGGAAAACAAATAATCAGCTTAACCAAACATTGGTAGCTGGGGAATAAGAAAAAAATTTAAACATAGTATTTATTCAAAAATTTGCCATTGATCGGCATCATGAGCAAATCTCCATTAGGTTTAGACAACCTATAGGCACCATTAGAGAAGACTGTCTCGATGACATAAGGGCCTTCCCATTTTGCTTAGAATTTCTCTTTGCTCTTATGAGTCATCACCATCGGTCTTCGAACAGCTAGAACTAGCTCACCAACTTTGAATACCCTCTCTTTAACTTTACGATTGAAAGTTCGAGATATACGGGCTTGATATAGCTCAATGTGCTGTTGTGCTTGAAGACGCTTCTCGTCCAATCCTTCAAGTTTTTGGAGTCATAAGCGCTCATTATTCTCTGTAGTTAGCTCATTAGCAATAGATATTCTAAGAGATGGAATCTAGATTTCCAGTGGAAGAACATTTTCACATCCTTAAACCAGTAAAAATGGTGTAAAACCAGTAGAAGTTCGGACTGTCGTTCGGTAAGCCCATAAACATTCTCTAAGTTTCTCATTCCAATCACGTTTATTAGAAGAGATAAACTTTTTGAGAAGTTTGATGATCGTCTTGTTGAAGGCTTCGGCCAAACCATTAGTGTCACGTCCCAGAACCAGAATACTGGAGAGCGGGGGCAGACATAGCCAGCTACGTATATTGAAATGGATTCCATCTCGCTATACGGCCACAGCTGTCTAGATACATGAGGGTTTACTACAAGCCAACAGTCTCCTATGGTCATGAACAAGCCTAGTGTCTCAATCACAAGCAAGTAAGTAAATGTTACAAGATGTATGATCATTAAATATACAATAATAAGGCGTCCCAAATATTACATATTCAGCTGATCATGAAGCTAGTCGTTATAAAATGTGAGGACTAGCAAGAGTTTAGTCATACATGATCAACCCTAGGATCTGTCAATCATGTTACAGCCCGTAGGCAGACAGTAAGTAAAGTGCAATCGAGCTAAACAGGTGCTCGTCGGCTAAACGCCTCAAAAGAATATTTTTACAATAAAGTGGGAGATCAAAATAAACCCACTCGTTGCCAGGGTTCCGTCTAGTGGCCACCATCTGGCTGGAAGGTCGGTAGATCCTCTGGAGCTGCTCCGAAATCTGGCCATACAAAACCAGCTGGGTCAGACCCCAGAAAGAGCAAGTGCCACAAAGGAGGCTTCACTTAAGAACTAAAATCAGCAATCAGCACAGGAATATAAATAATATAATAAAAGACAGGAAAGATAAATAACTGGTAAAACTGGAAATAAGAAAAACATGCCAGGATGATATACGATGAGATAACAATGGAACTATTCAGATAGCTAGGTTACAACCCGTAAACCAAACAGGGACCGGGATTGTAACCCTTCGTCTGAACGGAGCTTGGTTTCTCACCATTTATCAAGAAAATAAATACAAGCATGCTGGTCATTCAGTAGTCTGGAACAGGGTCAGGGCAAAACTAGACTGGTTAGACTCCATCCAATCACTTCACGGCCAAGCAAGAACTACGGCTTGATACTTTAACTAACTAGGGTTATCACAGGCCTAATTACTAGCAAGATGCAGTGCGATTATTCCACAGCCACAAGCCCTGCAGACCATCCAGGTTACCCAGGTCGAGAGATTAGGGTTGAATTCAGGTGGGTACATCATCCAGGAAACGCATGTACCCTTAAGTAGCTTGAAGGGTGCAACACATGACAATGTGCTGGAAATGTGCCCTACTCGACGGTAGGCTATAGATCCCAAGCGCGCCCAGGTAACGGGATTGCCTGTAGCTGGGAAATCTCTTCATGACTAATGTAATTAATCTAGTTATTAGTCCTTAGTTCATTTTAGTAGGTACTCCTGACCGTGGTACTCAGGAGTCCCCTCCTAGACATGATGCAAGACAGGATTAGAATATTTGTACAAGCAAAATCGCCCACGGTGTCCAGGATTAATTATACAGGTCATGTCATGTCAAGCAGCCGTCGTAACAGCTTATCAAGGTAATCATGTCAGGTTATCATGCCAAGTGTACTTGTCAGGAGTGCGCCACGACGGGCCACTATCAGGTCATGTCAGGTTATTATGTTAGGAGTGCACCACTACGGGTCACTATCGTGTCATGCTCAGGTATCATTCCAAACATATCAAGTAAATTCGGGAATTATCAAGTTCAGGTCAAAAGGCGTAAGGATAAAAATGAACGTAAAATATCTAATAAAATCTCAATATACAGGGCTATAGAAGATCCAGGATAAGGAAAATAAAACAAACTGACAAGCTAATATAAGATCAAGTCTGCCAAAGGCCATACGCTCAGGTAAGCATACGCTCAGGTAAGCATACGCTCCCAAAAGGCAGCGTATGGGGGTCACAAGGCTCTCGGGTTGAACCAGGGTGACAAGATAGGCAAGCGTATGCTCAAGCTAGCGTACGCTCAAAGCCAGCGTACGCTCAAAGCCAGCGTACGCCTTGCTCGCTTAAGCTAGCATACCAAGGCACGCGTACGCTCAAGCTAGCGTACGCTCAAGCTAGCGTACGCTCAAGCTAGCGTACGCTCAAGCTAGCGTACGCTCAAGCTAGCGTACCAAGGCACGCGTACGCTCAAGCTAGCGTACGCTCAAGCTAGCGTACGCTCAAGCTAGCGTACGAAAAAGACACGCTACCAATAGGCAGCGTATCAAGGCTAGCGTACGCACGCTAAAGAGCAGCGTACGAAAAGCAGCGTACGCTCGCTAAAGAGCAGCGTACGAAAAGCAGCGTACGCTCGCTAAAGAGCAGCGTACGAAAAGCAGCGTACGCTCGCTAAAGAGCAGCGTACGACTCAGCGGCATAAGCTAAAAAGCTAGCACACTGCTCACTGTCTTCTCCAAAGGGCAATAACAGCAAGAACTGCAAGAACTCCATGGATGGAATCCAAAACTCTAAATGCTCATAACTTGGTCAAAACAAGTCCGAATCCAACTTTCCAAAGGTCAAAATTGGGTAGAATAAAATTATCTACAATATGGAACCATAAAAACTTGAAAACAAAGGAGTTTGATAGATCAGAACCACCAAAATCCGAAAATACTGAATTGTAGATCTACAAGAATCAAAGCCTCAAAATAGAAAATGACAAGTTCTAATGTGGTTTAGAATCATAAGAAGAAGCTAATGGAACCATAAAAATGAGTTCTCTTGTGGAAGCAAGTTGCACTTGTCTAAGGGTTGGGGAGTTGTGGGGAGGAAGGAAGAAGAAGAAGAAGAAATAAATGAGAGTTATGGAGGAGAGAGAAGGTTGGTGGGGAAATAAATATCATGGGTTGGTGGTAGGTAGGGGGTTCACCTTGGTCCATGATAGACCAAGCAACCAGCCGGCCAAACCAAACCAACCCAAACCGAGAGTTAAACCAAGCCAAGAAAACTAAACAAGGAACAATACAAGAAAATACGTACACGTATTTCCAAAATACGTAATACGAACCACAGGCATTACAACTCTACCCACCTTAAAAGAATTCTGTCCTCAGAATTTAATCAAGGGGCTAGAGAGGCAAGAACAAGCTACACTAATAACAAGCAAGCTATACTAGACAATCAATCAATCATGCAAGCAAGGAATTGATGGCATGAGGCATAAGAAAGACATTATACCTCACGAGTCAAACAAGTCGGGATATCGTGATCGGATATCATCCTCACGCTCCCACGTTGACTCCCCCAAAGAGTGATGACCCCAAGCAACTCGGACTAACTTGATAGTCTTGTTCTTGAGGATCTTCTCTCTCCGGTCCAATATAGACACGGGCCTCTCCTCATACGAAAGGTTGGTACCAACAACCAATTCTGAATGATCCAGGATGTGGCTCGGGTCCGGAATATACCGTCGTAATTGGGATACATGGAACACGTCATGCACCTCGCTTAGCGACGGTGGAAGAGCGAGACGATAGGATACATCTCCTACTCGCTCCAGAATGTCAAACGGTCCTATATACCTAGGACTAAGCTTGCCCCATACGCCGAAATGAACGACGCCACGGTTAGGCGAAATCCTCAGGAATACATGATCGCCGACCGAAAGCTCGAGAGGGCGCCGATGAGAATCGGCCCAATGGCACTGGCAATCTTGGGCAACTCGAAGATGATCTCTGACTCGCCTGACCACTTCAACTGTCTGGGCAATCATCTCTGGACCGAGCATCTGTCTCTCTCCAACATCATCCCAGGCTAGCGGGGATCTGCACTTCCTACCATACAGTGCCTCGAACGGTGCCATCTGGATACTGGCCTGGAAACTATTGTTGTATGAGAATTCCACCAGGTGCAAATGATCTTCCCATGAACCACCGAAGTCAAGTGTGCAAGACCGTAACATGTCTTCAAGAGTCTGGATCGTGCGCTCCGACTGGCCATCTGTCTGCGGGTGATATGCTGAACTGAACTGGAGATGAGTCCCCAAACTCTCTTGTAAGCTACGCCAAAAGTACGAAGTAAATCTTGAATCTCGGTCCGAGGTGATACTGACTGGCACTCCGTGCAATCTGACAATCTGCCTGAGGTACATCTCTGCTAACTGAGCCATCGACTGACCAACTCTGAACGGGAGAAAGTGAGCTACCTTGGTAAGCCTATCCACAATGACCCAAATAGCATCTCTACTAGCTGGGGATCTAGGTAATCCAGTGACGAAATCCATGGTCACATGCTTCCACTTCCATTCTGGAATCGGTAAGGGCTGAAGAAGTCCAGCCGGTCTCTGATGTTCGGTTTTAACTTATTGGCAAACCAAACACCGAGAGACAAACCGAGCTATCTCCCGCTTCATGCCATTCCACCAGAAGTGCTGACGGATATCACGGTACATCTTCGTACTGCCAGGATGGATGGAATACTGAGAACTGTGCACTTCTGGCATGATCTCCTGTCTGATATCTCTACTGGGTACACAAAGACGCTTACCATACCTAAGTGTACCATCCTCATGAATACATAACTCTGGTCTTCGTCCTGCTTCACACTCTGCTCTGAGTCGCTGAAGCTTGGAATCTGCCGACTGCGCCATCCGGATCCTCTCGACTATAGTGGACTGAACTTGCATACTGGCCATCAATGCCACACTGGAAGGGAGAACAACTTCTATGTCCATCTTCTGAAGATCGGCTAGCAACTCTGGCTGTGCTGTTAGGAAATAAGCTCCGGCTCTCCTACTCAATGCATCTGCTACGACATTGGCCTTCCCAGGGTGATACTGCAGGTTGACATCATAATCCACAAGAAGCTCCAGCCACCTCCTCTGACGCATGTTAAGATCCTTCTGGGTAAAAACATACTTCAGGCTCTTGTGGTCGGTGAAAATCTCCATCCTATCTCCGTACAAGTAGTGCCTCCACAACTTAAGTGCAAACACTACTGCTGCCAGCTCCAAGTCATGGGTTGGGTAATTTCTCTCATGATCACGAAGTTGTCATGAAGCATAAGCTATTACCTTCCCATGCTGCATCAGAACACATCCTAAACCTCTGCCTGAAGCATCACAGTACACTGAGAATCCTCTGGTCCCATCTGGAAGCGTGAGAATAGGAGCTGTTATCAATCCTCGCTTCAACTGCTCAAAAGAACTCTGACACTCTGCTGTCCAAGCAAACTGTGCATCCTTGCGGGTCAACTGGGTCAAGGGTGCTGAAATCCGAGCAAAATCTGAAACAAATTGTCGGTAATAGCCAGCCAATCCAAGAAAACTGCGAACCTCTGCAACTGTGCTGGGCACTGGCCAAGACTCAATAGCCACAATCTTCTGGGGATCCACTTCTACTCCTCCTCGAGTGATGATATGACCCAAGTACGAAATGCGATCGAGCCAGAACTCGCATTTACTGAACTTGGCATATAATTGGTGCTCTCTGAGGATCTGAAGAACCATACGGAGATGCTGCTCATGCCCCGCCTCACTCTTGCTGTAGACCAGAATGTCATCCAAGAAAACAATCACAAACTGATCCAAGTAAGGCATGAAGATGCGATTCATGAGGTCCATGAATACTGCCGACGCATTGGTTGCTCCAAAAGGCATAACGAGGAACTCCCAATGCCCATATCTCGATCTAAAAGCTGTCTTCGGGATGTCTTGCTCTCTGACTCTGATCTGGTGATATCCTGAGCGCAAGTCAATCTTCGAGAATACTGAAGCCCCCTTGAGTTGATCAAACAAGTCATCTATCCTCGAAAGAGGGTATCTGTTCTTGATTGTCACTGAGTTCAAGGTACGATAATCAACACATAACCTGGACGTACCATCCTTCTTTTTCACAAGAAGCATCGGGGCTCCCCAAGGCGATCCACTAGCACGAATGAATCCCTTGGTTCTGAGTTCTTCAATCATCTTGTACAATATCTCCAACTCTGACGACGCCATCCTGTAGACTCTCTCTGACACGGGGGCTGTCCCGGGAATCAAGTCTATGGTGAACTCGATCTCCCGCTCTGGAGGCATACCTGGAAGCTCTTCTGGGAAAACATCTGGGAACTCATCCACTATCCTGGGCAACTACACTGCTGCTACTGCCATCCGCAATACTGGAGGAGAAGGTTCAACTGTTCCTCGAGAGAAAGAAAACTCTGGCTCTCCTGGAATGCTAAAAACAACCCTACCAATATGGCAGTCTATTCTAGCATACTGGTTCCTCAACCAATCTATCCCTAGGACCACATCATAATCGGCCATAGGGAATTCTATCAATCTAGCAGAAAACTCTCTACCGCTAACTACGATCCGACACGAGGAAAACACTCTATCTACTCCCACAAGTCCGTTACCAGTAAGTATATTGAGCCTTACTGATAATGACTCGGGCTCCAATCCTACCCGTGTCGCGAATCGTGCAGACATAAAAGAATGCGATGCACCAGAATCAAATAAAGCTGAAGCTGGAAAGGAGTTGACGAGAATAGTACCTGCCACTACCTCTCCTGGTGCCAATCCTTCCTCCATGGTCAACATCATAGCCTGACCATGCCCTCGGGGTGCTGATCCCCTCTGCTGATATCCTCGCTGCCTATTCTGACTCAAGGCCTGGGCTTGTGCATACTGCTGGGGATTTTGCTGCTGGAATACTTGGGTCTGGGGCGGCAAGGGCCTCGGCAATGGATACTGCTGCTGGTGGACCGGAGCGGGTCCTCTCACCGAAGAGCTAGAAAGGTTGGACGATGATGAACCACCCCTATTCGGGTAGGATCCAACCCTATGGTCTGGTGCTCCACAAACCAGACACAATCCCTGCGCCCTACGACATTCTGCCACCACATGGCTTGGCTTCCCACAATGATAACAACCCACTGCGGAAGACTGCTTCTGCTTCTGCTTCTGCTGCTGCTGAGGGTACGTCGGGGTTGAATGCTGAACCGATGTCACTGAGGCTGCTCGCCTCGGAGCTCCAATAGTCAAAGACCTGGTTGCCGGGGCTGGTGCTGAAGACTGATTCATCTGACCGTGAGATCTCTTCCGACCTCCGGCCCTATCCACAATCATCTAGGAGGTATACTCATGCCTCCGGGCTGCTCTCAAGACTGCATCAAAAGTCTGATGCTCAAATTGCTCGACTGCCAACAAAATCTCCAGGTGAAGTCCCTGCTGGAATCGCTGGGCTCTATCATACTCGGTTGCCACCAAGGTGGGAGCAAACCGACTAAGTCTAGAAAACTCGGCCGCATATCCGTCGACCGTCCTGCCTCCTTGCTTCAGATTGGTAAACCTCGTCTGCAGATCATACCGAGCCACGACATCGAAATACTTGGTCTGGAATCTCTCTCTGAATACTGCCCAAGGAATGGGTGCTGCTAACCCAACGGCCTGCGCTGCCCACCAGCTGCGGGCAAGATCTAACAACTGCAGGCGCACAACGGCCACCTTCTCGTTCTCTAGAGTCCTGGCTGCTTCTAGAATCACTTCTGTGTCCTGAAGCCATGCATCTGCCGCGATAGCATCTTCACTACCGTCAAAGAAGGGAGGGTTCAAGCGCTTAAAGCTGTTGGCAGCGCTGTTACCCTGATGACCACCTTGGGTCAAAGCATCCGTTACTGCTTGTTGCAATGCATCTCCACGACGATCTTGAGAAGCTATCAAGGTCCTAACGAGCCCTACTAATGTGCCATCATCAGGTTCGGCAGGCTGAACCGTCTGAACTGGGGGCTCTTCTTCAATAGGCTCGACTCTGGAGGCTACTCCGGAATGCTGGGCTTGATCTCCGGGTTGCTGCTGGTCCGCGGGAGGTGCTCCGCCTTGCTGATCGGCCGGGTCAAGTACTATGCCGCTGAAGAAGACGACATAGGAAACAATAAGGAAGGACCAGGACAGAGCAACGATACAAGTATATGATCAGGACAAGAATCCAGGGATTCAGAAGATACGAACAGAGATCAAGGGCGAATACTGATTGAGACATCTATTCGGTAAACCCTCACATATCTTGATTTATAAGACCTGCATGGGCCACCACTTGAACCATGTCACGCCCCAGAACCAGAATACTGGAGAGCGGGGGCAGACATAGCCAGCTACGTATATTGAAATGGATTCCATCTCGCTATACGGTCACGGCTGTCTAGATACATAAGGGTTTACTACAAGCCAACAGTCTCCTATGGTCATGAACAAGCCTAGTGTCTCAATCACAAGCAAGTAAGTAAATGTTACAAGATGTATGATCATTAAATATACAATAATAAGGCGTCCCAAATATTATATATTCAGCTGATCATGAAGCTAGTCGTTACAAAATGTGAGGACTAGCAAGAGTTTAGTCATACATGATCAACCCTAGGATCTGTCAATCATGTTACAGCCCGTAGGCAGACAGTAAGTAAAGTGCAATCGAGCTAAACAGGTGCTCGTCGGCTAAACGTCTCAAAAGAATATTTTTACAATAAAGTGGGAGATCAAAATAAACCCACTCGTTGCCAGGGTTCCGTCTAGTGGCCACCATCTGGCTGGAAGGTCGATAGATCCTCTGGAGCTGCTCCGAAATCTGGCTATACAAAACCAGCTGGGTCAGATCCCAGAAAGAGCAAGTGCCACAAAGGAGGCTTCACTTAAGAACTAAAACCAGCAATCAGCACAGGAATATAAATAATATAATAAAAGACAGGAAAGATAAATAACTGGTAAAACTGGAAATAAGAAAAACATGCCAGGATGATATACGATGAGATAACCATGGAACTATTCAGATAGCTAGGTTACAACCCATAAACCAAACAGGGACCGGGGTTGTAACCCTTCGTCTGAACGGAGCTTGGTTTCTCACCATTTATCAAGAAAATAAATACAAGCATGCTGGTCATTCAGTAGTCTGGAACAGGGTCAGGGCAAAACTAGACTGGTTAGACTCCATCCAATCACTTCACGGCCAAGCAAGAACTACGGCTTGATACTTTAACTAACTAGGGTTATCACAGGCCTAATTACTAGCAAGATGCAGTGCGATTATTCCACAGCCACAAGCCCTGCAGACCATCCAGGTTACCCAGGTCGAGAGATTAGGGTTGAATTCAGGTGGGTACATCGTCCAGGAAATGCATGTACCCTTAAGTAGCTTGAAGGGTGCAACGCATGACAGTGTGCTGGAAATGTGCCCTATTCGACGGCAGGCTACAGATCCCAAGCGCGCCCAGGTAACGGGATTGCCTGTAGCTGGGAAATCTCTTCATGACTAATGTAATTAATCTAGTTATTAGTCCTTAGTTCATTTTAGTAGGTACTCCTGACCGTGGTACTCATGAGTCCCCTCCTAGACATGATGCAAGACAGGGTTAGAATATTTGTACAAGCAAAATCGCCCACGGTATCCAGGATTAATTATACAGGTCATGTCATGTCAAGCAGCCGTCGTAACAGCTTATCAAGGTAATCATATCAGGTTATCATGCCAAGTGTACTTGTCAGGAGTGCGCCACGACGGGCCACTATCAGGTCATGTCAGGTTATTATGTCAGGAGTGCACCACTACGGGTCACTATCGTGTCATGCTCAGGTATCATTCCAAACATATCAAGTAAATTCGGGAATTATCAAGTTCAGGTCAAAAGGCGTAAGGATAAAAATGGACGTAAAATATCTAATAAAATCTCAATATACAGGGCTATAGAAGATCCAGGATAAGGAAAATAAAACAAACTGACAAGCTAATATAAGATCAAGACTGCCAAAGGCCATACGCTCAGGTAAGCATACGCTCAGGTAAGCATACGCTCCCAAAAGGCAGCGTATGGGGGTCACAAGGCTCTCGGGTTGAACCAGGGTGACAAGATAGGCAAGCGTATGCTCAAGCCAGCGTACGCTCAAAGCCAGCGTACGCTCAAAGCCAGCGTACGCCTTGCTCGCTTAAGCTAGCGTACCAAGGCACGCGTACGCTCAAGCTAGTGTACGCTCAAGCTAGCGTACGCTCAAGCTAGCGTACGCTCAAGCTAGCGTACGCTTAAGCTAGCGTTCCAAGGCACGCGTACGCTCAAGCTAGCGTACGCTCAAGCTAGCGTACGCTCAAGCTAGCGTACGAAAAAGACACGCTGCCAATAGGCAGCGTATCAAGGCTAGCGTACGCACGCTAAAGAGCAGCGTACGAAAAGCAGCGTACGCTCGCTAAAGAGCAGCGTACGAAAAGCAGCGTACGCTCGCTAAAGAGCAGCGTACGAAAAGCAGCGTACGCTCGCTAAAGAGCAGCGTACGAAAAGCAGCGTACGACTCAGTGGCATAAGCTAAAAAGCTAGCACACTGCTCACTGTCTTCTCCAAAGGGCAAGAACAGCAAGAACTGCAAGAACTCCATGGATGGAACCCAAAACTCCAAATGCTCATAACTTGGTCAAAACAAGTCCGAATCCAACTTTCCAAAGGTCAAAATTGGGTAGAATAAAATTATCTACAATATGGAACCATAAAAACTTGAAAACAAAGGAGTTTGATAGATCAGAACCACCAAAATCCGAAAATACTGAATTGTAGATCTACAAGAATCAAAGCCTCAAAATAGAAAATGACAAGTTCTAATGTGGTTTAGAATCATGAGAAGAAGCTAATGGAACCATAAAAATGAGTTCTCTTATGGAAGCAAGTTGCACTTGCCTAAGGGTTGGGGAGTTGTGGGGAGGAAGGAAGAAGAAGAAGAAGAAATAAATGAGAGTTATGGAGGAGAGAGAAGGTTGGTGGGGAAATAAATATCATGGGTTGGTGGTAGGTAGGGGGTTCACCTTGGTCCATGATGGACCAAGCAACCAGCCGGCCAAACCAAACCAACCCAAACCGAGAGTTAAACCAAGCCAAAAAAACTAAACAAGGAACAATACAAGAAAATACGTACACGTATTTCCAAAATACGTAATACGAACCACAGGCATTACAATTAGCAGCTGGATTATAAGCCGTAGAAGCCAAATTTTGAATCCAATTCTTATCACAGAATCGATAAAATGTCTGACTGGCAAATTGTGGTCCATTGTCATGAATTATCCGTTGGGAAATCCCAAAACGCTAAATAACATGGTTTTTGATGAAGCTAACCACATTGGATATTTTTACTTCAACAAAGGGAATTGCTTCCGCCCATTTAGAAAAGTAATCGGTTATAGCCAGTATAAACCGATGTCCCTTGACAGAAAGAGGATTAATAGGACCAATAATATCCATGCCCCAAGCTTCGAAAGGCCAAGAAGCTACTGTAGGATGTAGGAACTCCGATGGTTGATGAATAAAATCAGCATGAATCTGACATACTTTACACCGTCTGGCATAATCCACAACATCTGCTATCATGGATGGCCAATAATACCCCATTCTTTGAATGCGGTCCTGTAATTTTGGACCTGGTTGATGAGCACCGCAGACACCATCATGAGCTTCACGGAGTATTTGCTTAGCTTCATTCTTAGAGAGACAGCACAACAAAAGTCCGTCATATGAACGACGATATAACATATGTAAAGAAGAATCATAATAGAATCGAAATGATTTTCTCTTGATTGATGCATCTTCTTTTGGATCTTCAGGTAAAATCCCATGAACCGTATAATCAATGAATGGACTTCTCTAATCCCTCTGCTGGAAACTTAATTTTGTAGTATAACTCTGTTCAATATACATATTATTCTTGACACAGAATAAGTCTCGATCCAACAAAGTAATGATGTTCTATCTTCAAATTGGAACAACTAAATCTGCCACTAAATTAGCAAGAGCATCAGCTTCCAAATTCTGAGAACGTGGTACAAATTCGATAAAAAATCCTTTGAATGAAAGGACCAATTCGATTACCACTTGATGATAAGGGATGAGGTCAGGATTTCTGACTTCATATGTCCCTCTAACCTAATTAACAATCAGTTGAGAGTCTCCATAAGCTTCTAGGAACTCAATGTCCAGCTGTTTTGCTACTTGGAGACCAATTAGCACAGTATTGTATTCTGCCACATTATTGGAGCATGGCTCATTAAGAGAATAAGCACGGTATATAACCATTTTGTCAGGAGAGACCAAGACTATGCCTACTCCAGAGACAATATTGCCTTTAGGTCCAACCCGTGATGCTCTATCAAAATATAGTTGCCAAATGTCATCCTTTAAAGTCATGTTGTAGTCCACGACTTCATCTGGAATGTCCTCATATAGCTTCGATGTTTTAGGTATAGGGTGAGCTGCTAAGAAATCAGCTAATGCTTGACCCTTTACTAATTTTTGAGGTACATAGACCATATCATAAGGAGTAAGCAACATTGCCCAGATGGCTAACCTGGAGTTAAGAATGCTAAGTTTTCTCATCAATACCCGAATAGGATTTATTCTGGAGATGACATGAATAGTCTGTCCTGACACATAATGTCTCGTCTTTTGAACAACAAAAACCAAGGCTAGACATTCTTTCACCACAGGGGTATACCTGTGCTTAGCTTCGACCATCATTCGGCTAAGATAATAAATTGCCTGTTCATGACCCATATCACTTTTCTGTGCAAGAAGAGCACCAAGTGAATGATTAAGGCTCGAACATATAGCAAAAATGGTCTTCCTACCACTGGAGGTACCAGGACAGGTGGATTTGTAAGGTATTGCTTGATGTCATTGAAGGCTCTCTGACATGCTTCATCCCAAACAAATGATACACCTTTCTTTAATAGACGGAAGAAAGATTGACACCTTCCAGAAAGATTGGATATAAATCTCATGATATAAGCAATGCGTCCTTGGAATTCGCGTAGTTCTTTTAAATTGCGTGGAGGATGCATTTCAAGAATTATTTTAATTTTATCAGGATCAACATGGATACCCTGAGAAGTGATGACAAATTCCAAAAATTTGCCACAGGACACCCCTAAGAAAGATTTAGTGGGATTCATCTTCAGTTGATGTTGACGCATCAACTCAAATACTGTCTTCAAGTCTTGAATGTGATCATCTTTTGATCGACTTTTGACAACAATGTCATCCACATAACATTCAACTGTTTTTCGTAGATGTTCTTGAAAGATATTGCTCATAGCCCGTTGATACGTGGCACCGACATTCTTCAGACCAAACGGCATCACAGTATAGCAATAAACCCCAAGAGGTGTACGGAAAGCAGTATGCTTCTCATCTCCCGGATACATCTTAGTTTGATTGTATCCTGAAAATCCGTCCATGAAAGACATGCGTTCAAAACCGCATGTATTGTCTATCATGACATCGATGATCGAAATTAGAAATTCGTCCTTTGGACAAGCTGCATTAAGATATCAAAAATCTATACAAACTCGGACTTTTCCATTCTTCTTCATAATAGGAACAATATTGGCAACCCAGTCTGGGTGTTGTTCTTCACGAACAAAGCCACATATGATCAACTTTTTGACTTCTGCTTTAATTGTATCCATCATATCTGGTCGAAAATGCCGTTGCTGTTGTTTTACAGGCTTGGCATTATGAAGAATATTGAGTTTATGAGTAGCAACTTTAGGATCTAAACCCGGCATATCCTCATAACTCCATGCAAAGATATCAATATATTCTTTAATCAATTGTATCAACTCTTCCTTTTCCTCTTCGGAGAGGTTTTTACTGATGAATATTGGCTTGGACGTAGTTCCATCTCTAACATCAATCTAGACAATCTCATCCTCTGTAGGTGGCTGTCGTTGTTCAAAACAGAGCTCCCACTGAGTGTCCATTTGTTGTACCCAAGGATCATTTTCAAATGGCTCAGATTCACCATCAGTTTGAACCATGTTGACTGAGAATACGCACTCAGAATCATTATAATAATCTCCTCCAGCATATAAGGAGTGGGATGTATCAGATTCGATGAACTGGATTTCTTCAGAATCTGAGGATTGTGAAGAACTGGAAGAAAATTCTTCTTGTATATCTTTATTAAACATGTGGGACGGATCATATCCCAACCCATGACGAGTTTTCTGGTAAAACGGATCACCACATAATGGTAATCGTCTACCTTTGCCTTGATTAAGACCCGGTATTGTCTTCAAATCATATCCCATATTTTGGATAATCTTAAGAGATTGTTGACTATATTTGTCAATTCGGATTCTTCCTTTATCTTTATCTCGAAGATCATCTGTCTGAATAACTGGGATATTTCTGGCCAGACCAAACACAATTTGGTGCTTGTTTTTCTTATTAGACGGAACCATAAAACAGGATTCTTCGTGACGTCTATAAGTTACACAAGCTTGTGATGATGAGGCTACATGAAGAAGATAGGGAGAAGATGTTAGGAACCTTTGAGCATAAGGTCCAACATCAACATGAGGAGGAAAAGAATTTTTCTTATGATCAATGTATAAAGTTTTCTCTGTGTTTATGTCATATTGATGACTTTTATCATCAGAAGATAAAGTCATTCTTTCAATAAATTTGACAGCCATATACTCAAAAAAAAAATCTTCATTGATATTAGAAAGTACAGAATGATCAATATTTAAATCATTTACAATTTGACTGCTACGCTTCGGATTGATCATTAACGGACCGTCATCCATCTTCTGCGTAGACTTGCCAAGGTTGATGATCAGTGGTGGTTCTGGATCATTCGTACGAGATGTACGTCCCTTGACTTTGATCATGAGAGGTTGAACTTGGCTCTTGGCAGGAATACTCACTAATTCCTCAGACGAAGCTCGAGTTCTTCCTTTGACCTTGATCATTAGAGGTTGGTCATTGACAGGTTGGGGTTGGATTCGACCTTTGACTTTGATCGTCAAAGGTTGCTCTTCTGGAGGATCTTCATTGACAGATTGATCTTCAGCAAGTGATCGATCTTCGGCCATATCCGATATCTCCGTCACATGCTCTTGTTTGTAGAGCATTGAGTCTAAAAAATAGGCTTTGACACCCTTGAAAGGATTGATATCAGCAAACTCAGTCTTCACAACTCCTTGGGAATCCACGTACTTGAAACATTGGTGGAGAGTTGAAGGCACAATGTTATGCTCATGTATCCATGGTCTTCCAAGAAGGATGTTGTAAGATACATCTGAGTTGATAACATAAAATATCGCCATAGTTCGAAGATCACCAATATGAATCTTCAGACGAATCTTCCCCAGTGGTTTACTCTTGCCAGAGTTGAAACCAACTATTGTGGTACTAGTGTAAGTCAAATCACTAGTAGGAATTCTCAAAGGTCTTAGCATACTCTGAAGAATAATGCTAATAGAAGACCCAGGATCAATGTAAATCCTGTCAATTTCAGTGGATTCAATATACCCAGTGTAGCACAAAGGCCTGTCGTGCTTATTATGCTTCAACAGGATATCTTCTTGTGTGAAAGTGATATTAGGAATTGCTTCCATCACACTACGATATTGTGGGCAAGATACTGGTATATTGTTAGGACTCTTGAGTTGAGCTAAGCATGAGGCTTCTTGTAGAAAAGCTTCACTCAGAGTCTCCCTGCTTTCTTTAGAAAGATGAAGCAGCTCGAAGATAGAGAGTTTAGCCGAGTATTAGCTAACTGGGCTAGAATATCAAATTTGTAGGGCTTCATCACCGCCCCTTGATTTGAAGCAGATTTCAATGGGACGTCAAAGCGTACTGCTTTCTGTTTCCCCTTCTCAACCACAGATGGTTTAGCAAGAACAAGAGATGGTTGAGCTGGTATCGTTTCGACAACGTCCTCTGCTTCTTTAGAAGATCCTTCATAATCTTTGTGGTACTCTTTCCCAGATCTCGTACCAGCAAAGGTTTCTTCTTCAGATTCAGGAGAATGAAGTACCATATGGCAGGATTTAGTCTTCTTTTCCTTAGCCTTCTTCTTGCGAGGATTTTTATGAGAAACTTCAAAACCCAATCCGAGAGTGGATTTTTGACTTTGAAGTTGTAAAGGAAGTCGCATTCCTTTATAATAATTCAAACCTTCTACATTTTAAAAGTCGTAGCCCATCTTTTTCATGAGATGGACTGATTACTGACTATATAAGTGAATGGGCAGCGAACTTTTAATAGATGGTTCGACAGAGGAAGAAGAAGCAGAGAGCTCTGTAATCACAGGAGAAGGAGAAATAGAGACCTCTGTAGCCACATGAGAAGGAGTATTAGGGGCAAGAGGAAAAATCCCTACAGGCGCTTTCTCATAAGCAATAAAGACTTGTTGTGCCCTGTATAAAGGGATACTATTCATAGCTAACCATTGCTGATAAGTAAGTTTGAGCTTGGTAGGAGGGGCCAAATTTGAAGGGCATATATTCAAACCCCTCAGTCTATCCTCTAAAGGAATGCCACCCCATAAATGATCCAAATCATCATAGTCTGGGGTTAAAACATGAGAAATCATGTTGTAGGTTTTGACTTTTTTACCCTTCTTGGATTTTAAAGTTTTACCTTCATTCTCCATTTCAGGTACTAAATCAGGATGTACCCACATGATTTCACCAGTTTTCAATGTAAGAGGCAAAAGTCCTTCATTTTGCTCTCTAGCAGGCGGGATATTCACAATCTTCATCGTCGCCTTTGGAATTGGGACAATCCCATCTGGAACTTGTTGTGGAGGAAAACCTCCAAATTGAAGAGAAACCATATTGGTTGTAACCGTATGCTCATCGTTAGTTAAAGCGATGGCATTGGCATTTATCAGCTCCTGGATTTTTTTCTTCAAGATATAGCAAGCCTTGGTAGGATGATTTATGTATCTGTGATAGATACAATACTTGGGATTGTCGGTCAAATTTACCACATTAGGCCTTTTTGGCTCCAGAATCTGAAGTTTACCACTCTTTACCAGACATTGGAATATCCCTGGGATATTACTGTCATCGAAAGATTATTCTTCTTTTGGTTTAGAAGACTCTTGATTATTCGGCATCATTTTGGGTTTTAAAAGATTAACCACTAGGGTTTCCTTTCCTTTTCCATTATGATTGCCGAAATTATTACCAGCAGAGCCTTTATTTCCTTTGTCCTCTGAGGCAAAGATCATCCCGTGTTCACGAGCCAACCTACCATTGGTCTCGGCTGAAACTACTGCTATAATAAACGAGGGCCAATCTGTGAATTGGGAACCTGTAAAGACAGCAATGGATGGTCGCAGATTCATTTTGCATGTGTCAATCAATGCTGAATCTGGCATACCCGGAGGCATCTTCAAAGTTGCCTGTCGAAAATGTTCAATAAACGTCCGAGTATCTTCCTTCTCCTTTTGTTTGATCTCTATTAAGGAGGACATGTTCATGTTGTTTGATCTCTATTAAGGAGGACATGTTCATGTCCAACTCTTTCATAGAAGCGGGAGAGAAACATTGCTTTGAATTCATCAAAAGATGAAATGCAATTGTCGGGTAGACTGCGATACCAATCGTAGGCTGAACCCGTCAAACACTCGATAAAAACTCGAGTGAGAAGAGCATCATTCTTCTGTAGATGTACAGTCATAATATCAAAGTAATTGATATACTGACTAGGAGAAGCCTTTCTATCAAATAATACCATCGATTGTGGCTTGAATTTCTAAGAAAAGGGTACATCATTCCAATGAGGAGGATAAGGTTGCTTAATCCCTAACCTCTGGAGCTGATCCTTGTGCTTCAAAACTTTAAACTGTGCTTTGAGCTCACGTACTGCTTGAATAGCTTCACTAGTTTGAGGAAGCACATTCAATTGAATAGTCGTTGGATGTACCATAACCCCCACCGGAGGTGACACATCTTCTGGAATGATAGGATCTGAAGATACAGAATTTTGGTTAACAGCAGGCTCTTGATTATTCCAAGGTATATCAACCCATTGACTATCTTGAGTTTGTGCTGCTACCTGTACCGGTGTTACTACTGCCGGCTGAGCAGTTTGCTGAGTCATTATTATTTGGTGCATGCTTTGCATCATGGTAAGCATGTCCTTTAGTGATTGCTCAACGGCAGAGAGACGTTGTTCTGTATTAGTAGATGATGTCTTCGGTTCATCTCCAATAGCATAAGATTCAACCTCTCTTGAAGATACGAGGGATTGGTATAGAGGTATGAATCGACACTATCAGTTTCGGACTCAAAAGACTGAGTACCCCCAGCTTCTGAATCAGAATTCTACAATTGTCTTTGTCTTCTTGATCGAGTATTCTGATATACTCCTTCAAAGGAATCAAGAAGTCTGTTGAATTGTTGTTGACCAGGAGTCTGGGACGAGTTGCATCTTGGACGTCGTCCTCTGTTGGTATGAGATGCCATGTTGACTGACGCATATAACAACTCATGTTCTTGATCATCAACCTGTTGCTGAGGCTCATTATAGCTTAATCGGTTAAAAACTGACCGTTTAGAAGCCGAACAACAACATTTGATTACAATCTGGTGACACTCACAATGATGATTTTCTTGGAGGAGTGTCACAGAAGATTGTATTTTTTTACGCTTTTGTACTAGCAATTCGCGTAAATCAGAAGGAGTAGAGGGAGTAGTCTTCTTTATTATATTTGGGGTAGAAAAACGTTTAGTTCCTTGTATATAAAGAAGATTACTGGCTGCATTAGCAGAACCAAACTATACATTTTTACGCGCTTGGAGTTGTATGCGTAAATCCTGAGATTTTTGAGCACAAAGAACTCCATCAGCATTACGCATAATTTGTAGGTTTGGTACCTTGCGTAAAGCAGTGTAAGAAGGCTGTTGGTGGAGAACCGAAGTTTTACCAACAATGTTTTTACGCTGCATGCATGCAGGTAAATTCACTTTAGATGTAAAAATATTATTGTGAATTTTATCTACACTGTCATAGACAGGAGATTTACCTTTATGCGTAGAGCGCAAAACATGAGTATCTGCCGCGTCACAGACGAGAGATTTTTCTTTACGCATGGAGCATAAATTTTGTGTGTCTACCACGTCACAGACGGGAGACATATTTTTACACGCAGGGCGTAAAGCTTGTGTGTCTACCACGTCACAGACGGGAGACTGATTTTTATGCACAAAGCGTAAAACATGGGAGTCTGCCACGTCACAAATGGGAGACTGAGTTTTACATACGGAGCGTAAAACTTGATTTTTACGCTCAGAGCGTAAAACTTGATTTTTACGCTCAGAGCGTAAAACTTGATTTTTACGCTCAGAGCGTAAAACTTGAATTTTATGCTCAGGGCGTATCACCGAAGTAGAGACTGCCTCGTCACAGACGGGAGCCTCCACCACAGGAGTAGGAAGGATTCCTTTGTCTTCAGAGACAGCAGGAAGATCCGAGGATGCTTTGGACTTAGAAATCCAAACTTTTTGCACCTTTCGCGATTTCTGAACATTGGAGCCGCGAGTACTACCTCCAGTTCGGAGCATTTCTTCGTAGGCAGTCTGGTCGAAGTGCACAACCAGAGTCTTCTTTGTCGATCCGACCGACACATCATCATATTGAGCAATTGCCTTCTCGTCAGAGGAGAAGGTCGTCCCCAGCAGAGTCGCCATTTTGTTTCACTTAACAAAATGCCTAAAATTGGCTTTTGAAAGAAAACTAGAAAAAGTACAGAAAGTACAAATTGTTCTGGGAAGTACTGCTATGGAAGTCTGATCTGAGAGCGATCACTTTGTTCCTTGGACCATACGATGATGATGAAGAAAACTGCTTGAAGAAGACGAACAATCGGAAGAACTAAGTCACCGGAAAGGTATCGAACAACGGCACTAATAGCACAGTCGAATGCTTTTTTGCTTTGCTTCACCCAGTTCTTGAGAAAAAGTTGAAGAAATGCTTTTGGGAATATCACTCTAGAAGGAAGAGTTTTCTCAGAATCTTCTCTCCTGTCTCTTTGTTGATCTCTTGATGATGTCTATATGAAAAATATGTCTATTTATAGACTTAACCCTTTGTGCGTAAAAAGCAACAAAATTGGGTCTTTACGCTAGCAACTGTCACCCATGATCCAAATCATCCTCTACGCACGTTAACACGTGTCCCATGTAGAGTTTGATCTCTACGCATGGTGACATGTGTTCCACTACTTCAACAAAATGGGGAAATCACGTACACATGTTCCTCGAGAAGTATAGCATGAAAGCCACGTGGGCAAACCACGTTCTTAAGTGGTCAGGAATGATCGGGCGTAAAAATGACCCAAAAATACACTCCTAGCGTAAAGTGGCAAACTGGGCGTAAAATAGCCCAAAATAAACTTTCCAGCGTAAAGTGGCTAGAAAAATAGCCTTGAGCGTAACAAGTAGCCAAAATAGACTTTACGCCCACAATAGTCTTGAGCGTAAAAGCTCGAATAACTATCGTGCGTAAAAGAAGCAGTTTTATTGAGCGTAAAATAGCCCTATTTGTACACTATACGACGAGAATTGGGTTTGGTGTAAATCCAATCTTCTCGACTTCTGTGCTGCATGCTGTCAGAAAAATTATTCTGTCAGATCAAATATTTTGCAATAAATGCAGCCTGACAGTCTGTCCCCAGCGTAAAGTTCAATGAATAGCTCCTGCGTAAAGTAGCTAGCATAAAGTGTAGCTTGCGTAGAGAGTAGCTCGCGTAAAGTTCTCAACTTCTTTGACTAAGTCCATGAAGCACTTTTTATGCTCCTACAGTAGGCTTCGATGCCCTTAAAAGGATCGACATCAGCAAACTTCGTCTTTACGACGCCATCGCTGTTGACGTACTTGAAGTACTGGTGTTGTATGGAAGGAACGATCATGTTCTCGTGTATCCACGGACGTCCCAACAAGACATTATAGGATATATTGGCATCGATCACATAGCAAGAAACCTCCATTCGGAGATCACCGATCTGGCACTTGAGACGGATCTTGCCCAGCGGGTGGCTTCTCCCAGCATTGAAAGCCAAGATAGTTGTCTTGGTTGCAGATAGCTTGTGCAGAAAGATTCCTAGAATTTAAAGCAAACTTCAAGGAACGATGCTGAGGGAGGAACCTGGATCGATGTGCATCCGATCCACCTTAATGGCCTCGATATACCCTGTATAGTACAGAGGTCTATCATGACGATTATTTTTGAGTAGCATGTCCTTCTGTAAAAATGTGATGTTGGGCATCACTTCCATAGTACTGTGGCAGTGAGGACAGGAGACAGGGTCTTCAGCGGGGGCTTTGACTTTAGCGAGATAAAAGTCGGCATGTAGTAATGCCTCACTTAAGGCCTTCCGTATTTCTTTGGAGAGTCGCAATAGATCAAACAGAGACAATCTGGCAGGTGTATTGGCCAGCTGTGCCAGTATGCCAAAGTTGTAAGGCCGATCCATGCCTTCAGGAGTTGGTTCCTTCAGAGACTTGTCAAATTGCGTCTCCTTCTGCTTAGCTTTGTCAGTAGTTGAAGTCTTAGACGGGCCGACTTCTGAACTTGTGGGGGCAGCAGGAGCTTGAAAAGGTACTTCTTCTTCTTGTGCGGGGTCGTAAGTCCGTAGGTAAGCCTTTTCGGATCACGTCTCGCCAGATAGAACTTCGTAGATGGAAGAAGACACCATATGGCATGACTTGTATTTCTTGCCCTTTTTTGCTTTGGAAGATGTCACGACCCGTACCCTGAAGAGGGGCACGAGCACGTGGTTACGTCCAGCCTACGCCACAGAATCAGCGGTAGAACGCTGTATATAGGGTCTGTAAATACTACGACTAAAATAGATAAATATACCAGTACAGTATATACACTTCGAATGGAGGTGACATAGCAATACAGTCTCAATCACATATATTAAACTAAGGTAGATAGCATGGAAAAGAGATATGATAGATAAAACAGGAAATAAGTCCAAGATCCACAAGTCAGAGCTATACACAAACATCCAGAGTCTCAGAAAATATATATAATAGATACTACAAACTGAAATGTACTAGCTGGCTCGCAGGCCAGGCAAACCTAACTAAACTATGCTACTCAGGGTGAGCAAAGTCTAGTGGCTCTACCAACAAGCCACGGTCTAAGTCTAATCCATCAGACTCAACCCCATAGTAGGTCGGGCAATCAGCCTCTGAATCATCTGTAAAATTTGTCAACGATATCCTATCAGGAAAATGAGCAAGTACAAACACCAACAGCAGTTCCATATGAATTGAGAAATACTATAAGAGACAGCAATAATGAAATACAAGACAAAGATATAGGCGACTTAGGAACCATTTGAAAGCCGAGTTACAACCCTTGAACCAAACAAGGACCGGAGTTGTAACCCTTCTTTCAAACAGGACTTAGTCTCAAATCATGGCACAGTATAAAGACAGGTAGAGCATGTGAGTAATGGAAACATAGCATGGTAAGAAGTACAGAAAGTAAAGCTGAACTGGAAATATAAGATACGCTAATAATGTAAAAGGTGATTTGAACTATTAGAGCGATATGTGATCGGCTAGGGAAGCAAGAGATGGTTATCCACTTGGCCCGGCAATCCGCGGTATCCTCAATGGAGAGTCATGCCGTCCAACCTGGAAAATTGGCAATGGGGTATCTGCTACACCCTATGTGAGGTGAGGGTGGCGCTAGCAAAATATAGTTACAGGGAGGCTTTGATCACATAACCCCTAATAATTTCCCATCCCCGAATAGTATCACAGATCCGGACATGGCACGTCATGACACAAGGTTCGAGAGCAGGGGGCCAGCCTACTCCCAAATCAATGTCTATATAAGTACAGAAATACAGAAATATTACATACTCATATACCAAGGGAGTCCAGGAATAACATCTCATGACAGGATCCGACGCATACTAGTCCGTGAACCGTCGTGTCAGGAATCATGTAAAATACTACAACTGAATTGGATATAGTAGATATCAAGATGATGAAAACTATTAGTGAATATACTCGCCTGTGGTCCTGAGTTGATATGGTGAACAGACGCTCAGAGTGATCACAGACCTAAAATAAGATACTATGAGTCAAACAGGGCTTAATACTGAAAAAGGAAACTAATTTAAGTCATGAATGCAAGTCTAAGTCAAAACTAGGTTAATCTAGGTCAGACTGAGTCATACTAGGTCATACTGGTTCATACTAGGCCATACTAGGTTACTGGAAGTCAATCCAAGTCAAACTAGGTCAAACGGGGTCAAAGGTTGACTTACAGTTGACTTTTGGTCAAAAAGTCAACTCTGGTCAACTCTAGGTCAACCCTAGGTCAAACTAGTCTAATATTGACCGACTGTTGACTTTCAGTCAACTGGTCAACTCTGGTTTGGTTTCGGTCAAATCTGGTCACTTAAAGGCTAAGTTTGACTCTCGCTTGACTTTTGTTGACTTTTGGTCAAAAAGGTCAACCGACGTCAAAACTAGTCTATGAGCACCATATTTGATCATTACCAACCAAGGAAATCAAGTTCTAGCCCTATCTTAGACTCTAGACTCCAAATACCCTATTCTTAGGTAAAGCCTATATTACCCTACCAATACCTTACCATGTATCATATACCACTCTTCACATCACTGTAGCACTCACATAATATCACACTCTAATAGGCTTCTTTATAGGTTTTCCTATTAGTTTAGATATAGGCTATCCTATAGGCAGTCATAAAACAAATGTGTAGGCTCTCACTCACACACACAAAACCTCACAACACACACACACATAGGCAAATTCATGGACAGGTTTGTGGGGAAAAGAGGACTGATTTAGAGTGGTGTAAAGGACTGATTTGGAGTGTTAAATGGACAATACAATGGGTTAAAATCTGGACAGCAGTGAGGGTTTTTAGGAGACTGTAAATAGCAATTTGGGGACTGGTTTTATAGTCCAATGGGACTGATTTAAGTGACAGCCAAGGGGGTTAGTTAGGACTGTGTTTTAGGCTAATAGGGACTGCACATTGGGACAAACTATGGCTGCTTTTGGAGGGTGGTTTATGGGACAGCCAAGTGTATGTTTTAGGGGACAGTTGGAGGCAGCAAGGGGACTGAAATGCAGGGTGAAATGTGATCAAAATGGACAGCCACAAGGGCATGAAAACTGGACAGTTTTGGATTGATTATGGGGTAATTTCTGGACTGAAATGTAGGTGTAGGCTGTTGTTTTGGCAGTGGGAAAATGGGGTTTTCCTCCCCTCCTATTCACTCTACTCACCACTCCCCATATCCCTCTATTTCCCCTCTCTCACAACCTCTCAAACACCACACCTACACACTCTAATCCCCTTCTATTCCAACATATACACACACTCACAAGATCTTGGCCGACCACTCATGCCCCCATCCAACACCAATATACACACCACATAATATATATACATATATATTAAATATATATATATATATATATATATATATATATATATATATTTTTATATATATATATATATATATATATATATATATATATATATATATTTATATATATATATATATATATATATATATATATATATATATATATATATATATATATATATATATATTAATATACATATCACCACATATATACACATATAGATATTAGAAATATGATACATTAAGATACATAGGAATAACTATTCCTAAACACATAGTAAAATCTGGAATAATATTAGAACAACCTAAAATTAATACACAAACAATTTACATGTGTCCAAATAGGGGGTTTTCCCATTAGGATACGATCCTACACATTGGACACCTCTACAAGTGTCCAAATGGACACGAAAAGGACTCAAATGGACACAAAACTAAGGGGGTCATTCCTATGGGTCAAAACCATTCTAATGCATGAAAAGAATGAGAAGAAGAAGGGATTTATACCTCCCGGTGACTCGAATCGATCCCGATACGCCACCGACACGTAGGAATCCCAAACGGACACGAACGAGCTCCGAATCCTCTCAAACTTGGGTAGCTCTCTCCTAGTCTTGAATGGAGAAGGAAGAAAGAAGATTTGGTGAAGAAATAGGAAGATTTGGTGGAGAAATTTCTAGGGTTTGCTCTCTAGAAAAATTGGGGAAGAACAAGAGAGAGAATGGAAGAGGAAATAATAAAGTGGCTAATCCCTATCCACTCATGAAGTGGCCGGCCATAAGGGGTAGGTTTTGTCCAATTAGGAAAAGTCCAAAAGCCCCCTCTCTAATCTATTTGCTAAAACATAGAAAGGGATTTAAGTCGGGGGTAGTTTGGTCAATCCTAAAACACTAATCCAAATTAATACTAACCAAAATAATTAGCCTAGTCACTAACTAAAATAACTAACATGTGGGCCATGGCTAACTAGTGTGTGGGCCCGCTAGAGTCAAAACTACCCCGGGTCCCCGATACAAGTCGGAATGAGTTGAAATTCGAACCCGACTCAAATAACCCCAAAATAATACAATAAATAAATAAAAAATTCCAAAATAATTTTAAAGTAGAAAATTACCAAAATACTCCTGTTCATGAAAACTGGGGGTGACAGAAGATACCACCCCCGCGTCATTTCTTGCACAAGGTCCGGATGGACCCACATGATCTCACACGTTCAGTCGCGAGTGGCACCAAGGTTGAGTTGCGAGCTGGCGACAGGTTGACGACTTCTATTATTGTCTTGGGGATCTGGACCACGCCGTTTGGGACTTCTGTGTGAAGAAAGTCACCAAACTGAAGAGAGATCATGTTAGAAGATACGATCTTGTCTTCAGCTTCGAGATTGACCACTTGGCTGTCGATAAGCTGTTGTATTTTCTTCTTTAGGATGATGCAATCCTTGGTAGAGTGATACACGTACTAATGATAAAGACAGTACTTAGGATCGTTGAGTTGGTTCACCTCTGCAGGACGTCATGGTGGAGACAATGTCAGTTTATTACCCTTTGTCAATGTGTGAAAATGGTAATGACATCGTCTTCGTCAAAGGAGAAGGTCTTCTTAGGCTTGTCAGAGGTGCCCAGAGAATTGGAAGCTCCCTTGAAAGTATCAACCTTCAAGACTTTTTTCCCTTTACCCCCACGGACAGGGATAGTTTGAGGATGCTTGTCTTTGTCTTCAGATTTGGGTATTTTCAACTACAGTAATTCCAGATTAGGGACGTTATTTTCAGCAGCATCAGCGGACCCAATAAAAGTGGGCCATGTATCATACTTATGTATACCCAGACAAAACTTTACTGTAGGAAGGAAGTTATGTCGACAAGTATCCGTAAATTCTGAGTCTAGTATACCGAAGGGCATCTTCAACGCTGGCCGCCTGAAGTGTTCGATAAAAACAATGACAGACTCAGTCTTCCTTTGCTCGATCTCGATGAGGGTGGACATACTAACATGCATTCCACTCTCGTAAAACCTGTTGAGGAATAGCCTCTCCAAGTCTTTAAAAGAATTAATACAACCGTCAGGCAGACTGCAGAATCATTCAAAAGCTACCCCTGCAAGGTGCTAATAAACATCTTTGACAAGAATGGATCGTCCTTGGGTAAGTGTAGAGGCTGCGTGTTGAAGTATGTCATGTGTTGACGAGGAGAAGTCATCCCGTCAAATGAATTTAGCGTCAGCGGCTTGTAGTTAGGAGGGCAAGTAGCATTCTTCCATTCAGGAGGAAAATGTTGAGATATCTCCATCTTCTGAAGCTCGTCTTTGTGTGAGATGGTATCGAGATGGGCAACCAGAGAATTAATTGTATCCTGTTGATTAAGCAGTTGTTGGGAAATGGCTGCTGTACGGTTGTCAGGCGTCGTTGGTGAAGGACCACCCCCAACATTTGCAAGATTTGAAGGAGGCACAACAGAATAATACTCCTTTTGTAGTGAAGAAGGTTTGTTGCTATGAGCCGGACTAACGTGTATCGAGACATTTTGTTGAGGTGGAAGAACAGCCCCAGCAGCTTGGACCGCCATGAGACTGGTAAGCATATCATTAATCTTGGCAAATTCTGTTTCAAGATCCTCTAGCCGTTTGTTGGTCTGATCACTAGTTTTTTTGGTCTTTCTCCATCCGCCATGTATGTAGATAACATACGAAGACGAACAGAGAAAATGGTACAACTGGTGCTGATACTGTCTGTCTCTGAGTTGACAAGTCCTTCATCTTCAGGTAGGGGAAGTAGATAGTCGCCGTCAGACTCAAAGAGATTATCATCATCTGGAAGGCTACCCCCAGTATGAAGGTCATCTGCTTCAGACTCTGAGGGAATACTACCCCCAGCTTGGCAATCCTCGTCATCTATACGGAATCTCGCCTTCGATCGAGTACCCATATAGACTCCTTCAGATGTGATAGCCTGTCGGCTATCTGTTGGCAGACTTTTTCTTCTTCTGTTTGTGGAACTGAAAGAGAAAGTTGGATTCGTGGTCTACTGTCTTTGATTGGGGCTTCCATAAGGGGGATCCCATGAAGCCATATTGGATGAAATACACAGTGGCTTTTCATCGTCAGAGAAATGCAGTCGTCGAAACACGGACTGCTTCTGAGGCACTCTCATTGCCTTGGAGCAGCAACAGTTGATGACAATACTGGTGCACGGATGTACACCATGAATTGTTATGTCCTTTCTCGCTTTACGCTTATGATTTATCATGTCGTATAAGTCAGTGGAAGGGAGTTTTGCCTTAAAACCTATGTCACATGCATCGCCGAGCTTTGTATGTGGGTTTGTAAGAAGAGTTGGCGCATGCAGACTTAGTTCATGTGCAGGGACAACCCCCACACCTAAGTTCTGTGATGACCTTGAAAACAGCCCCATGCTATACGCGTTGGGGCCTATCTTTTTGCTGTGGGCGCATAGGCCCTGGAGTCTGCCTTTGGGCGCATGCTTCTTCGCAGCATGTCTAAGCTTTCTCGATGTGGGCACATAGTATGGGTCAGTTGAGCCTGGACGTATAGCCTTGGGCGTATGACCCTGGATGCACAGTCTGTCGAAGACAGAAGCCTTTTGGCCAGAGTTATGCGCCCATACACCCCCCTTGGGCGCATAGCTTTAGGCGCATGCTTGATGGAGCAGCGTTGTTCTCTTCCAGCTTTGCCTCATTCGTTTGTGAGCCTCGTTGGGTTTGCCCAGGGTGTCGAACACTCCAATTTTTGGCATCGTAGTATTTTTCTTTGCCAAGTCTCGAGCGTTGAATACTCTGTTGTTGGTTGCACAAGAGAGAAGTCGCTGGGCTAGTAGAGCCCGAAATGGTGTGAGCCTTCTTCATTTGTTAAGTTTCTGTGGCAGAGCCATGCGCCCATGTGACAGAGTCTTTCAATTGCATATCTGCTATGACACTGGCAGGATATGCATGGCGATCCTTCGGAAGCCAAGTCTTGCGAGACTTGTTTGGCTTCGCTGATTTTGGGGGAGTAGAGCCGTCCCTCGAGAACATCTCTTCGAACGCCTGCTGATCAAACTTTACGATCAACATCTTCTAAATACTTTCCACTTTGTTGGTATCGGATTGCGTCACCACCTTCTCATCAGAGGAAAAGGTAGTCCCCAGCAGAGTAGCCATTTTTGTGGACACACACACACAAAAAAATGCTGTCTTTTCTTTATTGGCACAATGCACCACAAATCGAGTACGCATTAGAGATCCTGCACCGAGCATCCCCGAGTACAAAAAGAATTCTGGGGAATGGGACGATGGAGATCGAACGGCAGTTGCTCCTTTACTCCGTTGACACTCCGATTACAAAAGTAGGAGAAAATCTAAGAAAATTGCTAACTCTCAGCTCACTGGCAAGAAGTGCAGTAATTTGGCACTTGAAAATGCTCTCCGTTCTGTGTTTTGAAGAGGGATGAGACCCCTTTTTATAGTCGTTCTTGAGCTGAAATGATGTTATACGCCCACATGAGGAAATACACTAATTTTCATGTGGGCGCATGGTCCTTCTTTGGGCGCATAGGGTGTAGGCGCATGCAGGTTGCATAATCGTGGATTAATCTTTGTGCTGACGTGGCCATATGCTTCGGTGCATGACTGCTCGTAGAGACTGACGTAGTCATATGCTTCGGTGCACGATTGATCGTGGGTTTGACCGAGTCGAAGGCTGTTCTGGCTTGGGTACATAGCCTGATACAGAGCTATGTGCCCCCTTTTAGAGGAGCCTAGAGTGGGCGCATAGCCCACTCTGGTGACTTGGGCGCATATGTCTTTACTGGTGACTTGGGCGCATATGTCTTTACTGGTGACTTGGGCGCAGATGTCTTCATTGGTGACTTGGGCGCATGGTTTTCACTGGTGACTTGGGCGCATGGTTGTCCGATCAGCTAAAATTTTCATGCTTCTATATCATGTATAACTAAACCTCATGTGCGTAACGTAACTTGATCAGATCCTTGTGTATTGATTGGGGGTAGGGGTGAGTATAAATGGTTATATGATTTATCCCCGCATGTGTACTCTGTTACTTATTCATGTGATTATCATGATTCTCATGTGCACCATAACTCTCATTGATACTGTGGGATGTGAGGTTCTGATTATTCATGTGCTACCCAAGCCGATTACAAACCATCTTGTGCTCTAAATCACTTAGTCACTTACGGTTCTTTCTTCTATAGTTATATATTTCCAGTTTATCAAATCTCTCTTTTATACTATATGTACATTTTTTCAACGTTTCATATATATTACTCTATTGCCTGTTTTATATTTCCTACATGATATAAACTACGTGAGATATTTTGTGTTCGTTCCTGTCCTTACTGGACCTGTTGAAAATATTACAAAGGATGAGGAGGGGACTTCTGCACTACCTACTACGGAGCATGCCTAGATGACACTTGCAAACTGGACCCCAAGAGGTTCAGGCAGCTGCTGAGGATCCTACCCTTGTCTAGTTTAGATAACTAGACTTCTATCTTATTTTCATGTCCTTGAGTTGTGGATTTTAGAGTTGTATTTATTTGTGTTGTTGAGACTTGTTGTTTGTGTCGTTTAGACACTTGGACTTATTTCACTTCTATTGTATTTCTCTTTTGAGATTTCATATATATCTTATCATACTTTTCCATCTTAGCTTTGTGATTGAGTTGTACCTTATGATTGTCCACCGTTTGGAGAGTATACTTGTTCAGGTACCTTTATATTGTTAGATGATTGTGACCTAGGACAGCGTTCTACCGTCGACACTGCAGCGTAGGCTGGATGTACCCACTTCTCGTACCCTTATACCAGTTGCGAGTCGTGACACGTTTTTAGTGGTGGCCCATGGGTCGAGAGTTGCCTTAGTACGATATCGTTGTAGTACGACGACTTAGTTGTACTGCTGCGAGCCTGCGATAGGAATTGAGAAATTGGCTTTAACAGAGAGGTACTCAATCACAGTTAGGAAAAATTCTGATCTAATTTCTGCCATCCAAACATCCTTGCTGATAATTGCCTTCTTTGAAATAAACTGTCCTCCTTTGATTAAATCGATTCCTGCTCAGTATTGATTTCCTTATTTGATCTGTCTTCAGGATGGTGGACACGATCACATCGCCCCGGCCCAGCAGACACTGGTGAGAGGTCTGCCACCTCTCGTCCAATTGTAGACGCTGGAGCCATAACACCTCATGTTTATGCTCATGTAGGAGCGTCAACAGCTTTTGGGGGTGCTCCTCCACCTGTTCAGAGGACTACCCTGGAGATTTCGAATGTTTATCAGCCGACACCACCTTCTGGATTGGTAGATGTGGCTCAGCTCTTTGCCATCTTCCAGCAGATTATGGAGGCCCAGCACCAGCACCAGCAGCATCAGTCTGCTGATTTCAGACAGGGTGTAGACAATGCCCACCAGCTGGTCAGGACGATAGTAGAGATGGTGACTGCTCATCCGCAGGGAGGCCAGCAGTATCAGTCGAGGACCCCGGGTATCCAGGCGTTCCAGAAGATGAGACCCAGAGACTTCAGAGGTACCGAGGGCATCATATATGCCGACGACTGGATTAAACACATCGATGAGATCTTTCACCTCGCAGAGATACCAGTTGGGATTCAGATTGAGGCAGCAGGCAGCCAGATGCAGGACTTAGCTCGTACATGGTATCAGACAGACCCTAGAGTAGGCACTGAAGGTCAGACTTGGGGAGCCTTCAAGAAGCTCTTCAAAGAGAAATTCTTTCCAGATACAGCACTCAGCGCCTTAGAGACGCAGTTCGAGAGTTTGGTTCAGGGAAGCCAGACAGTCGAGGAGTATGTCAGAGAGTTCTGCCGTCTGGGCATACTTATGGAGGATCTTACTGAGGCCGTGAAGGCGAGAGGTTCCGCAGGAGCTTGATCAAGGAGATCAAGTTATTTACCAAGAGCAGCTGCGATGCCACTTTCGAGCAAATTCTGATCGAAGCTATGGAAGCGAAGGACGATCTCGAGCTGAAGGAGAAGAGGACACGGGATACCCATGGAGCTAGTAGCAGTACGGGCCCAGCCAAGAGGGCTCATTTTCAGCCGCAGTATCAGTAGAGGTCGTACCATCAGCAGCAGTTTCAGATTCAGGACCGTGCACCTTTTTAGCAGGTACAGCAGCAGTAGAGGCAACAACAGGCCCCTAGACAGCAGCATATTATCATTTGTCCTTTCTGTGAGAAACTAGGGCACGATTGGAGCGAATGTCGGAAGATGCTAGACATGTGCCTACTCTGTGGAGCATCAGATTATCAGTTGAGGGATTATCCAAAGTCTTCAGGACGGACAGCTCAGGAAGCAGGAGCTAAGGCTCCGGTGGACCAGCAGAAAGGACCACCCTTAAAGACTCAGCAACAGAGATTTATGCAATACTAGCAGCAGGCTAGAGGAGGCCAGCAGGGGTGAGCTTATGCCATGACAGCTGAGGATGCACATGCAGTAGGAGAGCTTATTACAGGTTCCATTCTTCTCGATTCCATTTCCGTATTTGCCTCATTTTAACTGTCTTGAAATTCGATTCCATCTGTTTCTTTCTCGTTCATGAATTTGAATCTTGGTGTGTCATTATTGATCTAACATTCTACCAAGATAAATCGTATGGGCTAGGTCGCCTCAGTTATGAAATCTAGAATCCCTTGTAGTCATATTTACTAATATGGCGAGGATTCTGATTATCATGATTTTGGATAGACGCATATGATTATCGGATTATATTTGAATAATTTCTAAAACATATCTTTTCCACCCTTCGTTTCGGTCTTTCAAAAATATATATAAATAAATAAATAATTTATTAAAAATATTTTGATTTCTATTTTGAGACTGTGATTGATTGGGGGTTTTTAACCTAGGAGGAGTACGACCATCTAAATTTCGAGGACAAAATTCTTCTACGGGGGTAGACTTGTAACACCCACTTTTCTGAAATGAGGGCAATTTTGAACTTTTGTGATTTTAATCATTTAAGAATAGGATTTTAGTCATGTTATGATTTTTAGTGATTTTTAATTAATTTAAAACTATTAAATTGGTGATTTGTGATTTTGGTGTTTTACTAGTGTAACACTAGAGATTACTTGACCTAGAGACTAACCATGACCATGGAGACCTAACCATGAGATTAGAATTTCAAAATACTACTTTTTAGCCTAAGGGTATTTTGGTCATTTTTGACTTTTAGTGAAAATGAACTTTGAGTGATTAATTATGTGCTAATCTCTTTGTTAAGGCTTAACCCTAGAATTGTCCTAACCTAGATTACTAACCTTGAGCCTAGATATTACATTATCAGTTTCCATTACATGACAAATGTTAGAAATATCTAGATATTAAGTTAGGACCTAGATATTTGTTAAGGACTAGATATTTCACTTGGCCTTTAACTTGGGGGCTAAGTATCCAATAAGGAGAGAAGCCCATGACACAACCATCACTCCAATCCTAACCCTAGCTTATCCAATAGCCAAGAGGCAATGCCCCCCTCTATATAACATCTCTTCACACCCCCTTGCCTCCTTTTATTACACCTTAAACCCTAGTTTAGTGTTCTTCCCTAAAATTAGCCCATTTCTTCATTTCTCCTCCAAATTGAGCCTAGTCTTTTGCATTGGACTCTCCTACAGTAAAGGTTACCATTGGTGGATAGCTAGCAAGGATTTAGAGGCTTGGGATCAGTGCAAGTTGAAGAAGGACCCTCATTCATTAAGCTATTTCTTGAGGTTTCACCCTCAATAGGTAAAACCTATCAAATTCATTCAAAATTTTGATTTCTTTCCATAGTTGCATTTATTTAGGTATACCCTATCTGTAGACCAAGTTTGGTAGGAATTGGTGTCCATTTGATACGCGTATCGGACACGTATCGGTGTGTATATTAAAGTGTTTGATGAAATGCCTATATAAACTTTTTGTTCTCCATTTTCAGAACTAATTTCATATTTGGGAAGCCCTTGATGTATGTTTTCGAACCCCCACTGACTAAGCACATTTTTGTGTCCTTTTCGTGTCTAAATCTGGACACGAACCTGTGCACGAGACCACGTGGTTCGTATTATGTATTTTGGTATACGTGTACGTATCTTTGACTTGTATTACATATCTCCTGGCTTGGTTCGGCTTGTTTGGTTTGGCTTGGTTCGGCTTGGGTTGCTTTTGGTTCATCATGGACCAAAGAGAAAACCCTACCTACCACCACTATCCCCATTTATTAACCCCCACTCTTTTCTCTATCCTCATTTATTCTTCTTCTTTCCCACCATTACTTCTCCACCAACCTGAGAGAGTGGAGAGCTTCGACAAGTGCATCTTACTTCATGGAGGAAGTTCATTTTTATTGTTCCATTGTCTTCCTCATGTGTTTCTAACCCACTTTAGTACTTAGCATTTTTCATTTCCATGGTTAAATTCTTGTAAATCTAGCTTTGTGGTATTTTCGATTTCCTGGAGTTTTGATCTATCAAACTTGTATATTTTTGCTAGTTGATGGTTCCATGTTGTAAAAAATTCTATTTTACCTAAATTTGACCTACGGGAGTCTGGATTTGGATTCCTATTGTTGTTTGGAGGAGCATGGAGGCCATGGTATTTTTCATGGACATGTTCTCTGTGGGAGCCATTAATTGCACAATGAGCCGTATGACATATTTGCTCTGAGCCGCATGGCCATTTAATTGAATATTTAATTGTAAGTATTAGTTGGCCACGTGCAAGTGTTTATTTGCGGGGCCGCATAAGCATTCAGTTGATTAGACGCATGAGCCATTAACATTTCCCAGCCGCATGGCCCTTATTATTGCATTAGCAAGCATTGAGCCGCATAGGCCAATGCCATGTATATTTTAATGCATGACCAAGTATACTTTTATGCCATGTATATTTTAATGCATGGCCTTAGCATTCACGTGCATGGCCTTAGCCATTAAATGCTTGCATGCATTTAGCTAAATTTTGTATGTCCAACAGTTGTTGGCCGCATGAACTCGTAGCTTGGCCGCATATATTAAGCTTTAGCAACAGCTTAGTAGCCGCATGCATGTATAAAGTATGTGAGCCGCATAGGCCTATGAATATTAATATAATATGGCAAAATGCCATGTTACATATTTAATATGCATTACATGCAAGCTTTGCTTGCATGCTATTAGAAGTGAGCCGCATAGAGTAATACTTTATGGCCGCATATGGTTTCTAATTGGCCGCATGTAGTTAGAGTATATTATTTATGGGCCGCATGGTGCAAGCAGTAGCATTTTTGCATGCTTATTAATATAGTTGGCCTTAACATTTTTGCATGCTTTGACAGTAGCATTTTTTGCATGCTATTTAATATAGTTGGCCGCATTGCATGCTTTTGCATGCTTATATGCAAGCATTTTGCATGCTTATTAATATAGTGGCCGCATGGATTAAATTCCTGGCCGCTTGTAAAATTTCACATTGGCCGCATGCATTTTTGCTTGCGTCAGCAATATTATTTTGTATGCAAGCTTTGCTTGTATGCTTGTGCATTTAATTAATAGCTTGGCAACTTTGCATGCAATTGCATGCATTAGTGCTAGGCCAATATTGCATTTGGCCGCATGGTTGCTTGCATGCTGGCCGCATATGTCCCTCTCCAATATTTGCTAGCCGTATACGCCCTCTCCAATATTTGCTAGCCGCATATGCCCTCTCCAATATTTGCTAGCCACATATGCACCTCTCCAATAATTGCCCAGCCGTATTTGGCCAAGTGAGCCGCATGGCTTATATATTGAGTATTTGTCTTATGGCCCCCACCCCATCCACTCTTGGCCACATGGCCTATTTATTATTCTTGGCCGCATACAGCAAAAGTGTGGTAGCCGCATATTGTATGATGACAACATCTATTGGCTGGCCGCATGGCATACTTACATTAATTGTGGGTTCCACTATCTTTTGTCTTATTTGTCTTTACAATTATATTATTATAATTAAATAATGTGTGATTCTAAATTGCTTCCCCAAGCACGATTTGTTAGTGTAATGATTGATAGTGACTTGCTGGCCGCATAAAAATTTTCCTGAGCCGTATGAGTCCCCCGTGGCCCTTGCTCCTGCTAATATTTAATTACCACTTGTATGCTTGTACCATTAATTTAAGTGTGTTCCCTGACACGGTGGCGACCCGTTGTGGTGCACTTTTGACCAATGATATGACATGATAGTGGCCCGACGTGGCGCACTCCAGACAAGTAAACTTGATATGATAAACTGGACATGGTAAACATGACCAGATAGTGGCCCGACGTGGCGTAGTCCTGACAGTGAACCTGACATGATATTTCTTGAAATTCTGTTGTGACGGCTAACCTGACATGACAAGTATAAATGACCTGGACACCGTGGACGATTGTGCTTGTACAAATGAACCCGTCTTATCTTGCATCATGTCTAGAACATGGGCCCCTGAGTACCACGGTCAGGGGTACCTACTGTAAATTGACTGAGGCTAATAACTAGAATAATCCAATAGTCATAAAGAGATCTCCCAGCTACAGACTATCCTGTTACCTGTACGTACTTGTAGATTTGTAGCCTGCCGACGAGTAGGGCACACTTCCAGCACACTGTCATGTGTTGCACCCTTATTGTACTAATATTCGACCTGGGTAACCTGGATGGTCTGCAGGACTTGTGGCTGTGGAAGAATCTCACTGCATCTTGCTAGTAACTAGGTCTGTGATAACCCTAGTTAGTTAAAGTATCAAGCCGTACTTATTGCTTGGCCGTGAATGTTGGATGAGGTATAATCTGTCTAGTCTTGTCTTGATCCTATACAAGATTATTACGTGACCTGATTTCTTATTTTATCTTGCCGATAAATGGTGGGAGAAACCAAGTTCTGTTCAGACGAAGGGTTACAACCCCGGTCCTTGTTTGGTTTACGGGTTGTAACCAGGTTGTCTGAATAGTCCCATGGTTATCTCATCGTATATCACCTGTCATGCTTTTTCTTAATTACGGTCTTTTATTATATAATTATATTCTTGTACTAACTGCTGGTTTTAGTTCCTAAGTGAAGCCTCCTTTGTGGCACTTGCTCTTTCTGGGGTCTGACCCAGCTGATTTTGTATAGCCAGATATCAGAGCAGCTCCAAAGGATCTACCGACTTTCCAGCCAGATGGTAACCACTAGACGGAACCCTGGCAACGAGTGGGTTTATTTTGGTTCTCTCACTCTATTATAAAAATATTCTTTTGAGGCGTTTAGCCGGCGAGCACATGTTATCCCGTATTGTACCTTTATTTTCTGTTGCCTACGGGCTATAACATGATCGGCAAATCCTAGGATTGATCATGTATGACTAAAACTCTTACTAGTCTTCACATTTTGTAACGACAAGCTTCATGATCAGCTAAATATGTAATGTTTGGGACGTCTTACTATTGTATATTTGGTGTTCTTATATCTTGTAACATTTACTTACTTGCTTGTGATTGAGACACTAGGCTTGTTCATTTCCTTAAGAGACTAATGGATTATAGTTAAACCCTCATATATCTAGACAGTCATGACCGAATAATGGGGTGGATTCTATTTTATTATACGTTGCAGGCTATGTTCGCCCCCGTTCTCCAGTATTCTGGTTCTAGGGCGTGACATGGTTTAAGTGGTGGCCCATGCAGGTCTTGTAAATCAAGATATGTGACGGTTTACCGAATAGATGTCTCAATCAGTACTCTCCCTTGATCTCTGCTCGTATCCTCTTGATTCCTAAAAATCTTGATATGATCACATGCTTGTATCGTTGATCTGTCTTGGTCCTTCCTTATTATTCCCTATGTCATCTTCTTCAGCGGCATTGTTCCTGGCACTGCCGATCAGCAAGGTGGAGCACCTCCCGTGGACCAGCAGCAACAAGAAGATCAGGTCTAGCACTCATGAGCAGCCTCCAGCAGTAGAGACCCCAGCAGTATGCCCTGGTCCAAGCTCAGATTCAGAACCGACAGAGAGGTTCCTAGCAGGATGTTTTCCTTTTTCCTTCTACCTTCAAATTCCTTGCTTGCATGATTGATTGCTTGATTGATTGCTTAGTTATAGCTTGCCTGTGATTAGTATAGCTTGTCCTTGCATCTCTAGCCTCTTAATTAAATTTCGAGGACGAAATTCTTTTAAGGTAGGTAGAGTTGTAATACCGTGGTTCGTATTACGTATTTCGGTATACGTGTACGTATCTTTGACTTGTATTGCATGTCTCCTGGCTTGGTTCGGCTTGTTTGGTTTGGCTTGGTTCGGCTTGGGTTGCTTTTGGTTCATTATGGACCAAAGAGAAAACCCCTACCTACCACCACCATCCCCATTTATTAACCCCCACTCTTTTCTCTCTCCTCATTTATTCTTCTTCTTTTCCACCATTACTTCTCCACCAACCTGAGAGAGGAGAGCTTAGGCAAGTGCATCTTGCTTCATGGAGGAAGTTCATTTTTATTGTTCCATTGTCTTCCTCATGTGTTTTTAACCCACTTTAGTACTTAGCATATTTTATTTCTATGGTTAAATTCTTGTAAATCTAGCTTTGTAGTATTTTCGGTTTTCAGGAGTTTTGATCTATCAAACTTGCATATTTTTGCTAGTTGATGGTTCCATGTTGTAAGAATTCTATTTTACCTAAATTTGACCTACGGGAGTCTGGATTTGGGTTTCTATTGTTGTTTGGAGGAGCATGGAGGCCATGGTATTTTTCATGGATATGTTCTCTGTGGGAGCCATTAATTTCATAATGAGCCGCATGAGCATATTTGCTCTGAGCCGCATGGCCATTTAATTGAATATTTAATTGCATGTATTAGCTGGCCACGTGCAAGTGTTTATTTGCTGGGCCGCATAAGCATTCACTTGATTGGCCGCATGAGCCATTAACATTTCCCAGCCGCATGGCCCTTATTATTGCATTAGCAAGCATTGAGCCACATAGGCCAATGCCATGTATATTTTAATGCATGACCAAGTATATTTTTATGCCATGTATATTTTAATGCATGGCCTTAGCATTCACGTGCATGGCCTTAGCCATTAAATGCTTGCATGCATTTAGCTAAATTTTGCATGGCCAACAGTTGTTGGCCGCATGAACTCGTAGCTTGGTCGCATATATTAAGCTTTAGCAACAGCTTAGTAGCCGCATGCATGTATAAAGTATGTGAGCCGCATAGGCCTATGAATATTAATATAATATGGCCAAATGCCATGTTACATATTTAATATGCATTACATGCAAGCTTTGCGTGCATGCTATTAGAAGTGAGCCGCATAGAGTAATACTTTATGGCCGCATATGGTTGCTAATTGGCCGCATGTAGTTAGAGTATATTGTTTATGGGCCGCATGGTGCAAGCAGTAGCATTTTTGCATGCTTATTAATATAGTTGGCCTTAGCATTTTTGTATCCTTTGGCAGTAGCATTTTTTGCATGCTATTTAATATAGTTGGCCGCATTGCATACTTTTGCATGCTTATATACAAGCATTTTGCATTCTTATTAATATAATGGCCGCATGGATTAAATTCCTGGCCGCATGTAAAATTTTATATTGGCCGTATCCATTTTTGCTTGCGTCAGCAATATTATTTTGCATGCAATTGTATTATTTCCATGCAAGCGCTTGCTTGTGCATTTAATTAATAGCTTGGCAACTTTGCATGCAATTGTATGTATTAGTGCTAGGCTAATATTGCATTTGGCCGCATTGTTGCTTGTATGCTGGCCGCATATGCCCCTCTCCAATATTTGCTAGCCGCATATGCCCTCTCCAATATTTGCTAGCCTCATATGCCCTCTCCAATATTTGCTAGCCGCATATGTACCCCTCCAATAATTGCCCAGCCGTATATGGCAATGTGAGCCGCATGGCTTATATATTGAGTATTTGCCTTATGGTCCCCACCTCATCCACTCTTGGCCACATGGCCTATTTATTATTCTTGGCCGCATACAGCAAAAGTGTGCTAGCCGCATATTGTATGATGACAACATCTATTGGCTGGCCGCATGGCATACTTGTATTAATTGCGGGTCCCACTATCTTTTGTCTTATTCGTCTTTACAATTATATTATTATGATAAAATAATGTGTGATTCTAAATTGCTTCTCTAAGAACGATTTGTTAGTGTAATGATTGATAGTGACTTGTTGGCCGCATGAAAATTTTCCTGAGCCGCATGAGTCCCCCACGACCCTTGCTCCTGCTAATATTTAATTACCACTTGTATGTTTGTACCATTAATTTAAGTGTGTTACCTGACACGATGGTGACCCGTTGTGGTGCACTTTTGACCAATGACATGACATGATAGTGGCCCGACGTGACGCACTCCTGACAAGTAAACTTGACATGATAAACTGGACATGGTAAACATGACCTGATAGTGGCACGATGTGGCGCACTCCTGACAGTGAACCTGACATGATATTTTTTAAAATGCTGTTGCGACGGCTAACCTGACATGACAAGTATGAATGACCTGGACACCGTGGACGTTTGTGCTTGTACTAATGAACCCGTCTTGTCTTGCATCATGTCTAGGACAGGGACCCCTGAGTACCACGGTCAGGGGTATCTACTGTAAATTGACTGAGGCTAATAACTAGAATAATCCAATAGTCATAAAGAGATCTCCCAGCTACAGCAATCCCGTTACCTGGGTGCACTTGTAGATTTGTAGCCTGCCGACGAGTAGGGCACACTTCCAGCACACTGTCATGTGTTGCACCCTTATTGTACTAATATTTGACCTGGGTACCCTGGATGGTCTGCAGGGCTTGTGGCTGTGGAAGAATCTCACTGCATCTTGCTAGTAACTAGGCCTGTGATAACCCTAGTTAGTTAAAGTATCAAGCCGTACTTATTGCTTGGCCGTGATTGTTGGATGAGGTATAATCTGTCTAGTCTTGTCTTGATCCTGTACAAGATTGTTACGTGACCTGATTTCTTATTTTATCTTGCCGATAAATGGTGGAAGAAACCAAATTCTGTTTAGATGAAGGGTTACAACCCCGGTCCTTGTTTGGTTTACGGGTTGTAACCCGGTTATCTGAATAGTCCCACGGTTATCTCATCGTATATCACTTGTCATGCTTTTCCTTAATTACGGTCTTTTATTATATAATTATATTCTTGTGCTAACTGCTGGTTTTAGTTCCTAAGTGAAGCCTCCTTTGTGGCACTTGCTCTTTCTGGGGTCTGACCCAGCTAGTTTTGTATGGCCAGATATTGGAGCAGCTCCAGAGGATCTACCGACTTTCCAGCCAGATGGTGACCACTAGCCGGAACCCTGGCAACGAGTGGGTTTATTTTGGCTCTCTCACTCTATTGTAAAAATATTCTTTTAAGACGTTTAGCCGGCGAGCACATGTTAGCCCGTAATGCACCTTTATTTTCTGTTGCCTACGGGCTGTAACATGATTGGCAAATCCTAGGGTTGATCATGTATCACTAAAAATCTTGCTAGTCTTCACATTTTGTAACGACTAGCTTCATAATTAGCTAAATATGTAATGTTTGGGATGCCTTACTATTGTATATTTGGTGATCTTACATCTTGTAACATTTACTTACTTGCTTGTGATTGAGACACTAGGCTTGTTCATGACCTTAAGAGACTAATGGATTGTAGTTAAACCCTCTTATATCTAGACAACCGTGACCGTATAATGGAGTGGATTCCATTTTATTATACGTAGCTGGCTATGTTCGTCCCCGCTCTCCAGTATTCTGGTTCTAGGACGTGACATGGTTTAAGTGGTGGCCCATACAGGTCTTGTAAATCAAGATATGTGAGGGACTACCGAATAGACATCTCAATCAGTACTCTTCTTTGATCTCTGTTCGTATCCTCTTGATTCCTAAAATCTTGATCTAATCACATGCTTGTATCGTTGATCTGTCCTGGTCCTTCCTTATTGTTCCCTATGTCGTCTTCTTCAGCGGCATTATTCTTGGCCCTGCCGATCAGCAAGGCGAAGCACCTCCCGTGGACCAGCAACAACAAGAAGATCAGGCCCAGCACTCATGAGCAGCCTCCAGCAGCAGAGACCCCAGCAGTATGTCCTGGTCCAAGCTCAGATTCAGAACCGGCAGAGAGGTTCCTAGCAAAATGCTTTCCTTCTTCCTTCTACCTTCAAATTCCTTGCTTGCTTGATTGATTGCTTAGTTATAGCTTGCCTGTGATTAGTATAGCTTGTCCTTGCATCTCTAGCCTCTTGATTAAATTTCGAGGACTGAATTCTTTTAAGGTGGGTAGAGTTATAATGTCTGTGGTTCGTATTACGTATTTCGGTATACGTGTACGTATCTTTGACTTGTATTGCATATCTTCTGGCTTGGTTCGGCTTGTTTGGTTTGGCTTGGTTCGGCTTGGGTTGCTTTTGGTTCATCATGGACCAAAGAGAAAACCCCTACCTACCACCACCATCCCCATTTATTAACCCCCATTCTTTTCTCTCTCCTCATTTATTCTTCCTCTTCCCCACCATTACTTCTCCACCAACCTGAAAGAGTGGAGAGCTTAGGCAACTGCATCTTGCTTTATGGAGGAAGTTCACTTTTATTGTTCCATTGTCTTCCTCATGTGTTTCTAATCCACTTTAGTACTTAGCATTTTTCATTTCTATGGTTAAATTCTTGTAAATCTAGCTTTGTGGTATTTTCGGTTTCCAGGAGTTTTGATCTATCAAACTTGCATATTTTTGCTAGTTGTTGGTTCCATGTTGTAAAGAATTCTATTTTACCTAAATTTGACCTACGGGAGTCTGGATTTGGGTTCCTATTGTTGTTTGGAGGAGCATGGAGGCCATGGTATTTTTCGTGGACATGTTCTCTGTGGGAGCCATTAATTGCATAATGAGCCGCATGAACATATTTGCTCTGAGCCGTATGGCCATTTAATTGAATATTTAATTGCATGTATTAGCTGGCCACGTGCAAGTGTTTATTTGCTAGGCCGCATAAGCATTCACTTGATTGGCCGCATGAGCCATTAACATTTTCCAGCCGCATGGCCCTTATTATTGCATTAGCAAGCATTGAGCCGCATAGGCCAATGCCATGTATATTTTAATGCATGACCAAGTATATTTTTATGCCATATATATTTTAATGCATGACCTTAGCATTCACGTGCATGGCCTTAGCCATTAAATGCTTGCATGCATTTAGCTAAATTTTGCATGGCCAACAGTTGTTGGCTGCATGAACTCGTAGCTTGGTTGCATATATTAAGCTTTAGCAACAGCTTAGTAGCCGCATGCATGTATAAAGTATGTGAGCCGCATAGGCCTACGAATATTAATATAATATGACCAAATGCCATGTTACATATTTAATATGCATTACATGCAAGCTTTGCTTGCATGCTATTAGAAGTGAGCCGCATAGAGTAATACTTTATGGCCGCATATGGTTGCTAATTGGCCGCATGTAGTTAGAGTATATTATTTATGGGCCGCATGGTGCAAGCAGTAGCATTTTTGCATGCTTATTAATATTGTTGGCCTTATTATTTTTGCATGCTTTGGCAGTAGCATTTTTTGCATGCTATTTAATATAGTTGGCCGCATTGCATGCTTTTGCATGCTTATATGCAAGCATTTTGCATGCTTATTAATATAGTGGCCGCATGGATTAAATTCCTGGCTGCATGTAAAATTTCACATTGGCCGCATGTATTTTTGCTTGCGTCAGCAATATTACTTTGCATGCAATTGTATTATTTGTATGCAAGCTTTGCTTGCATGCTTGTGCATTTAATTAATAGCATGGCAACTTTACATGCAATTGCATGCATTAGTGCTAGGCCAATATTGTATTTGGCCGCATGGTTGCTTGCATGCTGGCCGCATATGCCCCTCTCCAATATTTGCTAGCCGTATATGCCCTCTCCAATATTTGCTAGCCGCATATGCCCTCTCCAATATTTGCTAGCCGCATATGCACCCCTCCAATAATTGCCCAGCCGCATATGGCCAAGTGAGCCGTATGGCTTATATATTGAGTATTTGCCTTATGGTCCCCACCTCATCCACTCTTGGCCACATGGCCTATTTATTATTCTTGGCCGTATGCCGCAAAAGTGTGCTAGCCGTATATTGTATGATGACAACATCTATTGGCTGGCCGCATGGCATACTTGCATTAATTGCGAGTTCCACTATCTTTTGTCTTATTTGTCTTTGTAATTATATTATTATGATTAAATAATGTGTGATTCTAAATTGCTTCTCCAAGCACGATTTGTTAGTGTAATGATTGATAGGGACTTGCTGGTCGCATAAAAATTTTCCTGAGCCGCATGAGTCCCCCGCGGCCCTTGCTCCTGCTAATATTTAATTACCACTTGTATGCTTGTACCATTAATTTAAGTGTGTTCCCTGACACGATGGTGACCCGTTGTGATACACTTTTGACCAATGATATGACATGATAGTGGCCCGACGTGGCGTACTCCTGACAAGTAAACTTGACATGATAAACTGGACATGGTAAACATGACCTGATAGTGGCCCGACGTGGCACACTCCTGACAGTGAACCTGACATGATATTTCTCAAAATGCTGTTACGACGGCTAACCTGACATGACAAGTATGAATGACCTAGACACCATGGACGATTTTGCTTATACAAATGAACCCGTCTTGTCTTGCATCATTTCTAGGACAGGGACCCCTGAGTACCACGGTCAGGGGTACCTACTGTAAATTGACTGAGGCTAATAACTAGAATAATCCAATAGTCATGAAGAGATCTCCCAGCTACAGACAATCCCGTTACCTGGGCGCACTTGTGGATTTGTAGCCTGCCGACGAGTAGGGCACACTTCCAGCATACTGTCATGTGTTGCACCCTTATTGTACTAATATTTGACCTGGGTAACCTGGATGGTCTGCAGGGCTTGTGGCTGTGGAAGAATCTCACTGCATCTTGCTAGTAACTAGGCCTGTGATAACCCTAGTTAGTTAAAGTATCAAGCCGTACTTATTGCTTGGCCGTGATTGTTGGATGAGGTATAATCTGTCTAGTCTTGTCTTGATCCTGTACAAGATTGTTACGTGACCTGATTTCTTATTTTATCTTGCCAATAAATGGTGGGAGAAACCATGTTCTGTTCAGACGAAGGGTTACAACCCCGGTCCTTGTTTGGTTTACGAGTTGTAACCTGGTTATCTGAATAGTCCTATGGTTATCTCATCGTATATCACCTGTCATGCTTTTCCTTAATTATGGTCTTTTATTATATAATTATATTCTTGTGCTAATTGCTGGTTTTAGTTCTTAAGTGAAGCCTCCTTTGTGGCACTTGCTCTTTCTGGGTTCTGATCCAGCTGGTTTTGTATGGCCAGATATCGGAGCTGCTCCAGAGGATCTACCGATATTCCAGCCAGATGGTGACCACTAGACGGAACCCTGGCAACGAGTGGGTTTATTTTGGCTCTTCCACTCTATTGTAAAAATATTCTTTTGAGACGTTTAGCCGGCGAGCACATGTTAGTCCGTATTGTACCTTTATTTTCTGTTGCCTACGGGCTGTAAAATGATTGACAAATCCTAGGGTTGATCATGTATGACTAAAACTCTTGCTAGTCTTCACATTTTGTAACAATTAGCTTCATGATCAACTAAATATATAATGTTTGGGACGCCTTACTATTGTATATTTTGTGATCTTACATCTTGTAACATTTACTTGCTTGTGATTGAGATACTAGGCTTGTTCATGACCTTAAGAGACTAATGGATTGTAGTTAAACCCTCATATATCTAGACAGCCGTGACCGTATAATGGGGTGGATTCCATTTCATTATACGTAGCTGGCTATGTTCGTCCCCGCTCTCCAGTATTCTGGTTCTAGGGCGTGACACCTGCTACCCGACACAGTTTTTGGACATGACACGCCACGTAGACTCGTGCCACTTGGCATAGAGGTAGGGGCAACCTCTGACAAGACCCTCATTGAGTTTCGTGTCATCTCGTGTCGTGTCGAGGGAGTTCTTACGCGTGCACTGGTTTTGAACCACACTGTTATGCGCGAAAATTCCCCTCTGATACGCACACACCCATGCGACTCGACACACGATATACAGACACATTAACACGAAGGCCTATACCCCACCTATACTTCGACAGGTGCACGAGACCCATGGATGCGTTTGTCATGTCCATGAACACTTGACACGCGCGCACCACACTGTGCTCTGCACAGTTAATTGATGTTGTGTGCTTTTACGTTTGGACACTTTGTGTCTAGTTTCCTGGACACGAAGAGACCCCTCTGACACTCGTACACATTCCCTCACCTCTGTACACACTTTGATTTAGGTTTTGTTTAGTTTCATGTCGATTTGGGTTTTATGATGTAGATTTTCTGATACATAACTAGGTTTAAGGTATTGCATGTTTGAACTGATTTTTATACATTTTAAATATGATTTTGAATGTTAACTTGAACTGTGATGAGATGGTAATAACTGGGATTACATCTAGGATTGAGTTTTCTAAGATGTTAATTGAACTGATACTGAGATTTTGAATGCATTATGAACTTAAGTTTTAGTATCTGAACCTGAGATTGCTTTAAACTGAGATGGGTTGATATAACATGATAAGGAATTCAAATATGAGATTTAGGGTATATGTAAAATCTGAGTTTTGATGGATGTTGAACTAAGATTTACAAACTGATTGGTTTTGTTGGTATTTTTACTTGAGATCACTCTCTTCCACTCTTTATTTCATCTCCTCCACTTTCATCCTTAACTTCACAGTTTACCTCACTATCACACTATCACTCACAGTCTAGTTTCACTCACCGCATACTGCTTCTTTTCACTCACTGAACACTCACCTCGCACATTCACTTCTCACTGCATTTTCATTACCCCTTGCTCTCTTTTACTTCCCATACATTCCTGGCTTCCCTTTCCCTCATATATGAGAATATGTATGCATGTGTGCATATATATATATATATATATATATATATATTTTAAAATATATATATATATATATATATATTTTATATATATATATATATATATATATATATATATATATATATATATATATATATATATATATATATATATATATATAAAGCAAAAAAAATATATATATATATATATATATAAAGCAAAATATGTATATATATATATATATAATATATATATATAAATAATATATATATATATATATATATATATATATATATATATATATATATATATATTTTATATATATATATATATATATATATATATATATATATATATATATATATATATATATATATATATATATATATATATATATATATATATATATATATAATATGTATATATATATATATATATATATATATATATATATATATATATATATATATATATATATATATATATATATACATATTTTGCTTTATATATATATATATATATATATATATATATATATAATGTAGGTACTAGTATGTTATAGCATGATGTATGTATATATATATGTATGGCATATATGGTATGTGATATAGTGTTGTAATAATTATATAGGTATGTGTTTAATGTAATGTTTATAGATAGTATATATAGATATGATATTTACATAGATTTGTTTGTGATATCTATATTGATATATGGTTTTGGTTTTGGCATAGGCTTGGCTAGACCTAGAGTTGACTAAACCTAGACTAGATTTGACTAGATTGGACTAGTAGACCTAGTTTGACTTCATGTTGACTAGAGTTGACCAAGTGTTGATTTTACCCTAGAATGATCTAGAAATCATATAGAATGCATTACAAACTAATTTATTACCATTGTGGATACATCATGACTTGTGTTGTTCTAAATAGGACTCAAATACCTTATTTCGGACAGTATATTCTTACAAACATTTAGATCGCAGGCGAGTACATTCTCTGATCGTTTCATACTTGTTAGAACTTATATTCTTGCTCTAGACTATATTACTTGATGCAGTCATGTTGTTATCACGGATTGGTACTATATGGATCTTTTCATGAGATGTTATCCCACTTTGCGGGTGCATCGGATACTTTATGTCGTGTGTTTCATGTACATTATGTATTCTTTGCTTTCGAGTTATTCATGTATTCTCATGTGCACTCATGTATGCTCATGTACTTTCGTGAGTCCTCATGTTCGGCCATGTTTTTGTTGGCACATTTATTTTGATAACATTAACAACATCTTCGTGGTTTAGTTTTCTCTATATTTTTAGCAAACAGATACACCCTCAAGCTTTCCAATGGCTGCTACAAAAAATTCTGTTTATCCAAGCCACTCAGCAAAATCACATGAAAGCTTTTAAGAAGTTTTCTAAAAACAAGACTGAAGAAAAGACAACGCTCACTCAAAAACTGCTCTCAAAAGATTTAAGTTTTTAGAATCCATACAAGCTCTAGGACTTTCTTTGTAACACTTAAGGTGGATGACAAAACATAAGCCCCTTCTGTTTTTAAGTCAAAATCAATATCTTCAGAAAACGGAATACCGACGGCATACTGCCATGTACCGACGGCATACCGACTTTCAGAAAACATAAGGCCATCCTCTTTAAAGACATCCACTCGATCCTTAAATTTTCTCAACAACCAAAAGAGCCTCTCCATTACTAATCTACCCAATGCTTTAATTTGTCATCCAACCGAAGAGTGCTAGAGTATTTCAAGAGTTGTATGTTTCGATCTTCAAAGTGTTGTAGAAGATCAAAAGCCCTTTTTCTTTTCCATTGAAGTTGGCAAGTCTTTGTAAGAAAACTCGTATATAAGAAGTTGGCGAGTTCTTCGGACCCAAATTCGTGTTGAAGTTGACGAGTTCTTCGGATCCAAACGCGTGTGTAACTATTTACTCAAATAGTGGATTAAAGCCGGAGAGAGTTCCGGAACTGGAGTGCCCCTTGGGAGGATACCAGGATACATCGAGTGTTTGAATCTCTATCTCTTCTACTCTTCATTAAAATAGTAGTAAATTGCTTGGTAATTATTTTATTACCCTATTCACCCCCCCTCTAGGGTTCTACAGTTTTCTCATGTGTTTCATGTATAACCAAACCTCATGTGCGTAACGTAACTTGATCAGATCCTTGTGTATTGATTGGGGGTAGGGGTGAGTATAAATGGTTATGTGATTTATCCCTGCATGTGCACTATGTTACTTATTCATGTGATTATCATGATTCTCAAGTGCACCACAGCTCTTATTGATACTGTGGAATTTATGTGAGGTTCAGATTATTCATGTGCAACCCAAGCCGATTACAAACCATCTTATGTTCTAAATTACTTAGTCACTTACAGTTCTTACTTCTATAGTTATATATTTCCAGTTTATCAAATCTCTCTTTTACACTACATGTACATTTCTTCAGCGTTTCATGTATATTGCTCTATTGCCTATTTTATATTTCCTGCATGATATGAACTGCGTGAGATATTTTGTGCTCGTTCCTGTCCTGACTGGACCTGTTGAAAATATTACAGAGGATGAGGAGTACTTCTGCACTACCTACTACGGAGCATGCCTAGATGACACTTGCAACCTGGACCCCCAGGAGGTTCAGACAGCTGCTGAGGATCCTACCCTTGTCTAGTTTAGATAGCTAGCTTCTATTTTATTTTCATGTCCTTGAGTTGTGGATTTTGGAGCTGTATTTATTTGTGTTGTTGAGACTTGTTTTTGTTTGTGTCGTTTAGACACTTGGACTTATGTCACTTCTGTTGTATTTCTCTTTTAAGATTTTATATCTATCTTATCATACTTTTCCATCTTAGCTTTGTGATTGAGTTGTACCTTATGATTGTCCTCCGTTTGGAGAGTATACTTTTTCAGGTACCTTTATATTGTTAGATGATTGTGACCTAGGACAAGCGTTCTACCTCCGACACTGCGGCGTAGGCTGGATGTACCCACTTCTTGTACCCTTATACCGGGTGCGGGTTATGGCAATATCATCTATACCCTTAAGAGATCTCAGAGCTACTTAATCTTCCTATCTAAGCCTTTACGACCCCTAGCCAAGCAAGTGTCATTTTGATTCGATCTAGATTTTTGTCACGCCCCGCTCCCAAATAATCAGGTACGCGCCAAGTCATGCCCGGCCTACACTGTCGTTAACAGCGGTAGTGCTGTCTAGTCTAGTCATCATCTATATTTTCTCATCACAGTGTCTATCACGAGTTATCCACTATCAATCATCACATATCACTATACAATTATTACAAATATATACATGAATGTTCGGGTACAAAGCCGGTAAATTATCTGAAAACTATCTAGCCAATAACATATTACTCAAATACAACCAGATAATCTCCTATACATGAATCTACATCTCAATATCCGATGATCTTCACTGCTAGCAATGTCAGTCTAAGGGACCCATCTCACCTGTAATCAACAGTCCAGTCAGGATGGAGCAAAGCACAATGTAACTCAATAAAACTTACCATAGAAGATCAATGGAACAGTATAGCAAAATGTAACTAAAAGACAGAAAGCAAGGTGAATATAAAGTATGCACTAGCTACGTGTACATGTGCAATTGGACGTTATCAACATGTAGAGACTAATATGTAATCAGGCATATTGAATAAATAATATGCTATCAGTCATGTAAATCAGGCATGTCTAATGACAATTCTATCAGTCGTGCAATAATTAGGCATGTCTGACGACAATTCTATCAGTCATACAATAATCAGGCACGTTTGACGACAGTGCTATCAGTCACGCATGTAATGGACATCAGGCATACGATGTATGCTATCAGGCAATATTTGTCCAATATTAGTCAATCACATGTCTTAGTACGTCCCCCACTCGACACGAGAAACAATACAAGCAATCAATCGAGAACAAGTGAAATAAATGACACGATGACTATATGTATGTGCAAGTCATGCAATGATGGTAATACTGAGTACATGTACTTACCTTGATTCGCGGGAGTTTGTCAATTACTTTAGTCACCTAAAATAGGAAATAATATTTAGGCAATAACATAAAGAATTTCCTAATATAATTCTAGCCACTACTCTTTCTAACTTCTTAGTTATCCTTAACCACATTAATAAACTAGTCTTAACCTATAATTAGTTCAAGAATTGTGGCAAGCCTTAATCAGTAATTAACTATGTGTGCACCACTAATACTTGTCCTTTTATTTACTTCATTTATATTACATGATCTAGTCCATCTTTGGCATATCCATTCATAATACTGTTAAAGGCCCCAAAGCCTATAATCCAGCCCAAGATCTAGCCGGTCCACTCTAATTCCCCAAATAAATAGACAACATTCAAGTCCATGGTTCAAACACTATTGTCTTGGATCAATGCCTTGTATCAAACCAATCTCTGGCCCATGCCAGTTAAATCAAAGCCTAGACCTACTTTATCCTGAAACCCACATACATAGCAACTATCAACTGAATCAAGAGCTCAGTCCTAACATTAAAACTTAACGGTTAACCCACAGTAACCATTCAAAATTTACCTCTCCTCTAATTCATCAGGACACTCAATGTTCATTGTATGATAGCTCTCCTCCTAACCAAATCTGCTTCCCAGAGTTACACTACCATACTTTACATTCGGACCTGTGTCCCTTGCCATATGGTGTCTACAATATCACCCTCGTGTCCCATTGCTCCCAGACACAACCATTCTCCAACTGAGAGCAGTGTCGTGTACTAGCTTGGTGTAAAAACAATTAGCCAATAGAGTACACCTGAATCTAGAGAATGTGGTCAACAGTATCTGTAGAGTCCGACACGCTCTCATTCGTGTCCAAAAACTGACAACAAAGTTTAATCAGACATTTCTACGAACAGATGATAGGTAATAAAATAAGAACAGCCCCTATAGATTCACTTGATTGAGCTCGAGCAAGAATTGAAGGAAATCACTTCAGAACAGATCAGAAAACTCACCAATTAAATTCCAATCAAAATCCCTAAGAGAACAGAGTGATCGATCGAGCAAAAGTCTGTCAAAAATCCGATCGAGAACACGTAAGGGGGCGTTTGGTATGTGGAATACTATATAGCCGGGAATTCTATATTCCCGGGAATCAAATTCCAAGGAACTAAATTCCCTGGAAAATTATATTCCCATGTTTGGTGACAATATAAATATTCCCGAGAAAAAAATAAAAAATTAATAATAACGAAAAAAATGAAAAAATATAAAAAAATCCGGTAAAAACGACAAAAAATCGGTAAAAACGAAAAAAAATGGTAAAAACGACAAAAAATCGGTAAAAACGACAAAATAACAAAAAACGATAAAAACGATGAAAAACGACAAAAAATCCGTTAAAATGACAAAAATGACCAAAAAGCGACAAAAATGTATAAACGACAAAAAATAACAAAAAAGGGTAAAAACGACAAAAATAACCAAAATACGAAAAAAATGACATAAAATCGGTAAAAACAACAAAAAACCAAAATACGACAAAAACGACAAAAAAACAACAAAAAATCGGTTAAAACGACAAAAAATGACAAAAAATCAGTTAAAAACGACAAAAATCGGTTAAAAACAACAAAAAATCGGTTAAAAACGACAAAAAATAACCAAAAAGCGACAAAAACGAAAAATAATCGATAAAAACGACAAAAAGGACAAAATCGGTTAAAACGACAAAAAAAACGGTTAAAACGATAAAAAATAACCAAAAAGCGACAAAAACGACAAAAAATTGATAAAAGCGACAAAAATGACAAAAATCGATATAAAATCTGTAAAAATGACCAAAAAGCAACAAAAATGACAATAAAAGACTAAAAATCGGTAAAAACAACAAAAAACGCTACAAAACGACAAAAAACGGTTAAAAACAACAAAAAATCGGTTAAAACGAAATAACAAAAAAGCGACAAAAATGACAAAAAACGACATAAAATCAGTAAAAATGACCAAAAAGCGACAAAAACGACTAAAAATCGGTAAAAACAACAAAAAAAAAGGACAAAAAAATCGCTTAAAAACGACAAAAATTGACAAAAAAGCGATAAAAAGGACAAAAATTGGGTAAAAACGACAAAAAATAATCAAAAAGTGACAAAAAGACGAAAAATGGGTAAAACGACAAAAAATTGCTTAAAACGACAAAAAATTGTAAAAACGACAAAAAATGAAAAAAAACGATAAAAACGACAAAAAAAGAAAAAATGTTCAAAACTAATCAAAATTGATGAAAAAAGAAGAAAAAAATTTAGACAATTTTTTTTTGCCTGGGCAAAAAAAAAATCACATATTCTCAAAGGATAGAATTCCCATGTTTTGTGGGTAAACTATTTACCCGGGTATTTATAATTCCCGAAAATAAATTTTTATAAGCCAAACAAACGTGGTAATAGATTCCCATCTTAAATTTTCTCGGGAATAAAAAAAAATACCGCGTACCAAACGCCCCCTAAGTGTCATCGATCTACACTCGAGAAAACGAAATTGAGAGTCCACCCAAACTTACCAACTGAAGGATTCGATCAGTCATTCTCCATGGAAAGAAGACCGGACAGGGAGTTGTAGGGAAAACCATGACGATGCTCTCCGCGTCGCCGGAGACGAAGTCCCCCTCGTCAACTCCACGGCTGTGCCATCACCTATGCACAAGAGTTTGTTACGTTCCTATTCCATAGGCAGCTCAAGCTCAGTCAGTATCAGAGTATGGGTCCAAAGGGAGCAGTAGCAATTAGCATGATTAGCAGCATAAGGAAGCTAAGGGGAGTGAGCAGGGCCGGCCCCGAGCTGTTGGGGGCCCGAGGCGAAACTTCCAAAATGGACCATCATACATAATGTAAATATATATTATATATATATATATATATATATAATATATATATATATATAAATAAAACAAAATTTTGTTGTAGTCGAGATTTGAACCAAGGACCTCTTAAATATAAATCTAGAATTATAACCACTACACCACAATGCTTTAGGTTAAAAGATAGACACATGATACATACTAGTTCTATTATAGACAGTTTCATGTTGGTGCCCCATTTAGTCAGGGGCCCTGGGCCGTCGCCTGGGTTGCCCTGGGCTAGGGCCGCCCCTGGGAGTGAGCAATGGTTTGAGAAGTAATAGTACTTGGTATGACTAGCAATAGCAGGGAAGTATCAGAGCTGCCAAATACGGTATCAATTATTTTCTATCCAGACCAGCCGATCAATTTGCCAGCTCATCTAATTAATATTGCCAGCTCAACCAATCAGGATTAGTTGGTTAGCCCTTTTAGTTACTGATTAGTAGTGTAATATCAGTCTATAAATAGGAGAGTGGAGGAAAGGATAGGGGAGAGAATTGAGTATTTTGTTTTGTCATTTTTTTTTACTTTTTTAATTTCCTTACTGCAATTCCTTACAGTTCCTTGTATTTTCCTTTTCCAATTATATCAATAGAATCCACAACCCTAGATGCAATTTCCAGTCTATTGTCTTCTTTTTCATTTACTACAATTTCTTTTGAATTGATGTCGAATCTTCTTCAGGCTTCTTCCATGGCGTGTCAGTTAGGTCGGGGACCTAACAATTGGTATCAGAGCAGCTTTGATCTAGTGGACGAGACTTGTCAGGAGGGGAGATCGAGCAGCTGCGGCATTTGACGAGAAGAGGAACTCCTCTCTTTGGAAGGTAAGTTTAGTAATCTCTGCAGTAAATTTGATCTCGAAGAGTTTGAGAAGTAGAGATCACATGGAGGAGTTCCATTAGATCCCCAATTTTTGGCCTCTTTTCATTCACAAAGTCCTCCGGCCATGGAACCATCGCCTCAGCCACCACCGCCAGCACCGGATCCATACGGATACCCTTCGCCTGAGCCATACGGTTACTCTCTATTGTTCTTCGATCCGTACGGCTGATACCAATCGTCACCGTCGATGTGGGATCAATCGCATCTGCAGTTCTTTCTGTTGCTGCCGCAGTACCAACCGCCGTCGACGCACCATCAATATCTGCCTTCGTCAGAGCAGTAGTTTTCAGTGACGTCGCAGATCACTCCACAGTCGTAGCAGTAGTACCCTTGCAGTGATCGAGACATGTTTGATGAAATGTCTGTACGAAATAAAGTCTGTGGAGGTCCTAAGAGTGAGGTCCTTGTGTTCGACAAAATGCTTGTGTCTATGGTTTTCGACCAACATCGATCTCCTCATTACATAGCTTCACCAAGCCATGTCCAGTCTAGCATGCCAGCCTATGTACAGTTTGGTATGTTGCCAAATGACATAGGCATTAGTTCTCCAATGGTGCGGTCTATCCCGAGTTTAGGATACACTCACCATCAACATGTCCCTTGAGAATGCATCATTTGGAACACCAACTACACATCAACAAGCAGGTTATACACATGTGGGGTTCTCTGCATACACACCCTCCTTGACTGTATCCATGGGAATACAAACCCTGCACATTTTGGATCAAGCCTTCAACAGTGGGGATCAGACCTACACTTAAATGTTCAGAGCACACCTGAGTTTCAACAGCAAGTAACTCCGGAACTTCCTCAAATGGGAGTAGCAGCCCATCGACCTGTAGCATTTGCACAGATGGGTGACTGTGGTCCAGCTTCTGAGGATAAAACTAATATAGTAATGTCTGACAACAATCGATCCTTTGGTGGTGATGATGTTAGGGTTATATACTAAAAGCATCACTTTTGTAGTAACCTTATTTTCTTAAATTTTGAATAAGAATCATATGGGCAAACGTTTGCATATTATATTTGTTGCAAGTGATTAATGCAAATGTCTGATATTCTATATTGTAGATAATATGGTGTGTGGTGTCACACATAAGATCTTATTATCAGTTCCCTATGGAGTATATAAATAGTTCACAACCTAGATGGACTTGGACAATCTATTGGAAATAGTTGTAGTATAATATGGTATTAGTCTATCTTGACTATAGGTTTACACTAGTACACTTCGTGTGTATTGAACAGGACCACTTGAGGTTGTTCTCTTTGTACTGGCTACATAAGTGAATAAACACCTCTGTTATTATGGATGCTTGTGCTCTTAATCCGGATATAATAACAGACATGTATATGCAGTGTGCATTACTTTGACTCATGAAAGAGTGAGATTCATTATGGGTCGACAACCTCTATGAATTGGATAATAACATTGTATATATGATGGATTGTTGATTATAAATGGAATCCATGTCCCGATACATCGGGTTGATGATGTCCCCTTAAGGAGCTCATAAGGATTGTCATGTAAACTCTGCAGGTGGATTATATCCGATATGACAAATAAAGTTGAGCGGCACTACTTAAGGATAAAAGATGTCGAATCAATATAGTTGTCAGTAACTTAATTTGATCGACGGATATTCGATATCTTAACATGGGGAGCCAAACGAGCATATAATAAAAGGAGCCCACAAACATAATTTGGGATTAGGGAGGTAGTGCAATAATAGCTCATTAGTGGACCGAGCTATTGTTAATAGGACCTAGATTGTGTGTTTGGGCTGAACACGGGATATCTAGATCCCTTAGGAGGCCTAACCCTAATTTCTTCTCATGGTCCCTGTCGTATACGTAGGATTGTGTGCTACGTGCCTATATATCTAGATCCCTGCTGAACACGGGATATCCAGATCCCTTAGGATTGTGTGCTACGTAGCCTATATATATCCTCTATTCTCTGGCAACCAAATGACTGATAAAAAATCTGAAGCTTTCTCTAAATTCGTGATTCACGTAAGGAGAGAAAGAGAGGGCTGCCAAGGAGAAGAAAAGGTTGGGAGATCGTCGTCCACACGACCTCCAACTCGAGGAAGGAATACGTGCATAAGATCTTGGGGTCGTCCGCTCGAGATTGCCAGGAACTACTTGTCTTCTTCCCATCGTAGGTATAATTCGTGAACCCTAGTTTCGGCCTATAAAGGGTTAGAACACGTATTAAATCTGTTTAACTTTCTATCGATCAATATGCACACCGAGGTAAGGGTCATGGGAATCCCCAGTTCCATCAGATGACTCATTCCAACACTTTTATAAGCTCACAACCGAATTAGATTATGGTGGTTCAATTGTTTCTCCTGTGTATACTGGCTATAACATGAGTTTCTCGCAAAACATAGAAGTGCTTGGACTTTCTGTAAATGTGCCAATGTCTCAGTTGTCTAATGAAATTGGAGGTCTCAAAGGAGATGTTATGGGTCTATGTCTGCAACCAGAGCCTGCCATTTTTACCCCCAATGAGTTACCAGAGATTCTTTCGGACAATATATCTTTCCAGAAGTTGATCCATACTGATGTTATCACAGCGGAGTCATCTCTTCTAGTCCTAGGGAAGCAGCTAGTTGATATTGATAGGTATCATGAGGTATCTTCAGAGACGTCTACTGTGGCCATTGAGTATGGTCTTGAAGAGATCAAGTGGAACATCATTGAAGTGAAGAATAATCTTTCTGCTCCTTGTGAAAGCATATTCGAAAGAGTTCTTTCAAAAATTCCAAATGGAGAAGGAAATCATGAAAGAGAAAAAGATTTAAAACATTTTGAAGCATGCATAGAAAGATATCGAAAACAAATGGTGAATGAATCATTGGAAATATATCTAAAGAAACTATCTAGTCATTCACTGGCAGTAGAACGTAACCTTAATGACACACTTGATAAAGAATTCATGGTTTTTAGCATATTTGAGAAATATGGACCAATTAATCTGAATGATCCTTTCTTGGAATGTGAATATGAGAAGGCTTATATGTCAGATTGTTTAAAAATGTTGGAGGAGAAGCTACATCTTTTTTCCAATAATGGGATCCTTGCAGGATATGTCCAAACTTGATCTGGAAGAAGATAAATACCTCAAGTATTCATGTCTTTAAGAGAGTGTATTAGAAGAACTGGTGAGGATATGGGATCCAGGAAAGTTCTAGAAGGAAAGGCAGAACAAAATACATGTTGGTGATACTTCACAATTCCTTTCATCCAAGGAAGGTTGATATTGCAATAATGAAAGAACTAGAGTACTTGAACTGGTACCAACATGGGAAATCTGTAGGAAAAAATGGGAAATATGTAGAAATTCATTATAGAACTGGATCCATTACCAGTTTCTTCAGTGGAGATACTATTAAACTTGGTGACCTCGTTGTTAAGGAACATGATTCCATTAAAGCCACTAGTCAGCCTAGTATTACCATCTTGGTGGCAAAATTTGATGGTATACTTGGATTAGGATTCAAGGAAATCTCTGATTGTAGTAGTGTTCCTGTACGGTACAACATAGTTAACCAGGGGTTCATCAAAGACCCTGTTTTTTCTGTGGTGGTATGTGTAACGCCCCAGTCCCAAAATACGTAGGACTAGGTACATCGACATGCCAGCTGTATACATACGAAGTATACTCTAATATATGGAAATCTCGTATGAATACATAAGCTATAAAATACAGTAAACCAAGAGTAATCTAATCTCATCCACAAATGAAGAATAAAAGATATCATATAATCAACTGTAATAAGTCTTCGTACAATACGTTGGGCGGAGACAAATCCACTACCAACAAGTAAGGAAAATATATACATGGAAATGAAAATAATTTGGCGGGAGTAGCAAAGAAAGACCCAAGACACGTCATCTCCGAATGAATAGAGAAGATCGCGACCTCGGCTAGCACACCTGTAATATCACAGAAGCACACACCTGGAGAGATAACCAGGTCCTCAGAGGGACGTAACAAGATACATAAAGAACTATGCCACATAACTGAATATATATACCATGTCATAAATCACAAGTAAAGTAAATAGTCCCACTCGTAACAAGATCCAATACCTCATCATCGAAACAGTGGACTACCCCTACAACCAAACAAGGACAGGGGGTAGCACACTATGCCGCGATGAGACATTGTCCCAAGCTACTAATGGAACGGGGTGATATGACATTTGACGAGGGTTACCTGACCATTCTAATGTGTTTATGCAATAAGAACAAACCTTCAAGGCATGGGCACTCTGGCTCAGTAGAAGTAATCTCAGGTATGGTCCCATCAGGATACCAGGGACCTCAAAGCTTAACATTTATCGAATGTCAGAGGCCAGCAGTTAATCAGGTATCAGGATCCAGGACCGTATCTCCCGCGGAGATAACCGGCAATAGGGAAGTGCATACTTGGCCCATACATTAAGGAACTGTTCTTCCCACCCAATGCCTAACAGAGTCACATCCATGACTCATATACCTCTACTAACTACTAAGTCTCTTAACATGCCTCTATTAGCAGTTAGCCCTAACACATGCGCATGGGGGATCAGCCCACACGCAAGAAACTCTACATGCTTCTCATCTCATATATCCTCGTGGTACAACTGTGTCAAGGTATATGCAATACACTACAAACGGTAGTCTCTTAACTCTAAGTCCACATGCAATCAAAGGATAATAACAAAGTATATCTAATATCACTGAGCAAACAGTAAATCAAGAACGGTAAGAACTGGAAATAAATGAACAGTGATATGTAATAAAATTTAAACTGAATATAAACAGTATAATGGCAAAGTATCTTGCCTGAGGTTATGTACAAAAGAGAATAATCCAGTAGCTCGAACAGACAAATAAACGAAGCAAGAAAAGCCAAATCTCGCAGATGACTCCGGATGCTGCAACAAACATCACTGAACGAGTTTGGAATAAAAGATATGCCTAGGAAACGCCTGTCCAAAAGTTAAATTCTGGAACAGGGGCAAAATCATAATTTGGGTCAAAACGATGTCCGCTGTTAGACCCGCTTTGCACCGAAATGCGTGCCAATATCTACGGTCTCTAAAGTCATCAAACTACATGTCTACAGATTTGTTTTGATGAGGTGAATCCAACGGCATGTCCAATTTTGGATTCCGGTGGGCCGTGCACAAAATCGCCCGTTGATTGGAATTGTGGGCCCGTCAAAAATGGCGTCCCGATCAACCTTCTCAGAATTGAACCAAACTTGGCATACAGGACCAGAAAAATATTTTGAGTCTAATGGCACAAGTTTCGTCACGATTTGATGAGTGTGCACAAAGTTGTGACTTAATTTGCAAAGGGTCGATACGGGGGTATCTCGACGGATACGTACTGATTTCGTCGCGCATATACAACGAAATCGGGTTCCGTCAGTTCCCACACGTCGACAACATCCATACTGCGCCTTTCGATGCGTAGTGCGCGACCACGTCGCCCGGTTTGTCGGGACGGACGCCGTATCGGGGTATTTTTCTAATTTTCGAAAACAGAATTTATAATTTTTCGTGAAACTTTAGCAACGTGTAACTTTCTACATACTAGATGAAAGGTGAATCCAGAAGGTGCGTTACAATTTCGGTTATGTTATCTTTGACTGTCTTCAATTAGTTTTTACAAAATCCTGTTGTACAGAAAGAAAAGTGGCCGACAAGTTGGTATTTTAAAACAGTTTTTAATATTCCAGAAAAGTGGTTTTTCTCCAACTTTGCCTTGATTTTTTGAGCAAGTTGGATGGCCATGTCGAAATCCACCTGGGGGGTCTTGAAGAGGGTCATGTGGGCTTTCTACACGAATTTACGGATCTAAAAACGGACTAGAATCGAGAGAGAAATCCAACGGAGAAATTAGTTACCTCAAAGTTGAATTCTGTTGTGGTTGATGTTTGTTGTTGTTGCCGTGGCGACCGTGAGGCGGGACTGCCATCCCTCTGGCGAGGCTGGACACGCACGCCGAGGAGAGGGGGAGGAGGAAGGAAGGAGGAAAGAGAAGGAAATTAGGTTTTCTTCTTTTTGAAAGTCAAATATATATACACATATGTATATATATATAAAAGAGTTGGGGGTGGTCGGCCTTTAAGTAGCTACTGTTGCTATTAATGGGTGTCACGACCCGCACCCACTTTTTCAGATACGAGACGTGTCCAAGCCAGCCTACGCCGCAGAGTCGGCGGTAGAAAGCTGTCAAGCCGCAAGAAATAAATGTTCAAAATCACAAAATATAATATTTGCTGCTCATTCACATTTCTAAGTTTATTACCACAATTATAAGATTTATGATTAAAGAAAATACAAGATTTTACAATTAATGAAATTGATACAATTGCTTTCTATTTCTAGGTTGACCTCAGCATACCCAAGCCTTCCCAATGCTAAGAGTGATCGCGGCTAAACCTGAAAATGTTGGTTTCCAGTCAGGAATGGAACAAGTACACAAACCAACGGCAATGCGAAAACACAATAGAATTAACAAGACATGAAAATAACATATGAGATATGAAAACTGGAAAGTACTGATGACATGGCACGATGGAGAAGAAAAGGAAAAATAAATAAAAGACATCTACCTAGGTGGTGTGAAATATCCGTTTCGACATGTGAACGGCTAGGGGTAAATCCGGCACCTGCACGTGTCGTGTACAGGTGCTATTGTTCACGAATAGACATCATGGGGATAGTTCTGGGTAGTCCACATGTCTACTAAGATATTTTCCCTTCCGACTACTCCGTGTGACGAGCGTGTCAACAAGCAGCAAGATATATGTATAGACATGAAATGAAAAGACTACTATGAATCGAAAGCAATCAGAAAGTGCACTTGCCTGAGGTCCTTAGCTGGAGAAACCGATAGTACAACCACATCAGAGGAGTCACTAAAGTCAACACATGCAAAAAGTCTCCAGATGCCGAAATAAACATTACCAACGTTTCAGAATAGTCAATTAGCTAGGATTGCCTGTCCTTAAGTCCAATTCTGGACACAGGGGCAAAACGATAATTTCGGGCAAAAACGATGTCCGCCGTTGGACCCGCTTTGCACCGAAAAAGCGTGCCAGAGTCAACGGTCTCTAAAGTCGTCAAACTATATGTCAGCAGGTCCAGTTTTTCGATACGGACCCAACCGTATGTCCAAAATTGGATTTCGGCAGGCCGTGCACAAAATCGCCCGTTGAGTGGGACCGTGGGGCCCGCAAAACGGCGTTCCGATTCTACTGTCTCAGAATTAGACCAAACTTGGCATACAGGACCAAAAAAATGATACGGTCCTGTTGGCGTAAGTTTCATCTCGATCTGACGAGCGTGCATAAAGTAATTAGAGAATTTGCACAGAGGCCGATACGGTGAATTTCGACGGATACGCATCAAATTCGTCGCGCACACGCGACCAATTTGAATTCCGTCAAAGCCTACACGACCACGAAGCCATTACGCAGCTTTCGATGCTTTCGGTTCACGACCATGTTGCCCGGATTGGCGGGACGCACGTCGTGTGGATGAGTTTTCTAGTTTTTCAAAACAGGTTTTTCAAGGATTTTGGAATCAAATATCTCTCCATATATTAGGTGAAAAATAAATCTACAAGAAGGATCCTCATCTCCTATATGTTGTCTTTAAAATTTGTTCAGAGGGTTTACCAAAACGGCCGCTGGATCGATCAGGATTGCTCTTCCCATAGGGGTTCAAGGACTGCCCTATACTCTGTTTCAGGACAGGGTTTAGTATCGACTTTGAGTCAATTTCCCGTCGACTCGATTACAAACCTACTCAAACTAATTGATGGGTTATGAAGTAGGTTAGGTTGTGAACATACCAGAAAAGACGGGAGGCGAAACGGTCCATTGCTCGCGACGAACCGCCGCAGCGAAGGAGAGCCCGACACCGTAGGCCGCTGCTGTCATTACCCGCGCGCGCGCGCGTCTGCCGGCCGTGGCAGCGCGCGCGCGGTGGCGTCGGCAGCGGGTGGCCGCCCAGGTGACGGGATGGGGGCGCGCAGGCTTCGTTAGGGTTTTAGCTTGCTAGGGTTTTGGCTTTCGACGGAAATCCTCTCCCATGTCTCGATCTCCATATAACTATATATATGATATATATATCTACAGGACTTCTCGGTTGCTGATGGTATGGGGACTCAGTGGGCCGAGTCTGGGCTGGCCCTTGCGGGGCTGGCTTGGCCTGGCCTGGTTGTTCTTTTTCTTTTCCATTTTCTTTTAGTAACTCTTGTATATATATATATATATATATATATTTATATATACACACATATTTGTATACATACGTATATATTTTTATATATATACACATACACATATTTCTATACATTTATATATACATACACATATACACGTATACATATATATTTATATATACGTACACATATTTTTATAAATATTTATATATATATATATACACATATATGTACACATGGTATTATTTGTATTTATAAATACACATACACACCTATTATATTAATATACATATATATACACATACACACATATATAATTATTGTATATATATACATATACACACATATATAATTATTGTATATATATATATATATATATATATATATATATATATATATATATATATATATATATATATATATATATATATATATAATATATATATATATATATATATATATATATATAATTATTGGATAATCTTCATAAATCTAAATAAGCCTCAATACTTAATAATAAATAATAATATTCAAATGCAATAAATCTATAATGGTGTATATACTCTTTATGTACAGTCTAAAAATTACCATTTAAATAAAATGAATTAATAAATTGTAAAAATATTTTACAATTTCCAGGAAGGGGAGCTACAATGGGCGGCCAAGTGCTTGCTGCTATAGCTTGGGGTGTGGGCGGCTTAGTAGCTGCTGCTTGCTTATTCTATGTGGTCGGTTCCCACATGGTGGGGCCGACCACATCTCTCTTTTTTTTGTTTTTTTTTTTGTTTTTATCCAAATCTTTTTAAACTTCTATATATATATATATATATATATATATATATATATATATATATATATATATATATATATATATATATATATATATATATATATATATATATATATATTTTGTTTTTATCCAAATCTTTTTAAACTTCTATATATATATATATATATATATATATATATATATATATATATATATATATATATATATATTTTTTTTTTTTTGTTTTTATCCAAATCTTTTTAAACTTCTATATATATATATATATATATATATATATATATATATATATATATATATATATATATATATATATATATATATATCCAAAAATCTATTTAAATCCAAATAACACTTTAAATGTCACATATCCAAATATTTAATATATTTAAATATATCTACATATATATATAAATTTCATTCACAATAAACCAACTCAAAATAATAATAAAATTTAAATAGAATGAACATATTTATTTAATCTCTACAAAATAACTTAGGTAATAATAAAATAATAAAATTGCCCCAATGTGTGAACTTATACCGCACACCCTTATCCGAGTCCAAAAATTTGTACAAATATTGGAAACATTATTTGAATAATAAAATACCAATAATTGTACACATAATTAAATAATTAGAAATTGTACATAAAATTCTAAAATAATTTAGGAAATATTTCTACATACATAAAATATGTCTATATGGCCACCTTGGTCCCATCCTATGTCTACAGGGGCTTAAATTTGGTTCGGGCCCAGTTCGGGCTAAATTGGACAACCCGGGTCACCTAAAAATCAATATAGAAAATAATATTTAATTAAAATAATTTAAATAAGTCCATTCGTAACTTGGCCTAGTTTTCCTAGTTTGAACATCATAATGGCTAAGCTTCCCCCGGCATGACTAGTACACTAGTCAAGGCACACTGCTACAACTTCCGTGCTAAAAGTCATGGTCGTATAGTGCTCTAAAACTCAACAATGGCTAAGGTCATTTGAAAAAAAGAAATAAATAAAACCATAAATTGTATAAATTCATTTTTTAAGTCTAATAAAATAATTAAAAATAATAAAAAATAGGGGTTTTACATCCTACCCAACTTACAAGAATTTTGTCCTCGAAATTAAAAATAAGTAGGGGTTGAAAAGGTCACATGGGTATATCGATAAGGAATCATCAAATCACAACGTTCAACAAAACATGAATTAGAAAATCGTGATTTAGATAAATACGAAAATAATCATGGATATGGCTAATTAATGCAAGAATGAAAATGATCAAGGGTTTTAAGTAGATCAAGATAAAACACCAGTTTAAAGAATAGAAAAGAATCGAGTAGATTAAGGGGAAAAATAATTTAGAGACTTAAGAGAGATGGTTCCTTGAGAATAGTTGTATATTGGTCGTCCAGGTTGAGGGCTTGATTAAGAGAACGATTTGAATCATCCTCAAGTATCAAGAATGATTAGAAGGTCGCGATAGTAGATATGGAATTGACGAGTAGTTCAAAGCGAGGATATAGTCACCATGGTTGGTCCATGGCTAACTATCTTGGCAATAGATGGTGGGACAACTAAAGGTGATACTTTGAGTCTATCTATCAAGTACAGTGTCTGGTCTTTCTAAAGTAAGTAAAGCCCACAACAAAAGAGTTCAAAGACGATGCTATTTAGTACGAAATACGAGGTTCATAGGCGACGGAAATAATTCAAATGAGAGTTGTTGTAACGCCCCAGAACCAGAATACTGGAGAACGGGGGCGAACATAGCCAGCTACGTATAATGAAACGGAATCCATCTCACCATACGGTCACGGCTGTCTTGATATATGAGGGTTTAACTACAAGCCATCAGTCTCTTATGGTCATGAACAAGCCTATTGTCTCAATCTCAAGTAAGCAAATAAAGTTACAAGATGTAAGATCACCAAATATATAATAGTAAGGCTTCCAAATATTACACATTCAGCTGATCATGAAGCTAGTCGTTACAAAATGTGGAGACTAGCAAGAGTTTAGTTATACATGATCAACCCTAGGATCTGTCAATCATGTTACAGCCTGTAGGCAGACAGTAAATAAAGGCACAATCGAGCTAACATGTGCTCGTCGCTAAACGCCTCAAAACAATAATTTTACAATAGAGTGGGAGGACAAAAAAACCAACTCGTTGCCCTGGTTACGCCTGGTGGTCACCATCGGGCTGGGAAGTCGGTAGATCCTCTGGAGCTGCTCCAAAATCTGGCTATACAAAACCAGCTGGGTCAGATCCCAGAAAGAGCAAGTGCCACAAAGGAGGCTTCACTTAGAAACTAAAACCAGCACAATAGCACAAAACATAAATAAATAGTAAGAAATGGGAATATGGAAAAAATTCAGGATGATATACGACGAGATAACCATGGAACTATTCAGATAACAGGTTACAACCCGTAAACCAAACAAGGACCGGGGTTGTAACCCTTCGTCTGAACGGAACTTGGTTTCCCACCATTTATCGGCAAGATAATATAAGAAATCAGGACATATAACAATCTTGTACAGGATCAAGACAAGACTAGACACATTAGACCTCATCCAACAATCACGACCAAGCAATAAGTACGGCTTGATACTTTAACTAACTAGGGTTATCACAGGCCTAGTTACTAGCAAGATGCAGTGGGATGTTCCTCCAGCCACAAGCCCTGCATCTAATCCAGGTTATCCAGGCGACTTGGATTCATTAAGCAATGCCTCGTTCTTCTCCACATATCAGTGAGTCTAGACTTGTGCCCTACTCGTCGGCAGGCTGCAAGTCCAACAATGGTAGCCGGGATAACAGGATCGCCTGTAATTGGAGAAATCTCTCATGACTACTGAATTATTCTAGTTATTAGTCTTAGTCAATTTCAGTAGGTACCCCTGACCGTGGTACTCAGGGGTCCCTGTCCTAGACATGATGCAAGACAAGACGGGTTCATTTGTACAAGCACAATCGTCCACGGTGTCCAGGTCATTCATTCTTGCCCTGTCAAGTTAGCCGTCTCAACAGCATATCGAGATATATCATGTCAGGTTTATCATGTCAAGTTTATCGTGTCAAGTTTACTTGTTATGAGTGCGCCACGTCGGGCCACTATCATGTCATGTCATTTATCAAAAGTGTACCACAATGGGTCACCATCATGTCAGGGAACACACTTAAAATTAATAGCACAAGCATATAAGTAGTAATTAAATATTAGCTGGGGCAAGTGCTGTGGTGGAATCATGTGGCTCAGGAAAAGTTTATGCGGCCAAAATATTTACTAAGGCCATGCGGCCAACAATAATTTAATAGTGGCCATGCGGCCAACAATAAGTAATGTTGCCACTGTACAAGAATTAAATAATTACATGCACTAAAGCAATAAAGTATTGAGCCTATGCGGCAAGCAAATACATGCGGCTAAGCAATTAATTGTGGCCAAGCAATAAATAGCCATGCAATTAATGGAGGGGGGAGCATATGCGGCCAGCAATGGTTGGACCATATGCGGCCAGCTATTTCTAATGGCCCATGCAGCAAAAATAATTTCTATGGCCTTATGCGGCCAACAATAAATCCCATGCGGCCAAGCCATTTTTTAATGGCCATATGCGGCTCAGAACTTAGCTAAGGCCATGCAAATAGCATATGCGGCCAAGCATGTTCCATGCGGCCAAATATTTCTAAGCTAGCAAGCTACTGCTTGCATAGGCAGGCATTAAATATATGCGTACAAAGTCATGCATTAAATGTATGCATGCAAAGACATGCATTAAATGAATGTATGCAAAGGCATGTTAATATATGCTTGCAAAGGCAAGCATTAATATATGCATGCAAATGAAATTCCTTACGTAAGCAAAATGCATGCGGCCCATTAGTTCATTCTTAAGGCCATACGGCCAATAAAGTTGGCAAATGGCCATGCATTGGCAAATTGCCATGCGGCCAATAAAGTTGGCCTATGCGGCTAGCAAGCTGCTGCATGCTAATGCATGCAAAATAAAAAGAAAAGGCCATGCAAATAATAGGGGGAAGCATATACGGCCAAGTATTGCTTGAGCCATGCGGCCACAATGAGCAGTGATGCCATATGCGGCCAATGTATTGTAGGAACGAAATCGTAAAGCAGAATACTCTAGAGGGTGGGTGAATAGAGTTGGCAGCGGAATAATGCTAATTAAAAAATGTTAGCCGTAAGATCACAGAATAATAATCACAACTAAATAATGTAAAGGCAGAGATAAGAAAGCAAACGCAAAGACAACGATGTATACTGGTTTCCCTCTGTTGAGGACTAGTCCAGTCGGTAGAACTCTTGCTACCAGTTGAATCCACTATTGGCAAAATCATAAGTTTTCTTACGAAGTCCTTGCAACTTCTACAACACGAGCTTTGATACGAAGAACTCGTCCAACTTCAATTGTGAAGAGGTATTCTTCTATCAAGCCTTCTGATTACAATCACTCTGAAACTTCTAGACCGTACCGTACTGGCAAATCGACTAGAGGATTGTAACTGGCTTGGGATCTGAAAATTAAAGCTCGAGAAAAACTCTTTGGAAGACTGAAAGCTTTAAGTAGAGAGAAGATTGAAAGTGAATGAGTGAGTTAAAATGATCGAAATTCTTTTCTATTTATAGGAGTTCCAAAGACAGAATTTTGGCAGAAATTCGGGCAGAATTCGGGCAGAACTCGAGGAGAAAATCTCGGTCAAATCCGCAACTGCAGGAGGACCAAGTTCCAAGGAATTCAAAAAACAAAACGGCCACTAACCGAACTCTGGCCGAGTTCTGTCAGGGTTATGTTATGGTTTTTAAAATTAGTTTTTGGAGAATTTTGAAAACCTTTTTGGAGCTTTTTATAAATAAGAATGTTTTTCAAAACTAAGAACATTTTAAAAATATTTTGAAATCATTTTTGGAATAGCCTATTTGCCAGTACGACTCGGTGTATAAAGTATTCCTAGACTCAAATAAAATGAAAAATACATTGCTCAAAGAAATACAGACTCGAACAGGCAAACAGCGCTTCGGTCTTGAACTGAGTAGATAGCTGTTCTTGATCATGTCCAAGAGTCCGAGATATCCTGACTAGTTCCATATATCAAGATAGAGTTTGATCAATTATTAAAATCAGTTTGACCATATGACCAATGGGCCAACAATCTCCCCCATTTTGATAATTGACAAACTATGAATGATATAACATCTTAGCTTGGAATCAAATCAAAAAATAGTAAAGTAAAATTGTTCATATCCTGCATGTATTGTCTCAAAAGATGTTAGATCCTTATTTCTCCCCCGTTGTCACTTAGCAAAATAATTGCAAAAGAGAAAACTCCCCCGCAATAAATGCATAAGAAACAAATAGTGAAGAAAAACAAGAAAAATAATGTCTCATGCAGTTTATAATATAACAGAGAATTAATAATACAACAGTGAGAATAATAGAGAATTATGTCACAGGCAGTTTATAATATAGAAGCAGATAAAGATGCTATAAATAAATAAAGAAACTGATGTGAAAGATAAACTATGAATCCCATAAAGATAAAATGATGTTCAAGAGACATCAATAAATATCCAGTACAAGTCTGATAATAAAAAGGTAAAAAGACAGAAACTTGGAATGTCGGAGCATTTCCAAGTGTACAGAAGATAATATCTAACTCTAAAAAATGAGCTAATATATCATAACTCCTCCTCCTCCTCCTCATCATCATCAGCATGACCGGCATGTCCAGATGGACCAGCTCCAGAGGTACCAGCTCCAGAAGGGTGAGGAGTAGCGCCAGTGTAAAACTCACCGACATAGTCTCGAGGAGGAGCACGGTCAGAACGGTACCAATCATATGCGTTACCGGGCTGAAAGTAGGCATGAACAGCCTCATCCTCACAGCGGTAACCAGAAAAGGCTGGATCTCTAGGAATAGAACCGGCAGAATGTCCAGTCTGAGCAAATCGGAGATCAACGAGAGAATTTGCTATCGCCTGATAACGAGTGACATCGCAGAACTTACGTTCGTGGGCCATATCCGTCATCGAGACGTGTAAATCAGAAAGATGCTGGTGTATGCCTTCAAAGGTCATGGCATACTGCTGAGTAGGTGGAGGAGGTGGAGCAGTAGGAGGAGCAGCAGCAGTCATACTAAGACGAGATAACTTCAGAAACTTGGGCTCAGGGTCTTGAGTACAAGTTGACAAATCAATATCAAAATGCTGAAAGATACGTGGGAGAATCATCGCATAAGAGAGATTTCTATCTCTTGCACGACAATGTCCCATCATCTGGATAATAGTCTTAGGGGCAGAAAAAAAAATCCCCTTAAGAATGTGATACATAGCAGATAGTTCAAGTGATGTGACATCATCCTTTGAAGTAGATTTTGAAAGGAGAGTGGAGTAGATGATGCGGTGCAATTCATAATTAAACAAGTTCAAGTTGTTTGCCTTGAACTTTCCAGAGCGAACTCGATCAGGTGCACAGAGTTCAGCTTTGAAACTAGCAAGTGTCGTGCCATCGGGGAAATCAAATTCAGTGATATCAACAAGCGGTGCACCTTCGTTAGATAGACCAATGATTTCTGCTAAGAGGACATCATTGAACTCGATGTCTAGTCCGCCAACATGAGTACTTACATCAAACGTGTTTAATATGATATTGTAGTAGAAAAGTCTAATGGCATTAGTAGCTACTGGAAAACAAAGTTTAACAACGTGTTGTAACCCTAATGCCTCAAAATAAGGGCGGTGTTCTGGAAACACAGTCTATTTGATAGGAGCGCCTGTGCATATGGATCTCATAGAAAAGTCTCCATACCACAAAAGTGAAGAACAGATGACAACTCTAGAGGGGGGTGAATAGAGTTTATAGCGATAATAGCCAATTAAAAATTTAAACTCTTTCACAAGTAAAACTAATCAGAGTAAATACGGAAATAAATAAGGAGCAAGAAAGCATACGCAAATACAGCCGATTTTAACCTGGTTTTCCTCGTGGTGGACTAGTCCAGGCCTGAGAACTCTAGCTCAGGATTAAATCTACTATTTGTTAAATAGTAGTTACACCCCGTGCCTTTTCTTCAGAAGAGCACGTCAACTTCTTACAAAGATCGCAGTGACGATGCTTGGAATTTTCTAAGCGACTTCTTGAACTCTTGCACAAACTCCTAACTGAAAAATGCTGAGCACTTGAGGCTTAGGGAGCTTGTGGCTAGTAGATAAAGAAGGGTATGGCTTGTATTGAGCTTTAGAGAGAAGAGAAGAGAAGATTGGATGATTGAAAATGAGAGAATTTATGGCCTATTTATAGGATACCAGTAGGCAGAATTCGGCCAGAATTCTGGTAGGAATTTTCAAATATTTGGCCGTTGGACAACTAGCAACCAGCCAACCCTAAAAATTAGGGTGCTGATTTTTAGGGGACAGTGTTCGGTCCGAACTCTGTTTGGAGGCAGAGTTCGGCCCGAACTCTGTCTCCAGAGCACAGAATAGGTCTTAAGGTCCAATGGGCTTATTTGGATGTGTGGAGCTTATGGATTTTGGGTAGGTTATAGGTTAAGTCTCAAGAGCTCAGCACAACTCAGCTTACATCAGTCTAGACTCAATAAATTTATAAAATACAGACTCAAAGATGACTTGCATTGCAAAAACTGAGCTGTCGTCTGACTTAAGCTGGATGTAGTCATCGTGTGTCGTATTGAATTATTACAAGTATTATTTAGTCAATGTTATCAATATTTGGTTGATTGTGACTTTGTGTCAACAATCTCCTCCATATTGATAATTGACAAAATAATAATTGTATATTCAATATACATACCTGGACACATTTAAAAAGTATAGCTCCCCCATAATCAGTGCCATGCTTAAAATAGCTCCCCCGTAATCATTGCTTTGAATCTTGTTGACCTGATAAGAACATTCTTCCAAAGCACATATACATAGACAAAAAGAATATAGATAGAATATACATATCTCCCCCTTTTGGCATTTAGCAATTTAAGATAAACAATTAATAACTGGCAAACACACCAAAAGATAAGAGAAAAAATTGCATATAAACTAATATAACGACCAAATGTTTCAAGAGTCATAATAGAAGAAATGGCAGATAAACTGATAGAACTACCAAAGTCTCAAGAGTCACAACTCATAATAAGTCTAATACAAACCAAGTACATAAAAGCAACTAAAATCAAAATGCATAAACCATAATCTATGATCCACAGTAGCAGCAGCAAGTAGCAGTCCATATCCATCATCGAGCTCGTGAAGGCCCAGCATCGTCTGATGGATCAGTAAAGGAACGACGAAGGTCCACGAAGGCTGCATCTGGATCCAAGTAGCGAATTACCCAAGGGTCATCGATACGATAGCCCTCACGACCGGGGTACCGCTCCATAGGAATGGGCATGGAAGGATGGCGAGACATGGAATACCGAATATCGTACAGCGAGTTGCTGATGGCACTCATCTGCAAGGTGGTCCGGTAATCCAGCTGAGTCCAACGATCGTCCTCTAAGGTGAAGCGATCTCGGAGCAAGGTCTGAAGAGACTCGAGAGTGGCAGGAGGAGGAGGAGGATCCTGTTCCAAAGGAGGGGCATCTGGCTCATCATTAGAATGCTCAAACACAACTGGTGAGCTAACGGCCGCCTGAAGCCTCCTTGCCTTAGAGAGGAAGGCAGGGGTAGGTAAGAATGGACACTCATCAAGGGGTACATGAAATGCACGAAAGATCATAGAAAGGTATAATACATAAACCAAAGATCTTGGTTTCTTCCTACAGTTAATCATCCAGTCCATCATGGTTCGTGGAAGATTAAAGGGAACATAGAAATGGAGATGATATAATACCGAGATTTCAAAATAAGTGACTTCATTGGTGGAACCCGCTTTGGGTAGAATGGTGTTGAAAATGATCCGATGAAGTTCATAGAAATAGGGATTGAGATATTTGGCCAAAAGCTTACGAGGACGTGTGTTCGGGGTACACAAGTCGTCCTTGAAGCTTTCAAGTGAAGACCTATCAGGAAATTGAAATGATCGAGCTTCAATAAGCTTTTCCCATGAGTTAGGCTCTTGGAGTTCAAGATATTCGGCCAATTTGAAATCGTCAAAAGAGATATCAATTCCCGCAACCCGTAAATAAATATGTATATCATCATGGGTTAGGTTGTAGTAGAACATTTGGATAGCACTACGATAAATTACCGAATTTGTGGTAACAAGTTCATCAAGGCAAAGGTCATGAAAAAGTGCATCATATTATGAGAATATAGTAAAGTTGATAGGGTGTCCTGCAAACACCGGACGTGTCCGAAAATTACTAAACCAATTATTTGATGCGTCGAGTGATACAAATATTCGGTCGTCAAAAGTGTTTGGGTCATGTGGACGTGGAGGGTTGAACAACGGATGGATAGGTGGTTGTTGTTCAACGGTCGGTGCAATGGGTGGTGCAACGGGCGGTTCAACGCGAGGAGGAGCATTCGACGAGGATGCTCCCTCGGTCCGAAGTCTCTTCCCGCGGTTGAACAAACGTGGAGCCATAACACAATAAAGATAATGAAGGGAATTGAGATATAGAAAAGTATGGAATTATACCTCAAACTAGTGATGAACAATGAAGGAGAATTGAAAGAGAGGCCTTCTCCTTGAGTTTGGAGAAGAGATGAGCTCTAGAAGGGAGAAATTAGGGTTAGGGTTTTGAGAAAAAGGTGTTTGAGAAGTAGAAAAGGTGGCAATGGAGAAGAAGTAGGAGAGGATCTCGAATATAAGAGAAGGGTTTCAATTGGTCGGAATCAATATTGGCCATTGGATCTTAAAATATGGTCAACGGCTGAGGCTGTTCCCGGTTCTGGGATAGTCAGACCGAATTCGGCCCGAACTCTGGTAAGGGCAGAGTTCGGTCCGAATTCCGGATTCTGATGACAGAACAGGAATCAGGCTGAAAATTGGTTAAGTAAGAAAGACCAAAATACAAGGATTAAAAATACAAGGAAAGATCCAAGTGATAAACAAAGAATGACAGAGAGTAAACTTGAAGCAGCAATGTGAAGTTGAAAAATTTGTATGTCAGCCAGTGATAAATAAAAATGAACCGTCTAATAAACAAGAAATTATATCATAATTCAATATTTTGAAGCTGCCATGGGTTAGCTGCAGGGGCCAGGATCCCAGCTAGCGGTAGTCCTGAGGACTAGTGCACCGTGTCGCTTAGGCTTTTACGCCTTATTGTCAGAAGGGCCCTTTCGGCTTGTACCCATAGCAAGTTCATCATAATAGAATCACGACATACTCGATATTTACGCAGGTTTATTTTAATTTATAACAGCTTCATCCAAAATTCCAAGTTCACGACAAAAAAATTGAAGCGCTCTTCGGATAATGGTTTTGTAAAGAAATCTGCTAACTGATGATCAGTGACAATAAATTATAAGCTAATCGTGCCATTTTGCTGATGATCACGCAAAAAGTGGTGACGAATTTCAATGTGCTTCGTGCGTGAGTGACAAATGGGGTTCTTAGTGAGATTTATAGCACTAGTGTTGTCACAAAAGATTGGAATGTGCATAAAAGATAAGTTATAGTCTTCAAGGGTTTGCTTCATCCACAGAATTTGTGCACAACAACGCCCAGCTACGATGTATTCAGCTTCTGTTGTGGATAGTGCGACAGAATTCTGCTTCTTGCTAAACCAAGAGACTAAAGCCTTTCCTAATAAATGACACGTACCGCTCGTACTTTTACGGTCGACCTTGCATCCAGCAAAATCAGTATTAGAGTAACCAATGAGGTCAAATAATGTTGACTTGGGATACCATAGGCCCACTGTAACCGTACTCTTAAGGTATCGAAAGATACGCTTAACAGCAGTCATGTGTGATTCCTTAGGATTTGCTTGATATCTAGCACACAGGCAAACGCTAAACATAATATCAGTACGACTAGCAGTTAAATAGAGTAGACTGCCTATCATACCTCGATATTTACGTTGGTCCACGGGTTTGCCGCTTTCATCTGGTTCTAGTTTAGTTGAAGTAGCCATTGGAGTGCTGATTGGTTTGACGTTGTCAAGGTCGAATTTCTTCAGCATGTCCTTTGTATACTTCGACTGACAGATGAAGGTTCCATTTGACATTTGTTTGACTTACAGCCCAAGAAAGTAGTTGAGCTCCCCCATCATGCTCATCTCAAACTCGGTCTGCATACACTTGGCAAAATCTTGACAAAGGGTTTCATCAGTAGAACCAAATATAATATCATCTACGTATATTTGTACTAAAAGAATAGTGTCTTTAAAAGATTTTATGAAAAGTGTGGTGTCAATTTTCCCTTTTGAAAAACCTTTCTCAAGCAAGAAATTGCTTAGCCATTCATACCAAGCTCTAGGGGCTTGTTTGAGGCCATATAGCGCTTTCTTTAGCTTGAACACGTGGTCGAGAAATTTATAATTTTCAAAGCCAGGAGGTTGTTTTACATAAACTTCCTCCTTAATAAATCTATTCAAGGAAGCACTTTTAACATCCATTTGAAATAATTTGAAATTTTGAAAATTTGCAAATGCACAAAGCATCCGAATGGATTCCAATCTAGCAACAGGAGCATACGTCTCATCGTAGTCGATACCTTCCTCTTGGTTGTATCCTTGGGCTACTCGACGAGCTTTGTTGCGTGTGACTGAACCATCTTTATTTACTTTGTTTCTAAAAACCCATTTAGTGCCAATGATCGAGTGATTGGCCGGTCTAGGAACGAGTTCCCAAACTTGGCTCCTCTCGAATTGGTTGAGTTCCTCTTACATAGCAGAAATCCAAAATTTATCATTAAAAGCTTCTAAAATGTTTTTCGGCTTAATTTGTGAAATAAAGGTAGTGCTAGCAATAGAGTCTCTTAATGATGATCTAGTAGTTACTCCACGTGAAACCTCACCTATTACCAAATTTTCTGGATGTGACAGCTTGAAAGAGAATTTCTTTGGCAAGCCCTCCAGAGAATTGGTTTCGGTTGTGGTATTCATTGGAGTAGAAGTTGATGGCTCAACATCAACATCAAGAGTAGCTGCTGCACTGTTATCTTCATCAAAAGTCACATTTTTAGACTCTTCCACAATTAATGAGTGTTTGTTAAAAACTCTATATCCCTTGCTCTTGGCAGCATAGCCAAGGAAAATACCATCGTCAGCTTTGGTATCAAATTTGCCTAAGTTGTCTTTAGTGTTAAGGATAAAGCATCTACAACCAAAAACTCTAAAATAAGAAACATTTGGGGTTCACCCAAACCAAAGCTCATAGGGTGTTTTCTTCGTAATAGGACGAATAAGCACCCTATTTAAAATGTGGCATGCTGTACTGACAGCTTCAGCCCAAAAGTATTTCGGAAGTGAAAATTTGTTCAACATGACTCTAGCCATATCGCCAAGAGTCCTATTCTTCCGCTCCACAACACCATTTTGTTGAGGAGTTCTTGGATAAGAAAACTCATGATCAAAACCATTAGAATCACAAAACTTTTCAAAATCAAAATTTTGAATTTGCCTCTATGATCACTTCAGATTCGAGTAATCATGTAGCCTTTTTCGTTTTGAACTTTCTTAACAAAAATCTTGAAAACCGAAATAGCATCACTTTTATTTGTAAGAAAAAAAACACAAGTAAATCTAGAAAAGTCATCAACAATAACAAAGGCATAGAGTTTTCCACCAAGACTGGCTACTCTACTAGGGCCAAATAAATCCATATGGAGTAGTTGCAGGGGTCTAGTAGTATTTACAAAGTTAATGGAATGAAATGAGGACTTGGTTGCCTTATTTAATTCACATTCGGCACATACTATGTCTTTTTTTGAATGTGATATCGGGCAATCCTCTAACTAGCTTCTTGGTCGATAGCCTGGATATAGTATCCATATTGGCATGACCAAGACGCTGGTGCCATAGTAATCTTTTATCTTTATGAGCATATAGGCATCTACCTGCATTGTTAGTATCTATAGACAAATAAAAAATATAAATATTATCCTCTCTTACCCCTTCAAAAGCAATGTCTCTCGTTGACCTATCATAAATAAGGCATTTGTTTTGTCCAAAGTTAATATCATATCCATGGTCAGCAAGATGACTAATGCTGAGAAGGTTATGCTTTAACTCGATCACTAGGCAGACATCCTTTATTACGGGTGAGGGAGGATGACCAATAATACCATTACCTATAATATAACCTTTTAGATTGTTACCGAAGGATATATATCCTTCTCTCTTCATCGATAGTGATACGAAAAGATTTGTGTCTCCCGTCATATGCCGCGAGCATCCACTATCGAGAATCCACTTACTCTTAGTTGAGGAGGGAAGGTCTACCTACATCAAGAGTAGATGTGACCTTTGGTACCCAAGTACTTGAGGGTCCTGAAAAGTTAGTTTTTGGAAACCATGCATATATCTTTCTATCTACTAATCTTCTAATTCTACATTGTGGTGAAATGTGTCCATATAAACCACAATAAGTACATGTAGCATTCCTATTTATATTATGAGCATGCTGATGATGTTTATAAGTAGAGTGATGAGGAGAAGTATGATGATATGTAGAATTAGCATGGTGATGATGACTATGTGTAGAGTGATATGGAGTGGCATGGTAATATTGTCTATATGGAGTAGCATGGTGATGATGTCTATATGTAGAGTGATGGTAGTGTTGTTTTTGTGCAATATGGTGATGATTGTATCTATGTGTAGCATGTTGATTTTGTGACATATGATAGTTATTTCTACGTGCATGTGGTTTGTGTGCTTTGTGAAAGTGTGTGTATATGTAAGCATGATTACGTATTGCAGGTGGATGACGTGGGTGACTAGTATGAGAAGTATCATGCTTTATGTGTGTCTCTTGGGTTTGAGGTTGAGCAACCTATTTTTCCAATTTAGTCTCTAGTTTCTTAGAGACAGCTTGCAGTTCAGTAACCTTAGCATTCAAACCATGTATCATAGTAATAGAAATCTTGTGTCTACTCTTTTCTTCTCCAAGCTCCGTGTTGAGTGCTGTGATTTCTTGTGTTTGTTGTTTAATGCGTGCTTCGGCATCATGTAAGCTTATTTTAAGCTTAGATTCCTCATCGTTAATCCGTGGGTGAAGTGTCTCTAATGTTATCAAGCAGTAAAGAAAGTCTTTGAATTTTGACTTCATGACTTTTGATCTTTTCCTTGGCATGTTTATATTTACCAATGACCTTTTTATGATCATCAAGTAAATCGGTAAAAGCATCGCCAAGTTCATCAAAAGTGAAGTCATCAAGAGTTTCGTTTGATACCTTGTCGGATGTTGCCATTAGGCACACATTTGCAGTATCTTGAGGAGAATCCTTTTCTTCCTCGGATTTACTAGCTTCGCTTTTATGCCAAATGCTCATGTTGGCATATTTCTTTGAGGAAGTCTTCTTGTAAGATTTCTCATAGCGGTTGCTCTTCTTTAAGAATGGACAGTCTTTTCGGACATGTCCCGTCTTCTTGCAACCGTAGCAGGTTGGCTCTTCTTCGTCGTCTTCTTGTGGGTCCTTCTTTCTTCGGTTGAAGCGAAGGAATTTCTTGAAGTTGCGGACAAGGAGAGCTTGATCATCACCTTCTAAGTTGTCGTCATCCGTCTCTTCGGGGTCGGCCCTCCGTCGGTGAGCTTTGATTGCGATCTCCTTAGCCTTAGGAGCAGGCTCCTCGAAGTCCTTGAGGTCAAGCTCATGAGTCATCAGCTTTCCTATCAAGGTCTCCATGGACATGGTTGTGAGATCATTTCCTTCTATGATGGCTGTCACCTTAGGGTTCCAAATCTTTGGGAGCCCCCTAAGTAGCTTGCGAATCTTCTCGTGATTTGAATATTGTTTGTCGAGCGAAGACAGAGAATTGATGATGTCGAGGAATCTTGTAAATATTTGCGTGATCGTCTCATTTGGCTTCATCTTGAAAGCCTCATATTCTTGAGTGAGACGGCTTATCTTTGATTTCTTGACTTGGGTGGTTCCCTCATGCGTCACTTCTAGAAGTCTCCATACTTCGTGAGAGGTGGTGCATGTTGAGACCCTGTTGAACTCATTCCTGTCTATAGCACAGAATAAAGCATTAATAGCTCTCGTGTCTAGACTTGCCTATTTCTTCTCCTTGTCAGAATATTTGTCATGTGATTTTTTAACGAGATCACCATTGACAACTATTCTGGCGGGCTTTTTGTAACCGTCAGTGACGATAGTCCACAGGTCAAAGTCTAGCGACTTGAGATAAAAGCCCATCCTTGTTTTCCAATATGTGTAGTTAGTTCCATCAAATATGGGAGGCCTATGAGTGGACTGCCCTTCACCGAGATTGGAAATCAAGGATTGTGTGGTTGCCATGGATCAGCTATAGGATGTTAGTCCTTGTTGAGAGAACAGAGCTCTGATACCAATTGAAGAACAGATGGCAACTCTAGAGGGGGGTGAATAGAGTTTATAGCGATAATAGCCAATTAAAAATTTAAACTCTTTCACAAGTAAAACTAATCAGAGTAAATACAGAAATAAATAAGGAGCAAGAAAGCATACGCAAATACAGCCGATTTTAACCTGGTTTCTATCGTGGAGGACTAGTCCAGGCCTGAGAACTCTAGCTCAGGATTAAATCCACTATTTGTGAAATAGTAGTTACATCTCGTACCTTTTCTTCAGAAGAGTACGTCAACTTCTTACAAAGATCGCAGTGGCGATGCTTGGACTTTTCTAAGCGACTTCTTGAACTCTTGTACAAACTCCTAACTGAAAAATACTGAGCACTTGAGGCTTAGGGAGCTTGTGGCTAGTAGATGAAAAAGGGTTTGGGTTGTATTGAGCTTTAGAGAGAAGAGAAGAGAAGATTGGATAATTAAAAATGAGAGAATTCATGGCCTATTTATAGGATACCAGTAGGCAGAATTCGGCTAGAATTCTGGTAGTAATTTTCAAATATTTGGCCGTTGGACAACTAGCAACCAGCCAACCCTAAAAATTAGGGTGCTAATTTTTAGGGGACAGAGTTCGGCCTGAACTCTGTTTGGAGGCAGAGTTCGGCCCGAACTCTGTCTCCAGAGCACAGAATAGGTCTTACGGTCCAATGGGCTTATTTAGATGTGTGGAACTTATGGATTTTTGGTAGGTTATAGGTTAAGTCTCAAGAGCTCAGCACAACTCAGCTTACATCAGTCTAGACTCAATAAATTTATAAAATACAAACTCAAAGATGACTTGCATTGCAAAAACTGAGCTGTTGTCTGACTTGAGCTAGATGTAGTCGTCGTGTGTCGTATTGAATTATTATAAGTATTATTTAGTCAATGTTATCAATATTCAGTTGACTGTGACTTTGTGTTAATAAGAAAGGCTTGATCTAGGGTTTGAAAATAAAACCCATCGAACGCGCCATCGCTCGATTGAACTGGTGAAAAGAGAGAATCCGTGGGTGGATTCGAAGATGATCCTTCCTCACTAGGATTGGTCATCTTCTTCCTCTTGAAGGGGTTAAATCCCTTAGGCGGCACTATACAATAAAAATAAATATGCACGAAATTGAACGGAGGAGAAATACGGAGTTATACCTCCCGAGATTCAAGTATGTTATAGAGGACAACGATCTCCGCACGAATCCAAAATTTGGATGGATTTTACCACGTAGATAGGGAGAAACGGAGTGGTGAAGAACTAGGGTTTGATGGCTCTCGTGCGGCTGCTGTTGCTGTGATGGTGGTGTTTAGAAGCAATAAAGAAGAAAGGCTCTCGGGTTCTGGTTATATAATCAGATACCTTTAATCGAACTCGGGCCGAATTCGGTCCAAATTCTGGCCGAATTTGCCTGGGATTGGTTTGGAACACTTTTCTTTTTCATTGACTCATTTCAAAGATTTAATTCAAAGATTAGTAATTTTAACATTCAATTAATATAATTAATATTATTTTATAGATTAAATATCGTTACACAGCGACTGTCTTAGATTAGCTGTAGGAGTACTGTTCCAGCTGGCAGAGGTTCACCGGGGAACTCTTAAGTACCGCTTCGCTTCAACCATAGTTGTGGTGACAGACAGACTCTTTATTGGCTTGTCTCTAACACAGTTTTTGCGTATTGAAATAAACAAAATTAATTAACATTATTGACGTCCAAAATTCCTAATTCTCGACGTAAATAATTGAAACGATCTTCTGTTAGAGGTTTTATAAAAAATATCAGCTAATTGATTCTCAGTATCTATGTACACAAGGTCAATATCTCTATTTTGATGATGATCTCTAAGAAAATGATGTCGGATCTCGATATGCTTAGTACGAGAATGACATACTGGATTCTTAGTCAAATTAATAGTGCTCGTGTTGTCACAGAAAATGGAAATGTGTGTGTAAAATAAATCATAGTCTTCTAAGGTTTGTTTCATCCACAAAATCTGAGCATAACAATGTCCTACGGCGATATACTCAGCCTCTGTTGTTGATAGGGCTACAGAATTTTGCTTTTTACTAAACCATAAGACTAAAGCCTTGCCTAAGAAATGACATGTGCCACTGGTACTTTTTCTATCAACTTTGCATCCAGCAAAATCTGCATCCGAGTAACCAATAAGGTCAAAGGACTTAGTTTTGGGATACCATAAGCTAACAGAAGAAGTGCCCTTAAGGTATCGAAAGATACGCTTAACTGCGCACATATGTGATTCTTTTGGATTAGCTTGAAAACGTGCACACAGGCAAACACTAAACATAATATCTGGACGACTAGCAGTTAAATAAAGTAAACTACCGATCATACCTCGATACTTACATGTGTCGACCGGCTTGCTTTGTTCATCAATATCAAGCTTTGTTGAAGTTGCCATCGGAGTGCCAATAGGTTTGACATTATCCAGATCAAACTTCTTTAGCAAATCTTTTGTGTACTTGGCTTGATTTATGAATGTCCCATTGTCAGTTTGTTTGATTTACAATCCGAAAAAGAATTTCAGCTCTTCCATCATGCTCATCTCAAACTCATTCTACATACACTTAGAGAATTCTTGACAAAGAGATTCATCAGTAGATCCAAATATAATATCATCAACATAGACTTGTATTAAGAGAAGCTTGCCATTAAAAGACTTAATAAAAAGTATAGTGTCAACCTTGCCTTTTGAAAAACTGTTGTCAAGTAGAAAAGAGCTTAGACGATCATACCAAGCACGAGGGGCTTGTTTTAAACCGTATAGAGCTTTCTTCAACTTAAAACCATGATCAGGGTTTTTAAAATCTGTGAAACCGGGAGGTTGTGCTACAAAAACTTCTTCTTTTACAAAACCATTTAAAAGTGATCGTCTTCTCCTTTGGTGCAGGCTCTTCAAAATCTTGTAGCTCCAGTTCATGAGTGAGTAGCTTACCCATGAGTACTTCGAGGGACATAGTTGTAAGGTCGTTCCCTTCAATGATTGCAGTAGCCTTTGGAATCCAGTTCTTGGTAAGTGCTCACAGGAGTTTGCGAATTTTTTCATGGTTACTGTAATATTTGCCTAGGGAGGACAAAGGATTTACAATATCCAAGAATCTTTCGAACATCTGAGTAACTGTTTCGTTGGGCTTCATCTTGAACACCTCAAACTCTTGAGTAAGTCTGCTGACCTTTGATTCTTTGACTTGAGTCATGCCTACATGTGTGACTTCAAGAAGCTTCCATACTTCATTAGCAGTTGTGCAGATAGACACCCTGTTAAATTCAGTTCTGTCTAAAGCACAAAATAAAGCGTTAATAGCACGTGCGTCAAGATTGGCCTTTTTCTTTTCTTCCTCTGTATATCTGTTATGGGGTTTTTCAACTAAAACTCTATCAACATTTATACGAGGTGGCTTTTGATAGCCATCAATAACAATAGACCATAAATCAAAGTCAAGTGATTTTAAGAAGAAACTCATCCGTGTTTTCTAATAGGTATAGTTCGTACCATCAAACAGTGGAGGTCTGTTTGTTGCCTGGCCTTCACTTGTGAATTTCACAGTTGCCATGTGTTGTGCTGTGATCTATATAACAATTAGTTAAATGAATAAATAATTGCAATGTTACCTTGCTTTACCTGTAACACCTGCTCTGATACCAATTATAGGAACGAAATCGTAAAGCAGAATACTCCAGAGGGGGGGTGAATAGAGTTGGCAGCGGAATAATGCTAATTAAAAAATATTAGCAGCAAGATCACAGAATAATAATCACTACTAAATAATGTAAAGGCAGAGATAAGAAAGCAAACGCAAAAACAGCGATGTATACTGGTTTCCCTCTGTTGAGGACTAGTCCAGTCGGTAGAACTCTTGCTACCAGTTGAATCCACTATTGGCAAAACCGTAAGTTTTCTTACGAAGTCCTTGCAACTTCTACAACGCGAGCTTTGATACGAAGAACTCGTCCAACTTCAATTATGAAGAGGTATTCTTGTATCAAGCCTTCTGATTACAATCACTCTGAAACTTCTAGACCGTACCGCACTGACAAATCGACTAGAGGATTGTAACTGGCTTGGGATCTGAAAATTAAAGCTCGAGAAAAACTCTTTGGAAGACTGAAAGCTTTAAGTAGAGAGAAGATTGAAAGTGAATGAGTGAGTTAAAATGATCGAAATCCTTCTCTATTTATAGGAGTTCCAAAGACAAAATTCTGGCAGAATTCGGGCAGAACTCGATGAGAAAATCTCGGTCAAATCCACAACTGCAGGAGGACCAAGTTCCAAGGAATTCAAAAAACAAAACGGCCACTAACCGAACTATGGCCAAACTCTGGCCGAGTTCTGTCAAGGTTAGGTTATGGTTTTTAAAATTAGTTTTTGTGGAATTTTGAAAACCTTTTTGGAGCTTTTTGTAAATAAGAATGTTTTTCAAAACTAAGAACATTTTAAAAATATTTTGAAATCATTTTTGGAATAGCCTATTTGCCAGTACGACTCGGTGTACAAAGTATTCCTAGACTCAAATAAAATAAAAAATATATTGCTCAAAGAAATACAGACTCGAACAGACAAACAGCGTTTCGGTCTTGAACTGAGTAGATAGCTGTTCTTGATCATGTCCAAGAGTCCGAGATATCCTGACTAGTTCCATTTATCAAGACAGAGTTTGATCAATTATTAAAATCAGTTTGACCATATGACCAATGGGCGAACAATCTCCCCCATTTTGATAATTGACAAACTATGAATGATATAACATCTTAGCTTGGAATCAAATCAAAAAATAGTAAAGTAAAATTGTTCATATCCTGCATGCATTGTCTCAAAAGATGTTAGATCCTTATTTCTCCCCCGTTGTCACTTAGCAAAATAATTGCAAAAGAGAAAACTCCCCCGCAATCAATGCATAAGAAACAAACAGTGAAGAAACACAAGAAAAATAATGTCTCATGCAGTTTATAATATAATAGAGAATTAATAATACAACAGTGAGAATAAGAGAGAATTATGTCACAGGCAGTTTATAATATAGAAGCAGATAAATATGCTATAAATAAATAAAGAAACTGATGTGAAAGATAAACTATGAATCCCATAAAGATAAAATGATGTTCAAGAGACATCAATAAATATCCAGTACAAGTCTGATAATAAAAAGATAAAAAGACAGAAACTTGGAATGTCGGAGCATTTTCAAGTGTACAGAAGGTAATATCTAAGTCTCAAAAATCAGCTAATATATCACAACTCCTCCTCCTCCTCCTCATCATCATCAGCATGACCGGCATATCCAGATGGACCAGCTCCAGAGGTACCAGCTCCAGAAGGGTGAGGAGTAGCGCCAGTGTAAAACTCACCGACATAGTCTCGAGGAGGAGCACGGTTAGAACGGTACCAATCATATGCGTTACCGGGCTGAAAGTAGGCGTGAACAGCCTTATCATCACAGCGGTAACGAGAAAAGGCTGGATCTCTAGGAATAGAACCGGCAGAATGTCCAGTCTGAGCAAATCGGAGATCAGCGAGAGAATTTGTTATCGCCTGATAACGAGTGACATCGCGAAACTCACGTTCGCGGGCCATATCCGTCATCGAGACGTACAAATCAGAAAGATGCTAGTGTATGCCTTCAAAGGTCATGGCATACTGCTGAGTAGGTGGAGGAGGTGGAGTAGTAGGAGGAGCAGCAGCAGTCATACTACGACGAGATAACTTCAAAAACTTGGGCTCAGGGTCTTGAGTACAAGTTGACAAATCAATATCAAAACGCTGGAAGATGTATGGGAGAATCATCACATAAGAGAGATTTCTATCTCTTGCACGACAACGTCCCATCATCTGGATAATAGTCTTAGGGGCAGAAAAAAGAATCCCCTTAAGAATGTGATACATAGCAGATAGTTCAAGTGATGTGACATCATCCTTTGAAGTAGATTTCGGAAAGAGAGTGGAGTAGATGATGCGGTGCAATTCATAATTAAACAAGTTCAAGTTGTTTGCCTTGAACTTTCCAGAGCGAACTCGATCAGGTGCACAGAGTTCAGCTTTGAAACTAGAAAGTGTCGTGCCATCGGGGAAATCAAATTCAGTGATATCAACAAGTGGTGCACCTTCGTTAGATTGACCAAGGATTTCCGCTAAGAGGACATCATTGAACTCGATGTCTAGTCCGCCAACACGAGTACTTACGTCAAACGTGTTTAATATGATATTGCAGTAGAAAAGTCTAATGGCATTAGTAGCTACTGGAAAACAAAGTTTAACAACGTGTTGTAACCCTAATGCCTCAAAATAAAGGCGCTGTTCTGGAAACACAGTCCATTTGATAGGAGCGCCTGTGCATATGGATCTCATGGAAAAGTCTCCATACCACAGAAGGGCCTGATCTAGGGTTTGAAAATAAAACCCATCGAACGTGCCATCGCTCGATTGAACTGGTGAAAAGAGGGAATCCGTGGGTGGATTCGAAGATGATCCTTCCTCACTAGGATTGGTCGTCTTCTTCCTTTTGAAGGGGTTAAATCCCTTAGGCGGCATTGTGCTATAAAAGTAAATATGCACAAAATTGAAAGGAGGAGAAATACGGAGTTATACCTTCCGAGATTCAAGTATGTTGTAGAGGACAACGATCTCCGCACGAATCCAAAATTTGAATGGATTTCACCACGTAGATAGGGAGAAACGGAGTGGTGAAGAACTAGGGTTTGAGGGCTCTCGCGCGGCTGCTGTTGCTGTGATGGTGGTGTTTAGAAGCAATGAAGAAGAATGGCTTTCGTGTTCTGGTTATATAACCAGATACCTTTAACCGAACTCGGGCCGAATTCGGTCCGAATTCTGGCCGAATTCGCTTGGGTTGGTTTGGAACACTTTTCTTTTTCATTGACTCATTTCAAAGATTTAATTCAAAGATTAGTAATTTTAACATTCAATTAATATAATTAATATTATTTTATAGATTAAATATCGTTATACAGCGAATGTCTTAGATTAGCTGTAGGAGTACTGTCCCAGCTGGCGGAGGTTCACCGGGGAACTCTTAAGTACCGCTTCGCTTCAACCGTAGTTGTGGTGACAAACAGAATCTTTATTGGCTTGTCTCTAACACAGTTTTTGCATATTGAAATAAAATCATAAAACAAAATTAATTAACATTATTGACGTCCAAAATTCCTAATTCTCAACGTAAATAATTGAAACAATCTTCTGCTAGAGGTTTTGTGAAAAATATCAGCTAATTGATTCTCAGTATCTATGTACACAAGGTCAATATCTCCATTTTGGTGATGATTTCTAAGAAAATGATGTCGGATCTCGATATGCTTAGTGCGAGAATGACATACTGGATTCTTAGTCAAATTAATAGTGCTCGTGTTGTCACAAAAAATGGGAATGTGTGTGAAAAATAAATCATAGTCTTCTAAGGTTTGTTTCATCCACAAAATCTGAGCACAACAACGTCCTGCGGCGATATACTCAGCCTCTGTTGTTGATAGGGCTACAGAATTTTGCTTTTTACTAAACCATGAGACTAAAGCCTTGCCTAAGAAATGACATGTACCGCTGCTACTTTTTTTATCAACTTTGCATCCAGCAAAATCTGCATCCGAGTAACCAATAAGGTTAAAGGACTTAGTTTTGGGATACCATAAGCCAACAGAAGAAGTGCCCTTAAGGTATCGAAAGATACGCTTAACTGCGCACAGATGTGATTCCTTTGGATTAGCTTGAAAACTTGCACACAGGCAAACACTAAACATAATATCTGGACGACTAGCAGTTAAATAAAGTAAACTACCGATCATACCTCGATACTTACGTGTGTCGACCGGCTTGCTTTGTTTATCAATATCAAGCTTTGTTGAAGTTGCCATCGGAGTGCCAATAGGTTTGACATTATCCAGATCAAACTTCTTTAGCAAATCTTTTGTGTACTTGGCTTGATTTATGAATGTCCCATTGTCAGTTTGTTTGATTTACAGTCCGAGAAAGAATTTCAGCTCTCCCATCATGCTCATCTCAAACTCATTCTGCATACACTTAGAGAATTCTTGACAAAGAGATTCATCAGTAGATCCAAATATAATATCATCAACATAGACTTGTATTAAGAGAAGCTTGCCATTAAAAGACTTAATAAAAAGTGTAGTGTCAACCTTGCCTTTTGAAAAACTGTTGTCAAGTAGAAAAGAGCTTAGACGATCATACCAAGCACGAGGGGCTTGTTTTAAACCGCATAGAGCTTTCTTCAACTTGAAAACATTATCAGGGTTTTTAAAATCTGTAAAACCTGGAGGTTGTGCTAAAAAACTTCTTCTTTTACAAAACCATTTAAAAATGCACTCTTGACATCCATTTGAAATAATTTGAAATTATGAAAACATGCAAATGCACATAACATGCGAATGGATTCTAATCTCGCAACTGGGGCATAAGTCTCATCGTAGTCGATACCTTCTTCCTGATTGTATCCTTGAGCTGCGAGTCGAGCCTTATTACGAGTCACTAAACTATTCTCGTTAAGTTTATTTCGGAATATCCAACGGGTGCCAACCGGATGATCAATAGGCTTGGGAACAAGATCCCAAACTTGATTCCGTTCAAATTTGTTTAATTTCTCTTGCATAGCATCTATCCAAAAATTATCACTACATGCTTCATCAATAGTTTTGGGTTCTAGCTGTAAAATGAATGCAACACTAGAAACAATATCTCTACTGGATGTACGAGTACTTACACCTTTGGTAATATCACCAATTACCAAACCCTTTGGATGATCAGCCATAAATTTTAATCTTTTCGGCAGACTCTGAAGGTAGCTGGTTCCTGGATCTTCTCTAGGAGGATCAGCTAGTGCCTAGCTTGGTTGAGAATCAGCTGGTGTTGAGCTTGGTACAGTTAGATCTTCGTCATTGTCATCGATAGTCATTTGATTCAATTCAACAAAGGTGACGTTGATTGATTCTTCGATGATCATAGTTCGTTTGTTGAAGACTCTGTATCCTTTGCTCTTGGCCGTATAACCTAAAAATATACCTTCATCGACCTTTTCGTCAAACTTTCCCAAGTTGTCTTTTGTATTAAGAATAAAGCATTTACAATCAAATATTCTAAAATATGAAACTGATGGAATTCTATCAAACCATAACTCAAATGAAGTCTTCTTTGATTTGGTTCGAATTAGAACTCTATTGAGAACAAAGCAAGCTGTATTGACAGCTTCAGCCCAGAAATATTTGGGTAGACTAAACTGGTTTAACATTACTCTGGCCATTTCGGATAGAGTTCTGTTCTTATGTTCCACAACTCTATTTTGTTGTGGAGTCCTAGGGCAGGAGAACTCGTGTATAAAACCGTGTGTGTCACAAAATTGCTCAAACTCTGCATTCTTGAATTTGCCACCATGATCGCTTCTAATACGAGTGATCATGTAACCTTTTTCATTCTGTACTTTCTTGCAAAAGGCAACAAATTCAGATAATGCATCATTCTTGTGTGTCAAGAAGTATACCCACGTATATCTAGAGTAATCATCTACAATTACAAAAGCATATAACTTACCTCCGAGGCTAGCAACTCTGCTAGGACCAAATAAGTCCATATGTAGCAATTGTAGAGGTCGAGTAGTACATACTGCGTTTACTGACTTGAATGTGGATCTGGTAGCTTTGTTCTTTTTACATTGGCTGCATACCGAATCCTTCTTGAATGTTATGTCCGGTAAACCGCGTACTAGCTTCTTCATGGATAATCTTGAGATTGTGTCCATATTTGCGTGACCGAGTCTCATATGCCACAGATGACTCTCATCATTTTTAGCCATTAAGCATCTACCTAAAATGTTAGTTTCTTCCAACAAATTGAAAACATATATGTTGTCTTCCCTGATACCTTCAAAGATAGTACTACCAGTTGAGCTATCAACTATAGTACATTTGTCTTTGCCAAAGTTGATGCCATAACCATGATCAGCTAAATGACTTATGCTGAGTAGATTATGTTTCAACTCGGTAACCAGACAGACATCCTTAATCACAGGATAGGGAGACTTACCAACATCACCGATACCAATGATATACCCTTTCAAGTTGTTACCGAAGGAGACGTAGCCTTCCTTCTTTTTCTTTGACAGTGTTGCAAATAGTGTAGCGTCACCGGTCATATGCCGTGAACAACCGCTGTCGAGGATCCATTTGCTTTTAGCATGTGAAAGGTGTTCCACCTACAAAACAGTTTGCAGATGAAATTTTTGGTACCCATTTCTTGTAGGGTCCTGAAATGTTAGCTTTTGGTATCCATGCATAAATATTTAAATCAACAAGCTTTCTGATTCTACATGCAGGAGAAATATGACCAGTGTGGCCACAATAATGACATTGTGCATGTTTAGTGTTAAAAGCTGAGTGATGTGCATGGTTGGTAGGTTTAGGTTTTCTAGTATAGAAGAAAGCATACCTATAATCCTGTTTGGGCTTAACCTTTTGGGGTAAAGGTTTGATATGGTTAGGTCTGACAGTGTTTGGTTTGGGAATGTTCCGATTATTCGGTAAGTGACACGTGTTAGGGTAGGAAGCAGCAGTCCCAGGCTGTTTTTCTAACCTAATTTCCAATCTTTTGGAAGTGTCATACAACTTAGTATAGTCAGAAGTGAGTGCTTCCATTCTGACTTGTGCACATTGAAGACTTTTCTTCTCTTTAGAAAGTTCTTCTTTCAGTTGGTCAATAACCTTGTCTTTCTCTTCAGATGACTTGGTAGTCTCGTGTAATAAGAGCTTGACAGATGAAAGCTCACCAGACTCACTAATATTATTTTTAACCTCAGCTAGTTGGTCGGTAAGTATTCCTATTTCACCTTTGTACTCTTTGATTACCTTCTTAGAGGTTTGATATTTGCTACACAGTTTTCTGTAATCACTTATCAGTTCACTGAAGGCATCTCCTAATTGCTCAAAGGTAAAGTCATCATATGTATCAACTACAGGTTCAGAGAGTACCTGATCGGATGCCATAAAGCATACATTTGCAGCGTCTTCTGATTGTTCATCTTCTGAGTCGCTGGCTTCACTTTCGTACATATGTTAGTGTTGGCATATCTCCGAGATGTTGATCTCTTCAGGTTCCCTTTCTCATACCTGTTGCTCTTCTTGCTTGATGATGAGTTTGTAGGACAATCCTTCTTCATGTGTCCCTTCTTCTTGCAGCCATAGCAGACATCATCATCTTGATACCAGTTGGTGCTGCTATTGTTTTCTTTGGCTTTTTTCTCATATCTCATGAATCTTTTGAATTTCCTTGCTAGGAGTGTTTGATCTTCAGCATCAGATTCACTTCTGTCTGAATCACCTTCAGAAGCTTTTCTGTGCTGAGCCTTGAAAGCGATCGTCTTCTCCTTTGGTGCAGGCTCTTCAAAATCTTGTATCTCCAGTTCATGAGTGAGTAGCTTACCCATGAGTACTTCGAGGGACATAGTTGTGAGGTCGTTCCCTTCAAATATTGCAGTAGCCTTTGGAATCCAGTTCTTGGTAAGTGCTCACAGGAGTTTGTGAATCTTTTCATGGTTACTGTAATCTTTGCCTAGGAAGGACAAAGGATTTATAATATCCAAGAATCTTTCGAACATCTGAGTAACTGTTTCGTTGGGCTTCATCTTGAACACCTCATACTCTTGAGTAAGTCTGCTGACCTTTGATTATTTGACTTGAGTCGTGCCTTCATATATTACTTCAAGAAGCTTCCACATTTCATTAGCAGTTGTGCAGATAGACATCCTGTTAAATTCAGTTCTGTCTAAAGCACAAAATAAAGCGTTAATAGCACGTGCGTCAAGACTGGCCTTTTTCTTTTCGTCCTCTGTATATCTGTTATGGGATTTTTCAACTAAAACTTCATCAACATTTATACGAGGTGGCTTTTGATAGCCATCAATAACAATAGACCATAAATCAAAGTCAAGTGATTTTAAGAAGAAACTCATCCGTGTTTTCCAATAGGTATAGTTCGTACCATCAAACAGTGGAGGTCTATTTGTGGCCTGGCCTTCACTTGTGAATTTCACAGTTGCCATGTATTGTGCTGTGATCTATATAACAATTAGTTAAATGAATAAGTAATTGTAATGTTACCTTGCTTTACTGTAATACCTGCTCTGATACCAATTGTAGGAATGAAATTGTAAAGCAGAATACTCTAGAGGGGGGGTGAATAGAGTTGGCAGCGGAATAATGCTAATTAAAAAATGTTAGCAGCAAGATCACAGAAAAATAATCACAACTAAATAATGTAAAGGCAGAGATAAGAAAGCAAACGCAAAGACAGCGATGTATACTGGTTTCCTTCTATTGAGGACTAGTCTAATCGGTAGAACTCTTGCTACCAGTTGAATGTACTATTGGCAAAACCGTAAGTTTTCTTACGAAGTCCTTGCAACTTCTACAACGCGAGCTTTGATACGAAGAACTCGTCCAACTTCAATTGTGAAGAGGTATTCTTCTATCAAGCCTTCTGATTACAATCACTCTGAAACTTCTAGACCGTACCGCACTGGCAAATCGACTAGAGGATTGTAACTGACTTGGGATCTGAAAATTAAAGCTCGAGAAAAACTCTTTGGAAGACTGAAAGCTTTAAGTAGAGAGAAGATTGAAAGTGAATGAGTGAGTTAAAATGATCGAAATCCTTCTCTATTTATAGGAGTTCCAAAGGCAGAATTCTGGCAGAATTCGGGCAGAATTCGGACAGAACTCGATAAGAAAATCTCGGTCAAATCCGCAACTGCAGGAGGACCAAGTTCCAAGGAATTCAAAAAACAAAACGGCCACTAACCGAACTCTGGCCAAGTTCTGTCAGGGTTAGGTTATGGTTTTTAAAATTTGTTTTTGGGGAATTTTAAAAACCTTTTTGGAGCTTTTTGTAAATAAGAATGTTTTTCAAAACTAAGGACATTTTAAAAACAGTTTGAAATCATTTTTGGAATAGCCTATTTGCCAGTACGACTCGGTGTACAAAGTATTCCTAGACTCAAATAAAATGAAAAATATATTGCTCAAAGAAATACAGACTCGAACAGGCAAACAACGCTTCAATCTTGAACTGAGTAGATAGCTGTTCTTGATCATGTCAAAGAGTCCGAGATATTCTAACTAGTTCCATATATCAAGACAGAGTTTGATCAATTTTTAAAATCAGTTTGACCATATGACCAATGGGCCAACATGCATTGCATGCAAATGCAAGCAAAGGCTTGCATGCATTAAATGCATATAGCATGCAACTAATGAAAGGCCAAAGGCAATTAAATAATATAATTAAATAAAAAGGCCATGTGGACATTAAATGTATGCAGCCATATGCGGCTATGAAATAGTGCTTATGCGGCCAGCTAATGAGCTAATGGCCTATGCGGCTAAACAATAAAGCCAATGGCCTATGCGGCTCAGGCAAGTTGTATGCAAATGCATGCAAGCTTGCAAGCAACTAAAATAAAAGGGCCATGCAATTAATTAATGCTCATGTGGCCAGAAGCTAAAAATGCTCATGCGGCCAGTAGTGAAATTAATGGCTCCCACAAAGAACATGTCCATAGAAAATACCATGGCCTCTATGCTCCACCAAACAACAATAGGAACCCAAATCCAGACTCCCATAGGTCAAATTTGAATAAAATGAAATTCTCTACAACATGAAACCATCAAATAGCAAATATATGTAGGTTTGATAGGTCAAAACTCATAAAAACCGAAAATACCACAAAGCTAGATCTACAAGAAATTAACCACGGAAAAGAAAAATGCTAAGTACTAAAGTGGGTTAGAAACACATGAGGAAGACAATAGAATAATAAAAGTGGGATTCCTCCATGAAGCAAGATGCACTTGCCTACAACTTCTCTCTCTCAGGTTGGTGGAGAAGTAATGGTAGGGAAGAAGAAGAGTTAATGAGGAGAGAGAAATGTTTGGTGGAATATAAATGAAGAGGGTGGTGGTAGGTGGGGTGGGTTCACAACAAAACCGAACCAAGCCAAACAAACCGAACCGAACCAATATAAACCAATCAATGAAATGCCAAAATAAATCAAGCAGGGAGACATACAATACGGGTCCAAATACATACACGTATACCAAAATACGTAATATGAACAATGATCATTAAAACTCTACCCACCTTAAAAGAATTCCGTCTTCGAAATTTAATCAAGAGGCTAGAGATGCAAGGACAAGATATACAATGCAATCAATCAAGCAATCAATCATACAAGCAAGGAATTTGAAAGCATGAGGAAGAGGAAAGACATCCTGCTAGCCTCTCTGCCGGTTCTGAATCTGAGCTTGGACCAGGGCATACTGCTGGGGTTTTTCTGCTGGAATACTTGGGTCTGAGGCGACAATAGCCTCGGAGGTTAGTACTGCTGCTGCTGCTGCACTAGTGCTGTTCCCCTTACCGAGGGACAAGTCTGGGCCGATGATGAACTGGCCTATTCGGACAGGACCCTATCTTGTGATCCGGTGCCCTACAAGCCAAACATAATCCCCGTGCTCTGTGACACTTTGAAACAACGTGCCCTGGCTTCCCACAATGAGTGAAGCCCATTACAGAAGACTGCTTCTGCTTCTACTACTGAGGGGACGTCAGAGTCGAATGCTGAACCAACGTAACCGAATCCGCCCTTCAGGGAACTCTAATAGTCAAGGCCCTAGCTGCCGGGGCTGGTACTGAAGACTTGGTCATCTGGCCGTGAGACCGCTTTCGACCTCCGGTCCAGCCCACGATCCTCTGGGAGGTATACTCGTGCCTCCTGGCTGCTCTCAATACCGCATCAAAAGTCTGATGCTCAAACTGCTCCACCGCCAGCAAAATCTCTAGGTGGAGTCCCTGCTGAAACCGTTGGGCTCTATCGAACTCGGTCGCCACCAAGGTACGAGAAAACTGACTAAGCCTGAAGAACTCGACCGCATACCCATCGACCGTCCTTGTAACACCCATATCTCAGAACACGTATTTTGATTAAGCTTGCATATATCTTGGACCTGTATTTTATTTTCTCAGATTCTGGCCTATATTTTATTTTGGCTCAGCTTGCAGATTTTGGTTTTCTCGTAAAATGGGTTTTGATATGGCTTGGTTTTATTTTATGGAGGAGGATTGGTTTGGTTTGGTTCAACATGCATTTGGAACACCTTAGCCTATGCTTCACCCTCAACACACCACAACCACCCTCATTAAAACCCTACCAACCTTTTCTCTCTCCTTATAACTCTTTTATTTATTTTCTCCATCTTCTTCTTCTTCCTTCCTCTACACAACACCTCCACCCATAGGCAAGTGCACCTTGCCACCACATGAGAACCCTATTTTATTTGTCCATTAGCTAGATTAGGCCATAGAGATGAACATTAGAACTTGACATTTTGTGATTTGGAGTCTCCTTTGTTCTAGATCTAAGTTTTCTCTATTTTCATATTTATATGGTTTTGATCTATTTTAGTTGGGCTTTTGTGGGTTTTGATGCTTCCATGTGGAAGAGAACTCAATTTTACTCAAGTTAGAACTTTGAAAATCTAGATTTGGCTTTGATTTGATCAAGATAGGAAGAATGGAAGTTTTGGTGTTCTTGAGCTTCCTCTCGGCCTGGAGAAGAAGACTGCAGCCTGCGCTCTTTAGCGCAGTGCTGGACTGCGCATCCCCTCTCGGCCTGCGCTCTTTAGCGCAGCACCGACCGCGTTGCTTACCCCTTGGCGAACTGCGCTCAGCCCCATGCGCCATCCACCCCTGCGCAGCTCACCCCTGCGTAGTTGGCTCCCCGCGCAATCTAACCCCTGCGCAGTTGGCTTCCCGCGCAATCTAACCCTGCACGCTTGGACCCTGCGCACTTCACCCCTGTGCCAACCATTCCTGTGCCAACCATTCCTGCGCCAACCATTCCTGCGCCAACCACCCCTGCGCAATCCACTGGCCCATGATGATTTGGTTTTATTTCTTGGACTTGGCTCTCTTTTGTGTGGATTAGGTTTTGAGATCTTGTTCCATACAGCACGACTACCTTGACCCCAACACGACCTGGCACGATTTTCAGTATTTGATATGACTAGTACGGTTTTCGTGATTTCTGTGATTTATGATCCTAGTACTTCTTGATTTTCTGGAAAATGACCCGATGGGGTACATTCTTGACTTGTAACCTGATAACTTGATAGTGGCCCGTGGCGGCGCACTCTTGACTTGTAACTTGTAACTTGACTTGACTTGATGCTGTTACGACGGCTAACTTGACTTACATAACCTACCTTGACACCGTGGGGTGTTCCTGCTTGCTGGCTTGTACAATCCACCTGTCTTGTCTTGCATCATGTCTAGGACGTGACTCCCTGGTTCCCACGGTCAGGGATTTATACTGAATCTGGATTAGGCTAATGATTAGATCAAACTATAATTCATAGAGAATTTTTAGTCACAGGCAATCACGTTATCTGGGCACTTTAATTGGACTTGTAGCTTGCCGACGAGTAGAGCACATTTCCAGCACACTGTCATGTGTTGCACCCTCTAAGTCACCTAAGGGTATATCGTCTCCTGGGCGATGTACCCAACCATACTCTCAACCCACGGAAGGATAACTGGATGGTCTGCAGGACTTGGGACTGGGAAATTCTCAGTGCATCTTGTTAGTAATTAGGCTTGTGATAACCTTAGTTAGTTAAAGTAGTAAGCCGTAGTATTCTGCTTGGCCGCTTGTGAATGGATGATGTCTAGCCCTGTCTAAGTCTTGTCTAGTTCCTGTACCCTGGTATTCCTGAGCATGATTGTTTTACTTGTTGTAACAATAAATGGATAGGGACAAGTGCTATTCAGGCGAAGGGTTACAACCCTGGTCCTTGTTTGGTTTACGGGTTGTAATCTGGCTCCCGGAGTAGTTTTATATCCCTAGTCGTTTATTGTCTTACTGTACTTCTATTTACTTGTACTTTTCTTCCATTTTTTTATATTCTGATATGCTGGCTTTTGTTCTTATTTCGTGGCCTCCTTTGTGGCACTTGCTTTTTCTGGGGTTTGACCCAGCTGGTCTTGTGAGGCCAAATTTTGGAGTAGCACCCGAGGATCTACCGAACCTCCAGCCCGATGGTAGCGACTAGAAGGAACCCAGGCTACGAGTGGGTTTTTTATTTTGTTTCGCTCACTCTATTGTAAATTATTCTTTGAGGCGTTTAGCCGACGAGCACCTGTTAGCTCGATGCACATTTACTTACTGTCTGCCTACGGGCTGTAAATATGATTAACAAATCCTAGGGTTGATCATGTATGACTAAACTCTTGCTAGTCCTCGCATTTTGTACGACTAGCTTCATGATCAACTGAATATGTAATATTTGGGACACCTTTTATTGTATATTTGGTGGTCAAACATCTTGTACTTATATTACTTGCTTGAGATTAAAACAATAGGCTTGACCTTAAGAGACCGTTGGCTTGCAGTAAACCCTCATATCTAGACAGCCATGACCGTATAGCGATATGGACTTCATTTCAATATACGTAGCTGGCTATGTTCGCCCCCGCTCTCCAGTATTCTGGTTCTGGGGCGTGACATGGTTTAAGTGGTGGCCCATGCAGGTCTTGGCATTCAAGAAATGTGAGGGTTTACCGATAGATGTCTCAATCAGTACTCGTCCTTGATCTCCTATCATATCCTCTGAATCTATAGAATCTTGACTTGATCACATGCTTGTATCATTGATCTGTCCTGGTCCTTCCTTATTGTTTTCCCTGTGTCGTCTTCTTCAGCGATACTGTACCTGACCCCGCCGATCAGCAAGGTGGAGCAACTCTCGCGGACCAGCAGCCCGGAGATCAAGCCCAGTACTCCGGAGTAGCCTAGAGAGTTATACCTCCCGGAGGAGAACCCCTAGTTCGGCCCGTCCAGCCTGCAGAGCCTGACGATGGCACCTTGGTAGGTCTCATCAGGACCTTGATAGCTTCCTAGGATCGTCGAGGAGATGCCTTGTACCAGGTAGTGGCGGATGCTTTGACCAGAGGCGGTTATCCAGAGAACAGTGCGGCCAACAGCTTCAAGCGCCTGAACCCTCCATTCTTCGACGGCAGTGAAGATGCGATTGTCGCGGACGCTTGGCTTCAGGATACTGAGGTGGTTCTGGAAGCAGCTAGAACACCCGAGAATGAGAAAGTGGCCGTGGTACGGCTACATTTGTTGGACTTGGCTCGCAGTTGGTGGGCAGCGCAGGCCATGGGATTAGTGGCACCCGTTGCTTGGGCAGTGTTTAGAGAGAGATTCCAGACGAAGTATTTTGATACGGTGGCCCGGTACGACCTACAGACGAGATTTACCAACTTGAAGCAAGGAGGCAGATCAGTCGACAGTTATGCATCTGAGTTTTCTAGGCTCAGTAGGTTTGCCCCCACCTTGGTGGCAACCGAGTTTGATAGGGCCCAGCAGTTCCAGCAGGGACTGCATTTGGAGATCTTGTTAGCAGTCGAGCAGTTCGAGCACCAGACGTTCGATGCAGTTTTGAGAGCAGCTAGGAGGCATGAGTACACCTCCCAGAGGATCGTGGATAGGACCGGAGGTAGGAAGCGGTCCCACAGTCAGATGCACCAATCATCATCTCCAGCTCCGACAGCAAAGGGTTTGACTATTGGAACTCCGAGGCGGGCGGCCTCAGTGACGTCGGTTCAACATTCAACCCCGACGTACCTGCAGCAGCAGAAGCAGAATTCCGCAATGGAATGTTCTTATTACGGGAAGCCAGGCCATGTGGTGGCGGATTATCGTAGGGCACAAGGATTGTGCCTAGCTTATGGAGCGGCATATCACACGATAGGAGCCTACCCGAATAGGGGTAGTTCTTCCTCTTCTAACCTAACCAGTCCATCGGTTAGGGGACCAGCACCTACGCAGCAGCAGCAGTACCCGAGGCCATTGTTGCCTCAGGCCCAGGCATTTTATCAGCAGAACCAGCCACAGTATACCCAAGCCCAAGTGCAGAGCAGGTAGAGAGGTTTCCAGCAGAGGGGACCCGCAGCTAGAGGTCAGACCATGATGATGGCTTTGGAAGAAGAAGTTGCACCAGGTGAGGTAGTGGCAGGTACTATTCTCGTCAACTCCTCTCCAGCATTGGTATTATTTGATTCTGGTGTATCGCATTCATTCATGTCTGTACGATTCGCGACACGGATAGGATTGGAGCCAGAGTCATTATCAGTAGGACTCAATATACTTACTGGTAATGGTCTTGTAGGAGTAGATCGAGTGTTTTCCTCGTGTCGGATCGTAGTTAGCGGTAGAGAGTTCCCCGCTAGATTTATAGAATTCCCTATGGCAGACTATGATGTAGTCTTAGGCATGGATTGGTTGAGGAACCAGTATGCTAGGATAGACTGCCATGTTGGTAGAGTTGTTTTCAGCATTCCAGGAGAGCCAGAGTTTTTATTTTTCAGAGGCGCAGTGGAACCATCATCCCCAGTGTTGCGGATGGCAGTAGCAGCAGTACAGTTGCCCAGGATAGTTGAAGAATTTCTAGATGTTTTTTCGGAGGAGCTTCCAGGAATGCCGCCAGAGCGGAAGATCGAGTTCACTATAGACTTGATCCCCAGGACAGCACCAGTATCAGAGCGAGTCTACAGAATGGCGCCTTCAGAGTTGGAGATTTTGTACAAGATGATTGAAGAACTTAGGACCAAGGGATTCATTCGTGCAAGTGGATCGCCTTGGGGAGCCCCGATGCTTCTTGTGAAAAAGAAGGATGGTGCGTTCAGGTTATGTATAGATTATCGTACCTTAAACTCAGTGACAATCAAGAACAAATACCCTCTTCCGAGGATAGATGACTTATTTGATCAACTTAGAGGGGCTTCAGTGTTCTCGAAGATAGACTTGCGATCAGGATACCACCAGATCAGAGTCAGAGAGCAGGATATCCCGAAGACAGCTTTCCGATCTAGGTATGGGCATTGGGAGTTCCTTGTTATGCCCTTTGGAGCGACCAATGCGCCAGCCGTATTCATGGACCTCATGAATCGCATTTTCATGCCTTACTTGGATCAGTTCGTGATCGTGTTCCTAGATGATATCCTGGTCTACAGCAAGAGTGAAGCAGAGCATGAGCAGCATCTCAGAATCGTCCTTCGGACGCTTAGAGAGCATCAGTTGTACGCCAAGTTCAGTAAATACGAGTTCTGGCTCGATCGCATTTCGTACTTGGGTCACATCATTACCCGAGGAGGAGTGGAAGTGGATCCCCAGAAGATTGTGGCTATCGAGTCATGGCTAGGCCTAGTTCAGTGGCAGAGGTTCGCAGTTTCCTTGGATTGGCCGGCTACTACCGGCGATTCATTTCAGATTTTGCAAGGATTTCAGCGCCGATGACCCAGTTGACCCGCAAGGATGTGCAGTTTGCTTGGACAGCAGAGTGCCAGGAATTATTTGAGAAGTTGAAGCGAGGTTTGATAACGGCTCCCCTTCTCACACTTCCAGATGGGACCTAAGGATTTACAGTTTATTGCGACGCTTCAGACAGAGGATTGGGGTGTCTTGATGCAGCATGGGAAGGTAATATCTTATGCATCATGTCAACTTCGTGATCTTGAGAAGAATTATCCGACCCATGACTTGGAACTGGCAGCAGTAGTGTTTGTACTTAAGTTGTGGAGACACTACTTGTACGGAGATAGAGTGGAGATATTTACTGATCACAAGAGCCTGAAGTATGTTTTCACCCAGAAGGACCTTAATATGCGGCAGAGGAGATGGCTTGAGCTACTGGTGGACTACGATGTAGATTTACAGTATCACCCAGGGAAGGCCAACGTAGTAGCAGATGCGTTGAGCCGGAGAGCCGGAGTTTATTTCCTGACGGCGCAACCAGACTTATTGGCAGATCTTCAGAAGATGGGAATTGAAGTGGTTCTTCCTACCAGTGTGGTATTGATGGCCAGTCTACAGGTTCAGTCCAGCATAGTTGAGAGAATCCGGATAGCGCAGTCTACAGATTCTAAGACTCAGCGGCTCAGAGCAGAGTGTAAGACAGGAAGAAGACCAGAGTTGTGCATTCATGAAGATGGTACACTTCGGCACAACACTCGTCTTTGTGTACCCTGTAGAGATATCAGACAGGAAGTTATGGCAGAAGCTCACAGTTCACAGTATTCTATTCATCCCGGTGGCACAAAAATGTACCATAATATTCGTCAGCATTTCTGGTGGAATGGTATGAAGAGATACCTTGTACGTAGGACTAGAACGCAATCATGCCAGCTGTATACATACGAAGTACATAGACCCTCGTATATATACATAAGCTGTAAAATGCAGTAACCAAGGTACTAAATCTCATCCACAAAGATAAATATGATATAAAAGTAACTTTGAATTTTTCATGTACACCATAGTTGGGTGGAGACAAAGTCCACTACCAACCAAATTATATATGGAAAAATATACAAGGAAAGAATTTTAGCAAGCGAGAGCAATGGCGAGTCCAAGAGTAATCACCACGAAGGAAGGAATGGCCTTAGCTAGAGCACCTGCAAGAAATCACGAAACACACACCTGGCGAGATAACCAGGTCCTCAGAGGGACGTAACAAGATACATCAACATGCCACATAATACTGAATATAAAATACTATGTCATAAATCACAAGTAAAGTAAATAGTCACACTCGTAACAAGTTCCAATACCTCATCATCGAAACAGTGGACTACCCCTACAACCAAACAAGGACAAGGGGTAGTACACTATACCGCGATGCAATATTGTCCCATGCTACTAATGGATCGGGGTGATATGACATTGACGAGGGTTACCTAACCATCTAATGTGTTTATGCAGTAAGAACAAACTTTCAACGCATGAGCCCTGGCTGTAAATAGGATCGGCATAGTTCCTATATAGGGCACCAGGGGCCTACGTCTATAACGCTCGGGAAGCGTCAGAGGGCACCATGTGCAAGGGGCTACGTCCATAACGCTCTGGATAACGTCAGAGGGCACCTGGAGCCTGCGTCTCCGACGGAGCGCACAGGTAATGAGGGAAGTGCATAGAAGCCCATACGTCAGGTAATGTTCTCCCCACCCAATGTACCTATCAAGTCGCATCCACGACCATGTATCCCTACTAACTGCTAAGTCCTCTAACACGCCTCTATTAGCAGTTAGCCCTAACGCATGCGCATGGGGGATCAGCCCACACGCAAGAACCTCTATATGCTACTCATCTCACACATCATCGTGGTATAATTGTGTCAAGGTTTATGAAATGCACTAAGCTAGTGGTAGTCCCTTAACTCTAAGTCCATATGCAATCAAAGGGTAAATAACAAGGTACAACTAATATCACTAAGCAGGCAGTAATCAAGAACTAGAAATAAATGAACAGTGATATATAATAAAAATGCAGACTGAATATAAACAGTATAATGGCAAGGTATCTTGCCTGGTGTTACGCCTGGTGTGGTGCGATAATCCGACAAGTCCAGTCTTGTCCATTAGCCATGGTCATTGCGTATGGGTCCAAATTTCACGAGAGCATAGGAGTTGAGATTAGTCGTCATTAACTAAGATAATTTGAAAGAATTGTGAAGACAATTACATATGCTAATTTTAGAATTATTATGTTTTGATACTAGTTTCAAATAAACATTTGAAATAAAAATCTTTTTAAACAAAACTAGGTTTTACAACTTTTTGATAGGAAAACAACTATTACCATGATTATAATAAATATATGAAAATGCTAGGAAATTATTTTATATTTTTATAAACTATATTTTATAATAAAACCCTTCTTGAACAAAACATATTTAACCCATTTACTGTAATAAAATATTAATATATATTTTTACATATGTATATACATACCCATGATACCCAAAATATCTAACTAATACATAGTAATAATAATAATAATAATAATAATAATCCTTAATAGTAATAAAAATAATAGAACTAATAATAATAATAATAACAATAATAATAATAATAATAATGGTGATAATAAATGATTACTAACAATAATTTATATTAACAGTAAAATAAAATACTTAATAATAGTATAATATTATAACAGTAACTAATGATTTATTTAATAATATTAATAACCTAAACAAAATATTATAACTCTCCCCCCCCCCAAATGTCGATTCAGAGAGGAAGAGAGAGAGAGAGAGATAGAGAATGAGGAAAAAAAGGGGGGGTTTCACCTGAGAGGGGGGGCGGACGGTTCCGGCGGAGCGGTTGTGGTGGCCGGGGCTCCTCCGGGGGTCGCGGCGGAAGTGATATAGAGACGGAGGGGCTCAGGCTCCGGCGGGCGGATGGGCGCTGAGCCGAGCGCGACTACGCGAAGGCGGATCTGGCTTGGATCCGGCGGCTGCGGGGTGGATGGAGAGGTGGAGAGAGACGGTCGACGGCGGGGACGAGTTTGGGGGCATGGCCGGGCGGAGGAGCGATCGAGCGGCTCGTGCTCGACGGTGGATGGGGGTGGCGCGCCAGCGCTCACGCCGGGGGCCGGCGAGCAGGGCGCGACGGAGGGTCGCGGATGTGGCCGGCTCGTCCGGCTGCGCAACTCGTGGGGAGGCACACGGCTTACGGGTGGCGGATGGAGCTCGTCGCCGAGGTTAGGGTTCTGCTCTCCTTCTCTTATTTTGCTGTTGTTGGTGGTGGTACGGTGGCTGGTTGGCGGGGTGGTGGTGATGATTTTGATGTGGGTTTTGGGGGGCAGATGCCGGGGAGAGGAGGAGGAGATGATATCGATGATGAACGGCGATGGTGGCGGAGTAGGGCTGTGAGGGGTTTGTCGATGGCGGCGAGGGTGGTGGTGTTGCCACTGGTGGTGGTGTCGGGGATGATGAGGGAGAAAGAGGTGACGGTGATGGTAGTCGGTGATTATTCCGACGTTGGCGGTGGTGAGGATGACGGATCGGGACTGGAACGTCAGGTGGCTGTCGATGGGGTCAGATTTGGGTTGGGTGAGTTCGTGCCGGGATTTGTCTGACACGAACGGGGAACGTCCGGGGTTGTCGGACGGGGCAGGATCATGTACATGTAAAAATTTCTAGTGGATGGGAAGGGAAACACGGGCACGGACACGATGCACATACTCTCTGAGTTGTGGATGAAGAATTTCTGGAGGAGTACCTCTCCTTTTATAGGAGGTGGGAATGCCCAGTTGGATATAGATTAGGATTCGTTTAAATCCCGATGGATAATTCCATCTATTTATTTAAATCGATTTAAATCCAAAACAATCTAGATAACTTCCCTTTAAATTAAATGCATGTTTAAAATAAAATCTTTTCCACATTTAAATTATTAAAAAAATAACTCAAATATTCAATAAACAAAATCTTAAAATATATTTCCATAAATATTAAAATATAGCATTTAATTAATTTCGAAAATCATGATAATTACTTAAATATTAATTATAAAATAGCTTTTGTAAATGCCAAAATAGATTAATAAACAATTTCCAAAATTTTGCAAATATCTAGAATATATTTTATACAAACCAATATTTTCCAATCCACTACTTATTTTAAAATAACTCTTTATACAAAATAAAAATATTTATCACATATTATTTTTCATGTACTTTCATATATAAAATAAATTTATAATAAAATATTTTTCTAACATATGTACCTCGACGTATATTCGCACTCGTCGAGTATTTTCGAAGCGCAAATCCCGCACGCTACGCAAATACAACAAGAACTCGTATGCGATGTGTAGATACGAAATATACAAAAATAATACAAAATTATATTTATAAAAAAAATCGTAGTAAAATTTAGGGGGTTTACATCCTACCCAACTTAAAAGAATTTCGTCCTCGAAATTAAGAATTAGTAGGGGGTGAGAGGTCACAAGGGGGTATCAATGGGGATCCAACGATGACAATGATTTCACAAAATCATGCCGCAAGAAATCGTTATCTAGGTCGTAGTAAAACAATACGGTATGGTCACGGGTAATGAATGAGGGTCACGATTAAGAGAACGAATTAGATTCGCTTTAATTAAGCGATTGGAGGGTTTTGATAGGGTCGAGTAGTTTAGGATGAAGATATAGCAACATCGAGTGAGAATGGTCATAGTCGATAGGAATGCTAGAGGAAGTTCTAGTATAACGCTTCTGTCCTCCTAAAATAGGTGAGGGCGAAGCAATATAGAGTTTGAAGGAGGCGTTAACGAGTACGAATACGTGTTTCAAAGACGATCGAAAATTTCAAGTAGAATTGTCAAGGCAGTCGCGGATGAGACTCTAGGGCAAGTTTGACTGTGTCTCCATACGCGTAGAATAATATATGAAAAGCGAACCGAGTGCACTATGGTTGATCAGACCATAATACTTCGGTTCTGATTAGACAATGTATTAGTGGGCGCCCACATTAAACATATGTCATGATCAAGCTTGTTAAAGAATAAGCTTGCAAACTAAGCTATTTTAGCATCATAGGTAAATAAAATTATAAGTAAAGGGTAATGATGTGTAAGCCCCTGTTTTTCAAATTCTAGTTAAATTAGTGTTAATTAAATTTTAATGTCATTTATAGCCTTAAATAATTATTATGAATTTTTAAGAATTTTTCTAGAATTTTTAAATGATTTTAAATGAGTTTTACAATACAAAAATATTGATTTATAATTTTCTAAAATGTTTTAATATCAATTTGCAATTATTAGAATTATTTTAATACTGTTTTGTAATTATTCAAATTATTTTTATATCAGTTTGCAATTTCTTTAAATGTTTTAAAGGTGGAATGCAAATTATTATTTGCATTATGTTACTGTCATAGCCTTTTTGTAATTCCTAAACTATAGGGACCTAAATGAAAACCCTAAACCTACCCACCCCCCCCCCCCCGACCGATGACCGCCACGCCGACGAGCAGCCCCCGCCATTTTCGGCTGCCCGACCGACTTAGCAACCTCCCAAAAACCCTATAAAACTCCCCCTCTCTCCCCTGACCTAAACCCTAACCCTAATTTCTCACCACGACCACCACAGCCCCCCTTTCTTCCCCGACGAGCTAAACCTAAACCCTAACTCCGGCGATCTCCTCCGCCACCCCCACAGCGACTAACACCCACATCCACCGCCACCATTCGACGCGCCGCACCAAGCCGTGCCCAGCGCCACCGGAGCGTCGTGACGCCGACGCCTCCGCCGCCGTCCAGCCCCTTCGAAAGCCCCCCGATCGACTGGACACGTGAGTAGCAGTGTCCTTACGAGTCGTGCGTGTCTCGTGTTGTGTCCATGTTGTTTGCCGTGTCTTGGCGAACATGAGCGTGGAACTGGACACGTGAGACTCGTGTCGTACGTGTTGAAATCACCCTGGACACGTTTGATACCTGTGTCCTTAACTGTCAGGACACAGGACAATTATTTATATTTTTTTTTACTATTAATCTAGCCTAAACTAAATAAAATGAACTAAACCCTAACTCTAACAAACCCAGCGGGCTGACCCCCTGGCTAGCCCGACCCGATTAAAATCCCCCCCCCCCCCGCTTTGTTAGCTCGGGTTCGAGCCCCTGCCACTGCTTTCTTTTTCTTTTTCTTTTCCTTTGTTTTGTTTTATATATATATTTATATATATATGTATATATATATATATATATATATATATATATATTATATATATAATATATATATATATATATATTATATATATATATATATATATTAGTATATATATATATATTATATATATATATATATATATATAATAGTATATATTAAAAAAAAAAAAAAAAAAAAAAATATATAATATATTAGTATATATATATATATATATATATATATATATATATATATATATATATATATATATATAATTATATATATATATATATATATATATATATATATATATATATATATATATATATATATATATTAGTATATATATATGTATATACTGTATTTAACAGTATTTATATATATGTATATATATTTTATAGTTAGTAAATTTCATATATACATATATGTTTGTTTGTATATATGTATATACTTTTATGTGTATATATATATTATATATACACCATATAATTAAGAGTTTTCTTATATATATATATATATATATATATATATATATATATATATATATATATATATATTATAAATTGAGTATTTTCCTTAGACATAGACATATGTACTTTCAACATATGTATGTATATATTTATTTTGTATCTTATTAAATATTAATATTATTTTTGTACTTTTACCAAGTTATATTTTTAGTGTATTTAAATTGCTGCAACCATTTGGTGTCCAAGCCTAGCATGGGTATTTGGACTCAAATGTGTTTTCACACAAATAAAGACCTGTACAAGTCATATTGGACTTGATTCATGGCCTTGGGTCCTGTATTTGAACTTTGGTTCAAATTATATACATGGACAAAATACGCAGATAATTAATTATTGTGTGCAATGCTGTTTTTGATTTTCTAAAAATACTTAAAGTACTGCTAAAATTATGGAAAAATAGTATTTAGATACTATGTTAAGTTGGCTAATTTAGTATAATTTTTGTAGTATTTAATTTACTGTTTTGCCCCTAGTTTGGCATATGAAACCAAAACTCATTTTCTGTATACTTAGGAAAACTGATTTTTATAAAATATTTGTACTGGTTAATAAATTCCAAAAAAATTATAATAAATTTCTATGATTAACAAGGATCACCTTGGTACTTTACTTTAAGAAAAACTAGGCCTTTTGTCTACTTCAAAAATTGTTAGAACACAATGAACTTTTGATTTATTTATTGATTAATTACGACTTGTAGCTTTTTGTGTTATTTTGAGTTTTAGCCGTGTTGAACCTCACCCCTCACTAGTGTAAAGACCCTAGAAAGTTAGTTAAAGTAGTGTGTCACCCCACATTGGTCTCCTAAGCTAAAATTATCATTTTGGCTAGGTGCCCAGTCACAAGTCGTGTCGTACCAATCAGTGTCCTAGTATTTTAGCTTAGTGTAAAAGCTAAGTTATTGCATTTATTTCTACAGTGACGAGTTACCGGACATCCATAGCACTTTTATCGCAGCTTGTTTTGCTTTGCTTTGCTTTGCTAGAGACAAGTACTTTCTACGAACTTTACATACTGCTATAAACCATAAAACTGTGAATCACCAACCATGTTAAATGCTGATCCTTGGGATAGCAAGTTAGAACTTTACATGTTGTATTACTTTCAGTCTCTACCATGTTTATACCGTATCTTATAATCTCTCTCACATGCTTAAATAACGGGTTAAAGGGAAACTGCTAGTAGTGTACGTGATCATGACCCCCTTCTCCGTATGTATTTACCGAGCACCGTTACATTCTATATGTATCTGTGTCGTATGTCTGGTCCCCGCGTTTGTGTATGGATATACACCGATGCCGTTATGTGTACGTATGTGCACATCAGAAAATTAATATGTACCGCTGTACATCCTGATTACCTATTGACTGATCACTCACCTACTACAGTTTTAAACTTTAAAATGTTTATCTATCGCCATGATAAAATATACCTAAAACTGAACCAACATGATATGTCATTTCCTTTTCATCACATGATCAGTATTATATGTTGTTAGATTTAGTACTTGCTCCCGTCCTGATAGGATAACGTTGTAGGTATCCTCACTGAGGAGGAGTTACTCTGTGACACATACTATGGAGATACTGCCGAGGACCCGGCTCTGCTTTACGAGGATGTTCCTGCGGGGAACCTCGCCTAGTTGTCTTTTGTTTACTTAGACTTTTGAGAGTAGACATGTATTAGACTATATCTTTTGTAACTGGACATGTATCCAGTTTTACTTTACAGTTCACTTGTACTTGGACATTTCACTATATAAGACGACTTTTGTGTTTGGAGCATTTATGATTCTTCTTCACTTATAGAACTGTTAGCACATTTTAGTCTTATCCTGTTGTCTTTAGAACAGCTTACTACGTTTTATCTTAACGTAGGCTGGGCATGACTCGGCCTGGCCCAACAATTTGGGTAGCGGGTCGTGACATATTTTTAGTGGTGGCCCATGCAGGTCGTTGACTAAATTGTTTGGTTACGTTATTGTACCAAGCATGCCTGCAATTAGGAACTTAAGGTAATTAGACAACATTAGGAAAGACACTTAGAACACCTAGAGGAATATTAGGATTGCAACATAGGAAATACATCACATGTTTGCTATTATAATTAGATTTTCTTGCATATGATTACTTACTTTAAATAAGTCCTTATAAGTCTTTTTATGTGTAATTTAGATGGTGCTTACTCGTTCATCCCAGTATGTTACCCCCCGAGAATGGGGCCCTCCATATCCAGTCAGCTGACCAGTTGACTGATACACCTTCATCTACCACATTCCCCCACTCCACAGATCCATAGACCCAGATACCACCTTCCACATCACAGGCCCGGCAGGACCCAATACTTCCACCACCCCCTATCACTATACCCACCCAGGCTTCCGTCACACTCGACGGGAACCAGCTGCTCACACTAATCCAGGGGTTCCTAACAACCCATCAGAAGCAGACTACCCTACTCCGCCAGAGCATGGAGCGTTCTGAGGGACGTCCCGTGGTCCCACCACATGTAGAGCCACGGCAGAGAGCGGGGACGGTCAAGGACTTCATGGGTCTGAATCCCAAGGAGTTCTCAGGGACTGAGGGCATAGTAGTAGCTGATGACTGGCTAGATTCGGTAGAGAGGAAGCTTCTGGGAGTTAGGATGCCGGATGACCTCCAGGTCGAGGCAGCGAGATTACTGCTGATAGACTTATCAGGAGTCTGGTTCCGGAATGAGCCGTTGTTTGCGAGAGGTAGAGCCACTTGGGACCAGTTCAAGACCCAGTTCAAGAAGAAATTCATCTCGACCACTGCTAGAGTAGCCATGGGGCTACGATTCCAGAATATCCAGCAGGGGAACCGTTCTGTTGACGAGTATGCGGCAGAGTTTAGTCGCCTGAGCCGTTTTGCTCCTAGTCTGGTTGCTGATCCAGAGGAGATGACCCGTAGGTTTTGCCATGGTCTAGTTCCAGACATTGGCATTCTTATAGTAGCGAACGGTACGACTGACTACTACCAGAGCCTAGAGTTGGCCCGGAGCATCGAGGAGCGTCTTCTGTCATGCAAGAGGCCGGCTTCTGTACACCATGAGGGACCGTCCAAGCGTCAGGCTTTCCAGCAGAGAGCACCGACGCCGCCCCAGCAGGCTTACCGTCCCCCTATATCACATCATCAGACCCCGCCAGTTAGAGCCCCGGGACCCCGACAGCAGCCGAAGGAAGGTATTTGTGCATTCTGCAAGAGGGTAGGCTACGACGCTTCCATCTGCAGGAAGAAGTTGGGGCAGTGTTTGGCTTGTGGGTCTGCCACCCATCAGCTTCGAGAGTGCCCAGTAGCGAAGACTAGAGGACCACTCCCGACTCAGCAGCAGAGGTTCGGGCAGCATCTGCAGCAGCAGAAGGTACCTCAGGGGAGGATTTATAGTCTAGCCATTGAGCCGGAGCCGGAGCAGGTTTCGGAGCCGGATTACTTAGCTGACGTCATTACAGGTCATATTTATTTGCATACTTTTCTAGCTCTATGCTTGTTTGATTCTGGTACATCTCATAGCTTCCTATCATTAGAGTTTATGCAAGAACATCATTTAGTATCTACACCTACTACGGAGATTAGTAGAGTAATGACGGAAGGAGGACCAGTACCTATTAGAGCTAGCTATAGATGCTCTATTATGATAGCCGGGAGAGAGTTCGAGGGGCGATTCTTTGTGATGCCACTCCCCGGTTATGATATCATATTGGGGATGGACTGGCTTAGCTATACCCATGCATCTATAGATTGCCATGAGGGTAGTATTTTGTTCAGTCCCCCGGGCACAACACCATTCAGTGTCAGGAGGACAGGGCCGGAGATCAGCCTAGAGCCGAACTGTTGTACGACAGTTGGGGATGCAGCACCGCCACACCCTATCATTAGGGAGTTTATGGATGTATTCCCAGAGGATCTTCCAGGACTTCCGCCTGACAGAGATGTGGAGTTCACTATAGATTTAGTGCCGGGTTCATCACCAGTATCCCGGGCTTGCTATAGAGTGAATCCCAAGGAGGCCATAGAGATGAAAGAGCAGATTGATGACCTGTTGAAAAAGGGTTTCATTCTATCCAGTGCTTCTCCATGGGGAGCACCAGTACTCTTTGTGCCTAAGAAGGATGGTACAGTCCGGTTGTGTATTGACTACCGGGCCTTGAATGCCATCACCATCAAGAACAAATATCCTCTGCCCAGGATAGATAATTTGTTCGACCAGTTGAGCGGGGCGAAGGTGTTTTCCAGGATAGACTTGAGATCCGGGTACCACCAGGTGAAGGTTAGGCCAGCAGACATCCAGAAGACGGCGTTCAATACGAAGTACGGGCAGTACGAGTTTCTGGTGATGCCATTTGGTCTCACAAATGTGCCAGCTGTCTTTATGAACTTGATGAATAAGATATTTCACCAGTATCTGGATAAGTTCGTCGTAGTGTTTATCGACGACATCCTGATATACTCGAAGACGCCGGAGGAGCATGCAGAGCACTTGCGGATAGTTTTAGGGATTCTGAGGCAGGAGAGATTGTTTGCCAAATTGCCGAAGTGTGAGTTCTTTTTAGACCGAGTGGAGTTTCTCGGCCATGTAGTCACTGGAGATGGAATCTCGGTGGATCCCAGGAAGATTGCTGCAGTTGAGACGTGAAAGGCTCCGACGTTAGTTTCAGAGATCAGGAGTTTTCTGGGTTTAGCAGGCTATTATAGAAAGTTCGTCCAGGACTTTGCTAGGATAGCTGAACCCATGATGAAGCTGACACGGAAGGACGCAGAGTATATTTGGTCAGAGGACTGCCAGACAGCATTTGAGGAGCTGAAGAGGAGGCTGACGACCGCTCCAGTTCTGACTTTACCTTCAGGTTCTGGAGGTTTCACCATTTTCAGCGATGCTTCTGGGAAGGGGCTAGGATGTATTCTACAGCAGCATGGGAAAGTAATTGCTTATGCATCTAGGCAGTTGCGAACTCATGAGAGGAATTATCCTACCCATGACCTCGAGTTAGCTGCGGTGATCTTTGTACTCAAGTTATGGAAACATTACTTATACGGAGAGCGTGTGGAAATCTTTACTGACCACAAAAGCTTGAAGTATGTGTTCACACAGAAAGAGCTGAACATGAGGCAAAGACGATGGTTGGAGTTGATGAAGGACTTCGACATCGATTTACAGTATCACCCCGGGAAAGGCAAATGTGGTGGCGGATGCGCTGAGCAGGCATCCGATGGCATAGTATCTGATGATTGATCGGCATTTGCGGGAGGATCTGGAGAAGCTCGGTATCAAGCTAGTTCGGCCAGGATCAGTGATACAGATGATGGCGCTTGACATTCAGTCAGGTTTGATAGAGCAGATCTGGAAGGCACAAGTCTACAGATGAGAGCCTTTGCAGACTTCGACCCCAGGCATTAGCTGGATTGCTGGATGACTTCACTATAGCAGAGGATGGATCCCTAAGGCATGGCAGCCGATTGTGCGTGCCGAAGGGAGAGCTGGTAGAGATAGTCTTGCAGGAGGTGCACCGATCGAGATATTCTATTCACCCTGGTACTAACAAGATGTATCGTGACTTGCGGGAACATCTTTGGTGGCACGGGATGAAGAGGGATGTATCATATTTTATCTCGAGATGCCTAGTTTGCCAGCAGGTCAAGGCGGAGCGCCAGAGGCCAGCTGGTTTGTTGCAGCCGTTACCCATTCCCGAGTGGAAGAGGGAACATATTACGATGGACTTCGTTTCAGGGCTTCCTCGTTCCCAAGGAGGAAAGGATGCCATCTGGGTCATCGTAGACAGGCTGACGAAGTGTGCGCACTTCATACCCTTCAAGGTAGGGCTTTCCACCGAGAAGTTGGCAGAGCTATACATGCAACAGATAGTTCACCTACACGGAGTACCGGTGAGCATCGTGTCAGACAGAGACAGCAGATTTATATCCCACTACTGGAGGAGCTTGTAGGAGGAGTTGGGCAGTAGGCTCAAGTTCAGTACTAGCGTACCACCCGCAGACAGATGGGCAGTCCGAGAGGACGATACAGACACTAGAGGATATGCTGAGGACCTGCGTGCTGGACTTCGGAGGATCATGGGAGAGCCATCTGCACTTGGTAGAGTTTTCATACAACAACAGCTACCAGGCCAGTATTAGTATGTCTCCTTTCGAGGCGCTATATGGACGACGATGCCGTACACCGCTCTTTTAGGATGATGTCAGAGATAGAGTCATGCTTGGGCCAGAGATGATCACGGATGCAGCAGAGAAAGTCGGGATGATCAGAGACAGGCTCAGAGTAGCTCAGGATAGGCAGAAAACACTGGGCTGATACTAGTCGCAGACCGATGGAGTTCGCAGACGGTGATATGGTGCTAGTGAAGATATTACCTACTAGAGGGACGATCCAGTTCAGGACGAGGAGGGAAGCTGAGCCCCAGATATATCGGGCCGTTCGAGGTACTTGGCAGGATCGAAGAGGTAGCTTACAGGGTTACACTTCCACCCAACCTAGCAGGAGTTCACGATGTCTTTCACGTATCTCAGCTGAGGAGATATGTTCCAGACCCCAATCATGTGCTAGATCATTCAGAGTTGGAGGTCGGACCGAGCCTTACAGTTTCTGAGCAAGCCAGTAGAGATATTAGATAGGAGAGAAAAGAGGCTGAGGAACAAGGTTATACCCCTAGTGCGAGTAGCTTAGAGCCGTCACTCCCCAGGTGAATCTACTTGAGAGAGGGAGTCGGACATGAGGGAGAGATACCCTTACTTGTTCGATCCAACCGCTGCGAGGGAACCACCCGTTCCCGCTTGATACCTTAGAGGTTAGTTTCGATCGTAGCCTTAGTCATTTGATTGCATTACTTGCTATGTTAGAATATTGTCGGGTCTTCAATCCTTGTGAATTTCGAGGACGAAATTTTTCAAGGAAGGGAAGACTTGTAAGCCCCTGTTTTTCAAATTCTAGTTAAATTAGTGTTAATTAAATTTTAATGTCATTTATAGCCTTAAATAATTATTAGGAATTTTTAGGAATTTTTCTAGAATTTTTAAATGATTTTAAATGAGTTTTAAAATACAAAAATATTGATTTGTAATTTTCTAAAATGTTTTAATATCAATTTGCAATTATTAGAATTAGTTTTAATACTGTTTTGTAATTATTCAAATTATTTTTATATTAGTTTGCAATTTCTTTAAATGTTTTAAAGGTGGAATGCAAATTATTATTTGTATTATGTTACTGTCATAGCCTTTTTGTAATTCCTAAACTATAGGGACCTAAACGAAAACCCTAAACCTACCCCCCCCGACCGACGACCGCCACGCCGACGGGCAGCCCCCGCCATTTCCGGCTGCCCGACCGACTTAGCAACCGCCCAAAAACCCTATAAAACTCCCCTCTCTCCCCTGACCTAAACCCTAACCCTAATTTCTCACCACGACCACCATAGCCCCCCTTTCTTCCCCGACGAGCTAAACCTAAACCCTAACTCCGGCGATCTCCTCCGTCCACCCCCACAGCGACTAACACCCACATCCACCGCCACCATTCGACGCAGCCGCACCAAGCCGCTGCCCAGCGCCACCGGAGCGCCGTGACGCCGACGCCTCCGCCGCCGTCCAGCCCCTTCGAAAGCTCCCCCGATCGACTGGACACATGAGTAGCAGTGTCCTTACGAGTCGTGCGTGTCTCGTGTTGTGTCCATGTTGTTCGCCGTGTCTTGGCGAACATGAGTGTGGAACTGGACACGTGAGACTCGTGTCGTACGTGTTGAAATCACCCTGGACACGTTTGATACCTGTGTCCTTAACTGTCAGGACACAGGACAATTATTTATATTTCTTTTACTATTAATCTAGCCTAAACTAAATAAAATGAACTAAACCCTACTCTAACAACCCAGCGGGCTGACCCCCTGGCCAGCCCGACCCGATTAAAATCCCCCCCCCCCCCCGCTTTGTTGGCTCGGGTTCGAGCCCTGCCACTGCTTTCTTTTTCTTTTCTTTTTCGTTTTCTTTTCCTTTGTTTTGTTTTATATATATATTTATATATATATGTATATATATATATTAGTATATATATATATATATTTATATACTGTATTTTAACAGTATTTATATATATGTATATATATTTTATAGTTAGTAAATTTCATATATACTTATATGTTTGTTTGTATATATGTATATACTTTTATGTGTATATTATATATTAATATATATACACCATATAATTAAGAGTTTTCTTATATATATATATATAGTATAGTATATATATATATATATATATATATATATATATATATAGTATATATATATATATATATATATATATATAGTATATATATATATATATATATATATATAGATATATAGATAATATATTTATACATACATATATATATATATATAAAAAAAAAAAAAAAAAAATATATATATATATATATATATATATATATATATATATATATATATATATATATATATATATATATATATATATATATATATACTTTATAAATTGAGTATTTTCCTTATACATAGACATATATACTTTCAACATATGTATGTATATATTTATTTTGTATCTTATTAAAATATTAATATTATTTTTCACTTTTACCAAGTTATATTTTTAGTGTATTTAAATTGCTGCAACCATTTGGTGTCCAAGCCTAGCATGGGTATTTGGGCTCAAATGTGTTTTCACACATTCAAGACCTGTACAAGTCATATTGGACTTGATTCATGGCCTTGGGGCCTGTATTTGAACTTTGGTTCAAATTATATACATGGACAAATACGCAGATAATTAATTATTGTGTGCAATGTTGTTTTTGATTTTCTAAAAATACTTAAAGTACTACTAAAATTATGGAAAAATAGTATTTAGATACTATGTTAAGTTGGCTAATTTAGTATAATTTTTGTAGTATTTAATTTACTGTTTTGCCCCTAGTTTGGCATATGAAACCAAAACTCATTTTCTGTATACTTAGGAAAACTGATTTTTATAAAATATTTGTACTGGTTAATAAATTCAGAAAAATTATAATAAATTTCTATGATTAACAAGGATCACCTTGGTACTTTACTTTAAGAAAAACTAGGCTTTTTGTCTACTTCAAAAATTGTTAGAACACAATGGACTTTTGATTTATTTATTGATTAATTACGACTTGTAGCTTTTTGTGTTATTTTGAGTTTTAGCCGTGTTGAACCTCACCCCTCACTAGTGTAAAGACCCTAGAAAGTTAGTTAAAGTAGTGTGTCACCCCCATGTGGTCTCCTAAGCTAAAATTATTATTTTGGCTAGGTGCCCAGTCACAAGTCGTGTCGCACCAATTAGTGTCCTAGTATTTTAGCTTAGTGTAAAAGCTATGTTATTGCATTTATTTCTACAGTGACGAGTTACCGGACATCCATAGCACTTTTATCGCAGCTTGTTTTGCTTTGCTTTGCTAGAGGCAAGTACTTTCTACGAACTTTACATACTGCTATAAACCATAAAACTGTGAATCACCAACCATGTTAAATGCTGATCCTTGGGGTAGCAAGTTAGAACTTTACATGTTGTATTACTTTCAGTCTCTACCATGTTTATACCGTATCTCTTAATCTCTCTCACATGCTTAAATAACGGGTTAAGGGGAAACTGCTAGTAGTGTACGTGATCATGACCCCCTTCTCCGTATGTATTTACCGAGCACCGTTACATTCTATATGTATCTGTGTCGTATGTCTGGTCCCGCGTTTGTGTATGGATATACACCGATGCCATTATGTGTACGTATGTGCACATCAGAAAATTGATATGTACCACTGTACATCCTGATTACCTATTGACTGATCACTCACCTACTACAGTTTTAAACTTTAAAATGTTTATCTATCGCCATGATAAAATATACCTAAAACTGAACCAACATGATATGTCATTTCCTTTTCATCACATGATCAGTATTATATGTTTGTTAGATTTAGTACTTGCTCCCGTCCTGACAGAATAACGTTGTAGGTATCCTTACTGAGGAGGAGTTACTCTGTGACACATACTATGGAGATACTGCCGAGGACCCGGCTCTACTTTACGAGGAAGTTCCTGCGGGGAACCTCGCCTAGTTGTCTTTTGTTTACTTAGACTTTTGAGAGTAGACATGTATTAGACTATATCTTTTGTAACTGGACATGTATCCAGTTTTACTTTACAGTTCACTTGTACTTGGACATTTCACTATATACGACGACTTTTGTGTTTGGAGCATTTATGATTCTTCTTCACTTATAGAACTGTTAGCACATTTTAGTCTTATCCTGTTGTCTTTAGAACAGCTTACTACGTTTTATCTCAACGTAGGCTGGGACATGACTCGGCCTGGCCCAACAATTTGGGTAGCGGGTCGTGACATGATGAAAGAATCAAAAAGTCCAAGATCTTATAAAGTCTTAGTTCCGCCCGAAATTTGGGTACTTGGTTGACTAGATAAGCTAGGGTCCTCTAAGTGTTATAGTCCAAATGAAATTATCAATATGATTCACTAGGAAAAATGGGTTTGCTAGGTAATGAGATATTCTACCCAACTTAAAAGAATTAAACTAATGGTGCCATAGGACGATAGGTCCAGCAATCAAGATAAATGTAAGGTTAAGCATGTAAGGAAAATAGAGCAAAATCATATATCGAGGTCGAGTCTATAGTTAAAAAGTATATTGGTTTCACGGTAGGGGCTAGAGTCCAGTCTTTTCGATCTGAAAGTTGTAATATGAAATTAGGGTACAAGGAGACGTGTTTTAGTGAGACATGATATATCTACATGAAGGTGGACTCGTCTAGGTCTTACATATGAAATTTGTTGAGATGAAAAGTCTAGTGTTGTGCTCCAAATATCCAAGTCATGGTAAGGGACGACAAAAAGTTATAAAATAGAAAGTGGGAGTTCACGAGGTGATAATTAATGCACAATAATAAGGAGATCAAGTTTAAGGCATGAGATAAAATTAATTAAAGAATCCATAAATAATAATTTAGGGGTACAGTTCTAGTAAGAAGATAATATCCTAATGAATACAGTTTGGGAACAATTAATTCATTATACAAATGCAATGGGTTAAAAGTCGCAATAAAAGATCTAAAATTGAAGGAAAGTCGAGTAAGTCAAGGTGGAAATAAAGTCACATAGCTATGTAGATGACTGACAATACTGGTGTATATACTACTATCATGGTCGTGAGTGACATGGCAATTTGTATGGAGTACATCTATCTTTTTAGAGCTATCTTGATGGCCTATCATTAAAAATTAACTCAAGTTTCAAAAAATAAGGTTTCAAAAATAAACCACCAAAATTTGTATTTACTCCAAGCCGTTCAAATTCATCATAACAAATTTAAATCACTTCATAAATCTCAAAGCAAAATTTTATCATGTTACTACTAACCTTTTCCAAAAATTTTAAATTCCACTATTTAACTCAAGAATTCAAAAAATTTCACAATCAATCAAAATTTAACACTCTAAAATTTTCAAATAACTCATAATAAAACTCTTAGCATATTAAAAGCAATCTTAGAATTAAGCTCAACGCTCTCATCAATTTTTAACTTCTATTCATGCTAAGTTATTCCAGCAAAATCACAACCCTTAAATAGTAACTTACTTTAATCAATCAAAATAACCTTTTATCACATCAATTCGAAATTCTCCCAAAATTTTAATATTAGCAATCCCTCATTAAACTAATTTTTTAAATAATCTTATCAGTTAAAAAAAAAAAAAATTTTACCAAAAATCTAAATAGATTTGTAAATCCTCAATCATAGGACACCATTTAAAATAAAAAATTTCAAAATCAGTTTTCATAACTTCCAAATATTTTAAACCAAAATTTACCGTCATTACTTCCACTTAAAATTCAAAATTTACTAAACAAAAAAAAATCGCAAGTTGTACAACTCAAATTTAAATAATTCCTACGACCATTTTTAAAAGCTAAGATCATTTTCAAACCAAATTTATAACTGTTCAAAGGGGCATAACTATGATCCACTAAATCATAAACGTCAACACTCGAAAAATAAAATTTATATTTGTTCAAAGATGTTTATCTATCACCCAAAAGTTATAAATATCGCAACTCGAAAAGCAAATCTATTTATACTTGTGCAAAAACCCAATAAATCATAATATCAAATCTCAAAAAGCCCAATCAATTTCCTAAATCAAGGGTATAAAGATTATAGCATTTTTTTTTCCTTCCTGCAGTATCAATCCTATGGTGTTTACTATTTAGAAATCTCAAGATTAAAACCTTCCTTGGTAGTATCCTACTTTACAAATTGCTAATCATTAAATCACACTTAAAAAAAAACCTTTTAACTCAATTAGTGTCTTAAATGTATTCCAATTGCCAATATAACCATTCTAGCCATGTGTTTGACCTATGAGCATATACTAGTGTAGTCATCTTCCTAGTTGACACTAAGCACGAAAATAAGAATCGACGGTAGAAAGGATTCAAGCAAGATGCAGTTCAAGGAGGTCGAAAAAGAGTTTGAAATTTGAAGCAAAGGAAAAAGGTCAAGCTGTATGGATGAGATTCCTAGATTCTAATCCTATGTTGCAGGCCCGTTCGGTACAGTCATGTAACCGAAACGGCAAACTGACCTGCATGGGCCACCACAAAAACATGTAACGCCCCAGTCCCAAAATACGTAGGACTAGAACGCAATCATGCCAACTGTATACATACGAAGTACATAGACCCTCGTATATATACATAAGCTGTAAAATGCAGTAACCAAGGTACTAAATCTCATCCACAAAGATAAATATGATATAAAAGTAACTTTGAATTTGTCATGTACACCATAGTTGGGCGGAAACAAAGTCTACTACCAACCAAATTATATATGGAAAAATATACAAGGAAAGAATTTTAGCAAGCGAGAGCAATGGCGAGTCCAAGAGTAATCACCACGAAGGAAGGAATGGCCTTAGCTAGAGCACCTGCAAGAAATCACGAAACACACACCTGGCGAGATAACCTGGTCCTCAGAGGGACGTAACAAGATACATCAACATGCCACATAATACTGAATATAAAATACTATGTCATAAATCACAAGTAAAGTAAATAGTCACACTCGTAACAAGTTCCAATACCTCATCATCGAAACAGTAGACTACCCCTACAACCAAACAAGGACAAGGGGTAGTACACTATACCGCGATGCGATATTGTCCCAAGCTACTAATGGATCGGGGTGATATGACATTGATGAGGGTTACCTAACCATCTAATGTGTTTATACAGTAAGAACAAACCTTCAACGCATGAGCCCTGGCTGTAAATAGGATCGGCATAGTTCCTATGTAGGGCACCAGGGGCCTACGTCTATAACGCTCAGGAAGCGTCAGAGGGCACCATGTGCAAGGGGCTACGTCCATAACGCTCTGGATAACGTCAGAGGGCACCTGGAGCCTGCGTCTCCGGTGGAGCGCACAGGTAATGAGGGAAGTGCATAGAAGCCCATACGTCAGGTAATGTTCTCCCCACCCAATGTACCTGTCAAGTCGCATCCACGACCATGTATCCCTACTAACTGCTAAGTCCTCTAACATGCCTCTATTAGCAGTTAGCCCTAACGCATGCGCATGGGAGATCAACCCACATGCAAGAACCTCTATATGCTACTCATCTCACACATCATCGTGGTATAATTGTGTCAAGGTTTATGAAATGCACTAAGCTAGTGGTAGTCCCTTAACTCTAAGTCCATATGCAATCAAAGGGTAAATAACAAGGTACAACTAATATCACTGAGCAGGCAGGAATCAAGAACTAGAAATAAATGAACAGTGATATATAATAAAAATACAGACTGAATATAAACAGTATAATGGCAAGGTATCTTGCCTGGTGTTACGCCTGGTGTGGTGCGATAATCCGACAAGTCCAGTCTTGTCCATTAGCCATGGTCATTGCGTATGGGTCCAAATTTTACGAGAGCATAGGAGTGGAGATTAGTCGTGATTAACTAAGATAATTTGAAGGAATTGTGAAGACAATTACATATGCTAATTTTAGAATTATTATGTTTTGATACTAGTTTCAAATAAACATTTGAAATAAAAATCTTTTTAAACAAAACTAGGTTTTACAACTTTTTGATAGGAAAACAACTATTACCATGATTATAATAAATATATGAAAATGCTAGGAAATTATTTTATATTTTTATAAACTATATTTTATAATAAAACCCTTCTTGAACAAAACATATTTAACCCATTTACTGTAATAAAATATTTAATATATATTTTTACATATGTATATACATACCCATGATATCCAAAATATCTAACTAATACATAGTAATAATAATAATAATAATAATCCTTAATAGTAATAAAAATAATAGAACTAATAATAATAATAACAATAATAATAATAATAATAATAATAATAATAATAATAATAATAATAATAATAATAATGGTGATAATAAATGATTACTAACAATAATCTTATATTAACAGTAAAATAAAAGTACTTAATAACAGTATAATATCATAACAGTAACTAATGATTTATTTAATAATATTAATAACCTAAACAAAATATTATAACTCTCCCCCCCCCAAATGTCGATTCAGAGAGGAAGAGAGAGAGAGAGATAGAGAATGAGGAAAAAAAAGGGAGGGGGGTTTCACCTGAGAGGGGGGGCGGACGGTTCCGGCGGAGCGGTTGTGGTGGCCGGGGCTCCTCCGGGGGTCGCAGCGGAAGTGATCGAGAGACGGAGGGGCTCAGGCTCCGGCGGGCGGATGGGCGCTGAGCCGAGCGCGACTACGCGGAGGCGGATCTGGCTTGGATCCGGCGGCTGCGGGGTGGATGGAGAGGTAGAAAGAGACGGTCGACGGCGGGGACGAGTTTGGGGGCATGGCCGGGCGGAGGAGCGATCGAGCGGCTCGTGCTCGACGGCGGATGGGGGTGGCGCGCCAGCGCTCACGCCGGTGGCCGGCGAGCAGGGCGCGGCGGAGGGTCGCGGATGTGGCCGGCTCGTCCGGCTGCGCAACTCGCGGGGAGGCGCACGGCTTGCGGGTGGCGGATGGAGCTCGTCGCCGAGGTTAGGGTTCTGCTCTCCTTCTCTTATTTTGCTGTTGTTGGTGGTGGTACGGTGGCTGGTTGGTGGGTGGTGGTGATGATTTTGATGTAGGTTTTGGGGAGCAGATGCCGGGGAGAGGAGGAGGAGATGATATCGATGATGAACGGTGATGGTGGCGGAGTAGGGCTGTGAGGGGTTTGTCGATGGCGGCGAGGGTGGTGGTGTTGCCACTGGTGGTGGTGTCGGGGATGATGAGGGAGGAAGAGGTGACGGTGATGGTAGTCGGTGATTATTTCGACGCTGGCGGTGGTGAGGATGACGGATCGGGACTGGAACGTCAGGTGGCTGTCGATGGGGTCAGATTTGGGTTGGGTGAGTTCGTGCCGGGATTTGTCTGACACGAACGGGGAACGTTCGGGGTTGTCGGACGGGGCAGGATCATGTACATGTAAAAATTTCTAGTGGATGGGAAGGGAAACACGGGCACGGACACGATGCACATACTCTCTGAGTTGTGGATAAAGAATTTCTGGAGGAGTACCTCTCCTTTTATAGGAGGTGGGAATGCCCAGTTGGATATAGATTAGGATTCGTTTAAATCCCGATGGTTAATTCCATCTATTTATTTAAATCGATTTAAATCCAAAACAATCTAGATAACTTCCCTTTAAATTAAATGCATGTTTAAAATAAAATCTTTTCCACATTTAAATTATATAAAAAAATAACTCAAATATTCAATAAACAAAATCTTAAAAAATATTTCCATAAATATTAAAATATAGCATTTAATTAATTTCGAAAATCAAGATAATTACTTAAATATTAATTATAAAATAGCTTTTGTTAATGCCAAAATAGATTAATAAACAATTTCTAAAATTTTGCAAATATCTAGAATATATTTTATACAAACCAATATTTTCCAATCCACTACTTATTTTAAAATAACTCTTTATACAAAATAAAAATATTTATCACATATTATTTTTCATGTACTTTCATATATAAAATAAATTTATAATAAAAATATTTTTCTAACATATGTACCTCGACGCATATTCGCACTCGTCGAGTATTTTCGAAGCGCAAATCCCGCACGCCACGCAAATACAACAAGAACTCGTATGCGACGTGTAGATACGAAATATACAAAAATAATACAAAATTATATTTATAAAAAAAAAATCGTAGTAAAATTTAGGGGGTTTACAGGGAGATAGCCCGGTTTGTCTCTCGGTGTTTGGTTTGCCAACAGGTTAAAGCTGAACATCAGAGGCCCGCTGGACTTCTTCAGCCCTTGCCGATTCTAGAGTGGAAGTGGGAGCATGTGACCATGGATTTTGTGACTGGATTGCCTAGATCCCTAGCTGGTCGAGATGCTATTTGGGTTATAGTTGACAGGCTCACGAAGGTGGCTCATTTTCTCCCATTCAGAGTTTGGCAGTCTACGGCTCAGCTAGCAGAGATGTACCTCAGACAGATTGTCAGGCTTCACGGAGTGCCCGTCAGTGTCACCTCGGACCGAGATTCAAGGTTTACATCACACTTTTGGCGTAGCCTGCAAGAGAATTTGGGGACTCGTCTCCAGTTCAGCTCAGCTTATCATCCGCAGACAGATGGCCAGTCAGAGCGCACAATCCAAACCCTTGAAGACATGTTGAGATCTTGTACACTTGACTTCGGTGGTTCGTGGGAAGAACACCTGCACCTGGTGGAGTTCTCGTACAACAACAGCTTCCAGGCCAGCATCCAGATGGCACCATTCGAGGCTCTGTATGGTAGGAAGTGCAGATCCCCGCTAGCGTGGGATAATGTTGGAGAAAGACAGATGCTCGGTCCAGAAATGATTGCCCAGACAGTTGAAGTAGTCAGAAGAGTCAGGGATTATCTTCGAGTTTCCCAAGATCACCAGCGGCATTGGGCCGATGCCCATCGGCGTCCCTTAGAGTTTGCTATCGGCGACCATGTATTCCTTAGGATCTCGCCTAACTGCGGCGTCATTCGTTTTGGCGTGCGGGGAAAGCTTAGTCCTAGGTATATAGGGCCGTTCGATATCCTAGAGCGAGTAGGAGATGTTTCCTATCGTCTTGCTCTTCCGCCATCGTTAAGTGAGGTGCATGATGTATTCCATGTGTCCCAATTACGACGGTATATCTCGGACCCGAGCCATATCCTAGACCATTCGAAATTGGTTGTTGGTACCAACCTTTCGTATGAGGAGAGGCCCGTGTCTATATTGGACCGGAGGGAGAAAATACTCAAGAACAAGACTATTAACTTAGTCCGTGCTGCTTGGGGTCATCACTCTCTAGGTGAGTCAACGTGGGAGCATGAGGACGACATCCGATCGCGATATCCCTACCTGTTTGACTCATAAGGTATAATGTCTTCCTTATGCCTTATGCCTTCCGTCCTTGCTTGCATGCGTGATTGTTTGATTGACTGCTTAGTATAGCTTGCATGTAAATAAGTATGACTTGTCCTTGTCTCTCTAGCCTCCTAAATTAAATTTTGAGGACAGAATTCTTTTAAGGTGGGTAGAGTTGTAACACCCATATCTCAGAACACGTATTTTGATTAAGCTTGCATGTATCTTGGACCTATATTTTATTTTCTTAGATTCTGGCCTGTATTTTATTTTAGCTCAGCTTGCAGATTTTGATTTTCTCGTAAAATAGGTTTTGACATGGCTTGGTTTTATTTTATGGAGGAGGATTGGTTTGGTTTGGTTCAACATGCATTTGGAACACCATAGCCTATGCTTCACCCTCAACACACCACAACCACCCTCATTAAAACCCTACCAACCTTTTCTCTCTCCTCATAACTCTTTCATTTATTTTCTCCATCTCCTTCTTCTTCCTTCCTCTACACAACACCTCCACCCATAGGCAAGTGCACCTTGCCACCACATGAGAATCCTATTTTATTTATCCATTAGCTAGATTAGGCCATGGAGATGAATATTAGAACTTGACATTTTGTGATTTGGAGTCTCCTTTGTTCTAGATCTAAATTTTCTCTATTTTCGGATTTATATGGTTTTGATCTATTTTAGTTGGGTTTTTGTGGGTTTTGATGCTTCCATGTGGAAGAGAACTCAATTTTACTCAAGTTAGAACTTTGAAAATCAAGATTTGGCTTTGATTTGATCAAGATAGGAAGAATGGAATTTTTGGTATTCTTGAGCTTCCTCTCGGCCTGGAGAAGAAGACTGCAGCCTGCACTCTTTAGCGCAGTGCTGGACTGCGCATCCCCTCTCGGCCTGCGCTCTTTAGCGCAGCGCCGACCGCGCTGCTTGCCCCTTGGCGAACTGCGCTCAGCCCCATGCGCCATCCACCCCTGCGCAGCTCACCCCTGCGCAGTTGGCTCCCCGCGCAATCTAACCCCTGCGCAGCTCACCCCTGCGCAGTTGGCTCCCCGCGCAATCTAACCCTGCGCGCTTGGACCCTGCGCACTTCACCCCTGCGCCAACCATTCCTGCGCCAACCATTCCTGCACAAACCATTCCTGCGCCAACCATTCCTGCGCCAACCACCCCTGCGCAACCCACTGGCCCATGATGATTTGGTTTTATTTCTTGGACTTGGCTCTCTTTTGTGTGGATTAGGTTTTGAGATCTTGTTCCACACAGCACGACTACCTTGACCCCAACACGACCTGGCACAATTTTCAGTATTTGATATGACTAGTACGATTTTCGTGATTTCTGTGATTTATGATCCTAGTACTTCCTGATTTTTTGGAAAATGACCCGATGGAGTGCATTCTTGACTTGTAACCTGATAACTTGATAGTGGCCCGTGGCGGCGCACTCTTGACTTGTAACTTGTAACATGACTTGACTTGATGCTGTTACGACGGCTAACTTGACTTGCATAACCTATCTTGACACCGTGGGGTGTTCCTGCTTGCTTGCTTGTACAATCCACCTATCTTGTCTTGCATCATGTCTAGGACGTGACTCCCTGGTTTTCACGGTCAGGGATTTACACTGAATCTGGATTAGGCTAATGATTAGATCAAACTATAATTCATAGAGAATTTTCAGTCACAGGCAATCTCGTTATCTGGGCGCTTTAATTGGACTTGTAGCTTGCCGACGAGTAGAGCACATTTCCAGCACACTGTCATGTGTTGCACCCTCTAAGTCACCTAAGGGTATATCGTCTCCTGGGCGATGTACCCAACCATACTCTCAACCCGCGGAAGGATAACTGGATGGTCTGCAGGGCTTGGGACTAGGAAATTCTCAGTGCATCTTGTTAGTAATTAGGCTTGTGATAACCCTAGTTAGTTAAAGTAGTAAGCTGTAGTATTCTGCTTGGCCGCTTGTGAATGGATGATGTCTAGTCCTGTCTAAGTCTTGTCTAGTTCCTGTACCCTGGTATTCCTGAGCATGATTGTTTTACTTGTTGTAACAATAAATGGATAGGGACTAGTGCTATTCAGGCGAAGGGTTACAACCCCGATCCTTGTTTGGTTTACGGGTTGTAATCTGGCTCCCGGAGTAGTTTCATATCCCTAGTCGTTTATTGTCTTGCTGTACTTCTATTTACTTGCTTTTCTTCCATTTTCTTATGTTCTGATATGCTGGCTTTTGTTCTTATTTCGTGGCCTCCTTTGTGGCACTTGTTCTTTCTGGGGTTTGACCCAGCTGGTTTTGTGTGGCCAGATTTCGGAGCAGCACTCGAGGATCTATCGAACCTCCAGCCCGATGGTGGCGACTAGAAGGAACCCGGGCTACGAGTGGGTTTTCTATTTTGTTTCGCTCACTCTATTGTAAATTATTCTTTGAGGCGTTTAGCCGACGAGCACCTGTTAGCTCGATGCACATTTACTTACTGTCTGCCTACGGGCTGTAAACATGATTAACAAATCCTAGGGTTGATCATGTATGACTAAACTCTTGCTAGTCCTCGCATTTTGTACGACTAGCTTCATGATCAACTGAATATGTAATATTTGGGACGCCTTTTATTGTATATTTGGTGGTCAAACATCTTGTACTTATATTACTTGCTTGAGATTGAGACAATAGGCTTGACCTTAAGAGACCGTTGGCTTGCAGTAAACCCTCATATCTAGACAGCCGTGACCGTATAGCGAGATGGACTTCATTTCAATATACGTAGCTGGCTATGTTCGCCCCCGCTCTCCAGTATTCTGGTTCTGGGACGTAACAGTCCTACCCATCTGCTTCAAATTGGTGAACCTGGTCTGTAGATCGTACTGAGCTATAGCATCGAAGTACTTGGTCTGGAATCTCTTACGGAATACTGTCCAGGCAATAGGCGCCACTAGTCCAACGGCCTGCGTCGCCCACCAGCTGCGGGCTAGATCCAATAACTGCAGGCGTACTACGGCCACCTTCTCATCTTTTGGGGTCTTCGCTGCCTCCAATATCACCTCCGTGTCCTGAAGCCACGCATCAGCAGTGATAGCATCTTCGCTGCCATCGAAGAATGGAGGGTTCAGGTGCTTGAAACTGTTCGCTGCACTGTTCCCATGATGTCCCCCTCTGCCCAGAGCATCTACCACTGCCTGATGTAAAGCATCTCCTCGACGATCCTGCGATGCAAGCAACTCCCTGATAAGTCCAACCAAGGCTCCATCATCCTGTCTTGCGGGCTGGGCTGGCTGTACCGAGGGTTCTAGATCTTTGGGAGGCATGACCCGGAAGGCTGCTCCTGAGTGCTGGGCCTGATCTTCTGGTTGCTGCTGGTCTATGGGAGGTGCTCCGCCTTGCTGATCGGTAGGACCAGGAACAATATCGCTAAAGAAGACGACATAGGAAACAATAAGGAAGGACCAGGATAGATCAACGATACAAGCATGTGATCAGGTCGAAATCTCAGGGATTAGAAGATACGGGCAGAGATCAAGGGCGAGTACTGATTGAGACATCTATTCGGTAAACCCTCACATATCTTGATTTATAAGACCTTGCATAGGCCACCACTTAAACCATGTAACGCCCCAGAACCAGAATACTGGAGAGCGGGGGCGAACAAAGCCAGCTACGTATAATGAAATGGAATCCATCTCACCATACAGTCACGGCTGTCTAGATATATGAGGGTTTAACTACAAGCCATCAGTCTCTTATGGTCATGAACAAGCCTATTGTCTCAATCTCAAGTAAGCAAGTAAAGTTACAAGATGTAAGATCACCAAATATACAATAGTAAGGCGTCCCAAACATTACACATTCAGCTGATCATGAAGCTAGTCGTTGCAAAATGTGAGGACTAGCAAGAGTTTAGTCATACATGATCAACCCTAGGATCTGTCAATCATGTTACAGCCCGTAGGCAGACAGTAAATAAAGGTAAAATCAAGCTAACACGTGCTCGTCGGCTAAACGCCTCAAAAAATAATTTTACAATAGAGTGGAAGGACAAAAAAAACCCACTCGTTGTCCTGGTTACGTCTGGTGGTCACCATCGGGCTGGAAAGTCGGTAGATCCTCTGGAGCTACTCCGAAATTTGGTCATACAAAACCAGCTGGGTCAGATCCCAGAAAGAGCAAGTACCACAAAGGAGGCTTCACTTAGGAACTAAAACCAGCATAATAGCACAAAACATAAATAAATAGTAAGAACTGGGAATATAAAAAATATTCAGGATGATATACGACAAGATAACCATGGAACTATTCAGATAACGAGGTTACAACCCGTAAACCAAATAAGGACCGGGGTTGTAACCCTTCGTCTGAACGGAACTTAGTTTCCCACCATTTATCGACAAGATAATATAAGAAATCAGGACATGTAACAATCTTGTACAGGATCAAGACAAGACTAGACAGATTATACCTCATCCAACAATCACGGCCAAGCAATAAGTACGGCTTGATACTTTAACTATCTAGGGTTATCACAGGCCTAGTTACTAGCAAGATGCAGTGAGATGTTCCTCCAGCCACAAGCCCTGCAGCTAATCCAGGTTATCCAGGCGACTTGGATTCATTAAGCAATGCCTCGTTCTTCTCCACATATCAGTGAGTCTAGACTTGTGCCTTACTCGTCGGCGGGCTGCAAGTCCAACAATGGTGGCCGGGATAACGGGATCGCTTGTAACTGGAGAAATCTCTCATGACTACTGAATTATTCTAGTTATTAGTCTTAGTCAATTTCAGTAGGTACCCCTGACCATGGTACTCAGGGGTCCCTGTCCTAGACATGATGCAAGATAAGACGAGTTTATTTGTACAAGCACAATCGTCCACGGTGTCCAGTTTATTCATTCTTGCCATGTCAAGCTAGCCGTCGCAACAGCATATCGAGATATATCATGTCAGGTTTATCATGTCAAGTTTATCATGTCAAGTTTACTTGTCAGGAGTGCACCACGTCGGGCCACTATCATGTCATGTTATTTGTCAAAAGTGCACCACAATGGGTCACCATCAAGTCAGGGAACACACTTAAAATTAATAGCACAAGCATATAAGTAGTAATTAAATATTAGCTGGGGCAAGTGCTGTGGTGGAATCATGCGGCTCAGGAAAAGTTCATGCGGCCAAAATATTTACTAAGGCCATGCGGCCAACAATAATTTAATAGTGGCCATGCGGCCAATAACAAGTAATGTTGCCACTGTACAAGAATTAAATAATTACATGCACTAAAGCAATAAAGTATTGAGCCTATGCGGCAAGCAAATGCATGCAGCTAAGCAATTAATTATGGCTAAGCAATAAATAGCCATGCAATTAATGGAGGGGGGAGCATATGCGGCCAGCAATGGTTGGGCCATATGCGGCCAGCTATTTCTAATGGCCCATGCGGCCAAAATAATTTCTATGGCCTTATGCGGCCAACAATAAATCCCATGCGGCCAAGCCATTTATTAATAGCCATATGCGGCTCAGAACTTAGCTAAGGACATGCAAATAACATATGCGGCCAAGCATGTTCCATGTGGCCAAATATTTCTAAGCCTGCAAGCTACTGTTTGCATAGGCAGGCATTAAATATATGCATGCAAAGTCATGCATTAAATATATGCATGCAAAGACATGCATTAAATGAATGCATGCAAAGGCATGTTAATATATGCTTGCAAAGGCAAGCATTAATATATGCATACAAATGAAATTCCTTACGTAAGCAAATTGCATGCGTCCCATTAGTTTATTCCTAAGGCCATGCGGCCAATAAAGTTGGCAAATGGCCATGCATTGGCAAATTGCCATGCGGCCAATAAAGTTGGCCTATGCGGCTAGCAAGCTGCTGCATGCTAATGCATGCAAAATAAAAAGAAAAGGCCATGCAAATAATAGGGGAAAGCATATGCGGCCAAGTATTGCTTGGGCCATACGGCCACAATGAGCAGTGATGCCATATGCGGCCAATGCATTGCATGCAAATACAAGCAAAGGCTTGCATGCATTAAATACATGCAGCATGCAACTAATGAAAGGCCAAAGGCAATTAAATAATACAATTAAATAAAAAGGTCATGCGGCCATTAAATGTATGTAGCCATATGCGGCTATAAAATAGTGCTTATGCGGCCAGTTAATGAGCCAATGGCCTATGCGGCCAAACAATAAAGCCAATGGCCTATGCGGCTCAGGCAAGTTGCATGCAAATGCATGCAAGCTTGCAAGCAACTAAAATAAAAGGGCCATGTAATTAATTAATGCTCATGCGGCCAGAAGCTAAAATGCTCATGCGGCCAGAAGTAAAATTAATGGCTTCCCACAGAGAACATGTCCATAGGAAAATACCATGGCCTCCATGCTCCACCAAACAACAATAGGAACCCAAATCCAGACTCCCATAGGTCAAATTTGAGTAAAATGGAATTCTCTACAACATGGAACCATCAAATAGCAAAAATATACAGGTTTGATAGATCAAAACTCATGAAAACTAAAATACCACAAAGCTAGATCTACAAGAAATTAACCACGAAAAAGAAAAATACTAAGTACTAAAGTGGGTTAGAAACACATGAGGAAGATAATAGAACAATAAAAGTAGGATTCCTCCATGAAGCAAGATGCACTTGCCTACAACTTCTCTCTCAGGTTGGTGGAGAAGTAATGGTAGGGAAGAAGAAGAGTTAATGAGGAGAGAGAAATATTTGGTGGGATATAAATGAAGACGGTGGTAGTAGGTGGGGTGGTTTCACAACAAAACCGAACCAAACCAAACAAATCGAACCGAACCAAGATAAACCAATCAATGAAATGCCAAAATAAATCAAGCTGGGAGACATACAATACGGGTCCAAATACGTACACGTATACCAAAATACGTAATACGAACAATGGTCATTACAGTTGTCAATGCTGTCGGGATGAGACTCTAAGGCAGGTTTAACTATGTCCCCATCCACGTAGAATAATTCATGATAAGGGAACCAAAGTACAATAGGTTGATCAGACCATCATGCACCGGTTCTGATTAGACCATATGTTAGTGGGTGTACCCAATAAAATATGTCATGATCAAGCTTGGTAAAGAAATAAGCTTGCAAAACTGAAGCTACATTAGCAGCATGAGATAGTCAAAATATGAGCAAGGGAGGTACTGATAAAGGAAATTTTAAATAGTCCAAGATCTTTTAAAATCAAGTCTTGCTCGAAGTGTGGGCCTACATGGTTGTCCTAGTATTTCTTCATTTATGGCATGGTTGCCTATATAAGTTTAAGGGTCCTCTAAATTTCTAGTCTGAGTAAACTTATCAACATGGGTCACAAGGACAAAGGCTTTGTTGGACCGTGAGGTATTCTACCAAACTTACAAGAGTTAAGCTAGTAGTGTAATGGGACAACAGGTCAAGCAATCTAGATAAAGTACAAGTTAGGCATTTTAAGGAGACAAATAGAACACAATCACATATCGGGTCGAAAGAATTTAGTCAAGGTTGGATCTTTAATTCAAGTCCGAAAGTATCTTGTTATCATGGTAGAGGTTTTGGCTTAGACATTTCGCCCAGAAAGTCATATTAAGAAAATGGTGTACAAGGAGACGTGTTTTGGTGGAACATGATATATCTACATGAAGGTGGGCTTGTCTAGGTCTTACATATGAAATTTGTTGGGAGGGAAAGTTTAGTGTTGTACTCCAAATATACAAGTTACGGTAGGGGATGCCAGAAGATCAAAAATAGAAAGTGAAAGTTCACGAGGTGATAATTAATGCACAAAAATTAAAGAAGATGAAGTTAAAGCATGAAATAAAATTAATTAAAGAATCCAGTAAAAATAATTTAGGAACACAATTACGGAGAGAAGATATTCTCCTATATGAATAAAGTTAAGGAACCGTTAACTCATTATTCAAATTGCAAATGGGTTAGAAGGTTGCAATTAAAGATCTAGAATTGAAGGAAGGTCGAGTAAGTCGGGGTGGAAATACAGTCACACTAGCTGGGTAGATGACTAACAACACTTGTGTATATACTACTATCATGGTCATGAGTGACATGTTAATTAGTGTGGAATACTCAGTAGGGTTATCTTGGGGCCTACTATTAAAATTTTAGCTCAAGTTTCCTCCAAAAGTTCCAAAAATAAACTTCAAAAAGTAAACCACCGAAATTTGTATTCACTCCAAGCCGTTCAAACTTACCATGATTTTTTTTTAAATCACTTTCATAAATCTCAAAGCAAATCTTATCATGTTACTACTAACTTTTTCAAAAAATTTCATTTTCAATTCAACTTTTAAACTCAAGAGTTCATAAATCATGAATCTATATAAAATATCCATAATCAATCATAACTTTAAAAATCTACAAAAATTAATAGCTCCTCAGATAAAAATTTCTAGCACATACAAAACAATCTCAAAATTTTAGCTCAATATTTTAATGCACTAATCAATTATAACTTCTATTCATACTAAGTCATTCCAACATAATCACAAGTTTTAAATGGTAACTTTATTTGATCAATCAAAACAACCTTATCACATCGTTAATATATTTCTATTTTATTTCAAAATTTGTGATATTAGCAATCCAACATTAAACTAAATTTTTAAATAATCTTATCAGTCATAAAATTATTTTTTTACGAAATTTGATATCCAAATTCACAATTAAAAAAAACAAAAATCTAAATAGATTTGTAAATCCTCAATCATAGGACACAATTTAAAATAAAAAAATTCTCAAAATTTGTTTTTATAACTTTCAAATATTCTAAACCAAAATTTACCATCATTACTTTCACTTAAAATTAAAAATTTACTAAACACGAAAATGCAAGTTGTATGATGCAATTTTAAATAATTTCTACAACCACATTTGAAATCTAAGATCATTTTTAAACCCAATTTATAACTGTTCAAAGGTGTATAACTATAACCCAATAAATTATAGATATCACAACTCGAAAATCAAATCAATTTTATATTTGTTCAAAGATGTATAGCTATAACCCCATAATTCGTAAATATCAAAACTCAAAAATCCAATCAATTTCTTAAATTAATGGTATAAAGATTCTAGCTATATATATATATATATATATATATATATATATATATATATATATATATATATATATATATATATATATATATATATATTCCTACAGTATCAATCCTATGGTGTTTACTATTTAAAAATCTCAAAATTAAAACTTCCCTTGGTAATAACCTACTTTACAAATTACTAATCATTAAATCACACCCTTTTAAAAAAAGTCTTTTTAACTCAATTAGAGTCTTAAATGTATTCCAATTGCCAATATAACCATTCTAGCCATGTGTTTGACCTATGAGCATATACTAGTGTAGTCATCTTCCTAGTTGACACTAAGCACAAAAATAAGAATCAACGCTAGAAAGAAATCAAGCAAGATGCAATTCAAGGAGGTCGATCGAGAGTTCGAAATTTGAAGCCATGGGAAGAGGTCAAGCTGTATGGATGAGATTCCTAGACTCTAATCCTATATTGCAGGCTCATATCGGTACAATTACGTAACCGAAGTAACAAACTCGACCTGCATGGGCCACCTCAAAAACATGTAACGCTCCAGTCCCAAAATACGTAGGACTAGGTACATCGACATGCCAGCTGCATACATACGAAGTATACTCCAATATATAGAAACCTCGTATGAATACATAAGCTGTAAAATGCAGTAAACCAAGAGTAATCTAATCTCATCCACAAATGAAGAATAAAAGATATCATATAATCAACTGTAATAAGTCTTCGTACAATACGTTGGGCGGAGACAAATCCACTACCAACAAGTAAGAAAAAATATACATAGAAATGGAAATAATTTGGCGGGAGTAGCAAAGAAAGACCCAAGACACGTCATCTCCGAATGAATAGAGAAGATCGTGACCTCGGCTAGAACACCTACAATATCACAGAAGCACACACCTGAAGATATAACCAGGTCCTCAGAGGGACTGTAACAAGATACATAAAGAACATGCCACATAACTGAATATATATACCATATCATAAATCACAAGTAAAGTAAATAGTCCCACTCATAACAAGATCCAATACCTTATCATCGAAACAGTAGGACTACCCCTACAACCAAATAAGGACAGGGGGTAGCACACTATACCGCGATGAGACATTATCCCAAGCTACTAATGGAACGGGGTGATATGACGTTTGACGAGGGTTACCTGACCATTCTAATGTGTTTATGCAATAAGAATAAACCTTCAACGCATGGGCACTCTGGCTCAGTAGCAGTGATTTCAGGTATGGTCCCATCAGTATACCAGGGACCTCAAAGCTTAATATTCATCGAATGTCAGAGCACCAGCAGTTAATCAGGTATCAGGATCCAGGACCGTATCTCCCGCGGAGATAACCGGTAATAGAGAAGTGCATACTTGGCCCATACATTAAGGAACTGTTCTTCCCACCCAATACCTAATAGAGTCACATCCATGACTCATATACCTCTACTAACTGCTAAGTCTCCTAACATGCCTCTATTAGCAGTTAGCCCTAACGCATGCGCATGGGAGATCAGCCCACACGCAAGAACCTCTACATGCTACTCATCTTACACATCCTCCTGGTACAACTGTGTCAAGGTATATGCAATACACTACAAACGGTAGTCTCTTAACTCTAAGTCCACATGCAATCAAAGGATAATAATAAAGTATATCTAATATCACTGAGCAGACAGTAAATCAAGAATGGTAAGAACTGGAAATAAATGAACAGTGGTATGTAATAAAATGTAAACTGAATATAAACAATATAATGGCAAGGTATCTTGCCTGAGGTTATGTGCAAAAGAGAATAATCCAGTAGCTCGAACAGACAAATAAACGAAGCAAGAAAAGCCAAATCTCGTAGATGACTCCGGATGCTGCAACAAACATCACGAATGAGTTTGGAATAAAAGATATACCTAGGAAACGCCTGTCCAAAAGTTAAATTCTGGAACTAGGGACAAAATCATAATTTTGGGATCAAAACGATGTCCGCCGTTGGACCCGTTTTGCACCAAAATGCATGCCAATATCTACGATCTCTAAAGTCGTCAAACTACATGTCTACAGATTTGTTTTGATGAGGTAAACCCAACGGCATGTCCAATTTTGGATTCCGGTGGACCGTGCACAAAATTGCCCATTGATTGGGATTGTGGGCCCGCCAAAAATGGCGTCCCGAATCAACCTTCTCAGAATTGAACCAAACTTGGCATATAGGACCAGAAAAATATTTCGAGTCTAATGGTGCAAGTTTTGTCACGATTTGATGAGTGTGCACAAAGTTGTGACTTAATTTGCAAAGGGTCGATACGGGGGTATCTCGACAGATACGCACTGATTTCGTCGTGCATATGCAACGAAATCGGGTTCCATCAGTTCCCACACATCGACAACATCCATATGTGCCTTTCGATGCATATAGTGCGCGACCACGTCGTCCGGTTTGTCAGAACGGATGTCGTATCGGGGTATTTTTCAAATTTTCGAAAACAGAATTTACAATTTTTCGTAAAACTTTAACAACGTGTAACTTTCTACATACTAGATGAAAGGTGAATCCAGAAGGTACGTTACAATCTCGGTTATGTTAACTTTGATTGTCTTTAATTAGTTTTTACAAAATCCTATTATACAGAAAGAAAAGTGGACGACAAGTTGGTATTTTAAAACAGTTTTTAATATTCCAGAAAAGTGGTTTTTCACCAACTTCCCCTCGATTTTTTGTGCAAGTTGGATGGCCATGTCGAAATCCATCTGGGGGATCTTGAAGAGGGTCATGTGGTCTTTCTACACGAATTTACGGATCTAAAAACGGACTAGAATCGAGAGAGAAATCCAACGGAGAAATTAGGTACCTCAAAGTTGAATTCTGTTGTAGTTGATGTTTGTTGTTGTTGCTGTGGCGACCGTGAGGCGGGACTGCCATCCCTCCGGTGAGGCTGGGCACGCACGCCGAGGAGAGAGGGAGGAGGAAGGAAGGAGGAAAGAGGAGGAGATTATATTTTTTCTTTTTGAAAGTCAAATATATATACACACACACACACACACACACATATATATATATATATATATATATATATATATATATATATATATATATATATATAAGAGTTGGGGGTGGTCGGCCTTCAAGGTGCTACTGTTGCTATTAATGGACGGCCAAGTGCTTGCTGCTATAGCTTGGGGTGTGGGCGGCTTAGTAGCTGCTGCTTGCTTATTCTATGTGGTCGGTTCCCACATGGTGGGGCCGACCACATCTCTCTTTTTTTATCCAAATCTTTTTAAACTTCTATATATATATATATATATATATATATATATATATATATATATATATATATATATATATATATATATATATATATATATATATATATATATAAATTCCATTCACAATAAACCAACTCAAAATAATAATAAAATTTAAATAGAATGAACATATTTATTTAATCTCCACAAAATAACTTAGTTAATAATAAAATAATAAAATCGCCCCAATGGGTGAACTTATACCGCACACCCTTATCCGGGTCCAAAAATTTGTACAAATATTGGGAACATTATTTTAATAATAAAATACCAATAATTGTACACATAATTAAATAATTAGAAATTGTACATAAAATTCTAAAATAATTTAGGAAATATTTCTACAGTACATAAAATATGTCTATATGGCCACCTTGGTCCCATCCTATGCCTACATGGGCTTAAATTTGGTTCGGGCCCAGTTCGGGCTAAATTGGACAACCCGGGTCACCTAAAAATCAATATATAAAATAATATTTAATTAAAATAATTTAAATAAGTCCATTCGTAACTTGGCCTAGTTTTCCTAGTTTGGACATCACCATGGCTAGGCTTCCCCTGGCATGACTGGTACACTAGTCAAGGCACACTTCTACAACTTTCGTGCTAAAAGTCATGGTCGTATAGTGCTCCAAAACTCAACAATGGCTAAGGTCATTTGAAAAAATAAAATAAATAAAACCATAAATTGTATAAATTTATTTTTTAAAGTATAATAAAATAATTAAAAATAATAAAAAAATAGGGGTTTTACAGTATGGGATCCAGGTATTGGCACTGAGAGTGTGGTGTATGGGAGAATGGTATGGGATCCAGGTATCTTCTCAACCTACATCAGTACTTATTTTCCTGGACCTTACTTTTGCAATCCAACAGCTAGAACCATTGGCATGTTCTATTTTTTACCTTGACCTTGAAACAAGGTCAATTTAAAGGGGTAGGTATTGTTACGTACCCATTCCATAGGCAGTTGAAGCTCAGTCAATATCAGAGTATGGGTCCAAAGGAGCAGTAGCAGTTAGCATGATTAGCATCATGAGAAAGCTAAGGGCAGTGAGCAATGGTTTGAGAAGCAATAGTACTTGGTATGACTAGCAATAGCAAGGAAGTATCAGAGCTTCCAAATATGGTATCAATTATTTTCTATCCAGATCAGCCGATCAATTTGCTAGCTCATCTAATTAACATTACCAGCTCAGCCAATCAAAGACCAATCCGGATTAGTCGGTTAGCCCTTTTAGTTACTGATTAGTAGTGTAATATCAGTCTATAAATAAGAGAGTAGAGGAAAGGATAGGGGAGAGAATTGAGTATTTCATTTTGTTATTTTTTTACTTTTTTAATTTCCTTTCTACAATTCCTTACAGTTCCTTGTATTTTCTTTTTCCAATTATATCGATAGAATCCATAACCCTAGCTGTAATTTCTAGTCTATTGTCTTCTTCTTATTTACTGCAATTTTTTCCGAATTGATGTCGAATCCTCTTTAAGCTTCTTCCATGGCGGGTCAGTTAGGTCGGGGACCTAACAGAGTTTGCCGCTAACAGACTGATGTCTTGCTAATCATCGCACGTGGAAATGATGGCGACCGCCATTGGCCAAGGCTCCGAGCTTCAGAGGAAGAAGGAACAGTCAGTGAGAAATCCGACCGAGCTCTGCTGTAAAAGGGGTCGATGAAGAAGAAGGGAACGAACGGTTTACTTATAGGCGGTGGACGGCGGTCAGGCGGTTAGGCGGTTGGACGGTTGGGCGGGCAATTGACCGACGATCGGCGGTTAAGAAAGTTGTTATGATTGGAGGGTCTAGGTAGAGGAGGTTGTTACGATCGGACGATTTTGATGGATCGGAAGTCTCTGGAAGCTCGTCTCCTCTTTCGCGGTGCTGCTTCACCATCGTTCCAATTTAAAAGACAGAGCGTGGAGGGAAGAAGAAGAAGTTTGGGAGAGATGAGTCTGAAAAGTTCGAATTTAAACAGTTAAAAGTTTAATTGGTTTAGGGTTTTACAGGTTTGGATCCGTTTGGCGGATCTGCGGCCCATTAACCCTGGCTGTCTTGGCCCAAGATGTTGGGCTGGTTGGCCCCAAAGGATTTTTGTTATAAAAATAGGTGGACAAACTATAGTTAAGAAATTAATAATAAATTCCAATTTAAGATAATAAAATTAAAATAATAATTTTTTGGTATTTGAATTTATTTGTAAGAATATAAAATCATAGGAAAATGCCCAAATAATAAGAAATACATATAACTTAATTATTTGGAAAATACTAAAGAATAAGTAAGAATTATGGCTAGTATATAATTAATAATGGGAATATTATAGAATATAAGACGAAGAATTATTTCTTCCAATATCCCAAAAATGTTATAGTTTTCAAGTTTTGCCTTATTGAAGTTACGAGTCCTTCGGATAAAAACTCGTTGTTGTAAGGAGATGCAAGCACTTCGGATTCAAAGCTGGTATTTCACGAGATAGTAGATTCAACATCGAGCTAGAGTACTCAAGACTGGACTAGTCATCTCAGAGGAAAATCAGTATAAACCTTGGTGATTGTGTTTGCTTCTCTGAACTTATTTACATTACGCATTTATTTTTTACTGCCTACTTCATATCAGTTTGATTACTGCCAGAAATAATTTTAAGTGGTGAATTTTATTCTGCTGCACTCATGCACTCTATTCATCCTCCTTCTAGAGGTGCACAAACGTTTCTACAATTGATATCAGAGCGGGTGCTCTTCATATAGGAATTATTACTTATACCAATTATTTCTACAATAGTATCAGAGCAAGGACTATATTATTTGGCTTAACATCCTTAGAATAGATTCTTATTATAAATTGGTTTGCTCTGATTCTAATTTTCTACAATCGGTATCAAGGCAGGTGCTTTTTATATTAGAATTATTGCTCATACTAATTGTTCCTAAAATTGGTATAAGAGCAGTAATATTCAAATATAACACTCTAGAGAGTATATATGGAAGCCGTGAAATCAATTTTCATAGGTGAAGGGCAATCCACAAATAGGCCTCCTTTTTTTTATGGAACAAACTATACGTACTGGAAAACATAAATGAGCTTCTACTTGAAGTCTCTAGATTTTAACCTCTGGTCAATTTTGTCAATGGCTACAAAAAACCTACTATCACCTCTACTCTCACATCTATCATTTACAAGCCTTATTATAGTTACACGGAAGAAAAAAAAAGTTAACTAGCCTTGATGCAAAAGCAATGCATGCTTTTTATTGTGCTATAGACATAAATGTATTCAATCTTATTACTACTTGCACAATATCACATAAAATTTGGAAACTTCTTGAAGCTACTTATGAGTGCAGGTACGAAAGCAAAGCTACCGACTCCAAAGAGGAGGATGTCACTACCACTTTTCTAGCTTGAGGGTATTTTGGTCATTTTTGAAATTTTGATAATTATTTGGAATTATTATGTATTATTTAGATTTATTGGAATTAATGTGATTTTTAGAGATTTTTAGTATAATTGATTTTGGTGTTTTAGTTGACTTTGACTTATGTTGACTTTGGAGACTAACCTAGTGGCTAACCTAGGTCATGACTATGTGATTAGGATATGGAAACCTAGGTTGACTTAAGTTAGTGATAATTAACCCATTAGAATTTATTTTGGGAAAATAGGATTTGAATTGTTTAAGGAATGGCTTGTGATTTCACAAGCCATGACTTGTAACTTAAGGCTTAATAGCCCATAGGCCCACACATGAACCAAACCCAAACCCTAGCCTATTTCAGCCACTTGGCCGGCCATATTAGGACCTCCCCCCTATTTAAATACTCCTAGGAATTAGGGCTAGCCTCCATTGGGATTTGTGCAAGTTTAGAAGGAGGTGAGTCTCCATCTTCCCTAATCTATAAAAAATCCATTTCAACTCCATTTTACTCCAAATCAATTGCATTAGGACCTAATTCTTCTATTCTTTCTGTTTGTGTAAGAATATTTCAGAGTAGGGACAATTTATGGGAGTTTTTGAAGCTTGGAGAACCATTCCATTTGGGATTTATGTGAGCTTTGCACATCAATAGGTATAATCTATTCTAATCCATGAATTTACTGTTTGATTGCATTACTAGGATGCCCTAACCCTAACCTAATAGTAGGATAGGCTAACCCTAGATTTTGAGCCCATTACGTGTCCGTATCGGACACGTATCAGCGTGTGTTTGATTGTGTTCGACGAAATGCCTCAAAGGGCATTTCGTTTGATTTTGTGGATTGTGTTTGAATAAAAAGCTAGGTCTTCACCTCGCTTATGGATTTCTTCTGTACTGAGCACGATTTAGCATCGTGTCGCGTCGCACGGACACGCGACATGCGGTCGTGCACACGCGCGCGCGGACAGGTTGCATGCCCTGCTGCTAGGGTGGCATTGCTCTGTGCACACACCACTTGGACACCTAAAACTTGACACATGTGTCGTGTCCATGACTGACACGGGGTCCCCCAAGTGGTTCGACCCTTCGTGTCGTTTCGGACACGATATTGCATGTGCACGTATTGTACACTATACGATTCAGTGTGCAGTGTTGTGTTCTCTGTTACTTCGATTTTTAATAGTTTAAATTATGTTTTTACTTACTAATTAGATCCTAAATGTGTTGTTTAATCTGTGTTAGAATTAAGTTACATGTTAGATTAGTTTTAATGTGATTTTTAGGTTCAAAAATGGGTTAATTGGCAGGTTTCTGAAACCATGTCTGATACATAGTTTCCCATTTTCTTCTAACTTTTGATTCCTTGTTTGTTTACTGTTGTTCACTGCTATATGTCCCCACCATATTTCATTCCTGTACACACACAGGAGGATGCAATGCTTCTATTTTCCTTCTTTGTTTCCTTGCACACACTAATGTGTTTCACCCTCATGTATAACACACACACCAATGTTTCATTATCACACACCATTATCTGAATACACACAACCATTCACAGATTTCACATTGCTAATATGCCACTGTTATATTAATTTCTGAATACACATCCTCACACCCTCACTCTCTAGACTCACACACACATTAGCACATATGTATGCACTGTTTCAGGATTTCACAAACACACACACCCTCATGTATCTCACACCCACTCTATTGCCTCACTTGACACGCACACACACCTACACTTGAACATTGTGAGTATCCCTTCTCCCTATACATATGTATGTATATGTTGAGGGGTATATATAGGTATCCTATATTATATAGTGTTGTACTTTATATATATTAGGTATATATATGTATGTGTGACATGTATATAGGTAGCCTATAGCTAATATATGTTCTATATTATAATATAGCTATATCTATATGTGTAATATATATTACATATATATTGACATGTATTGTGTGGGTATGGTATGGTTCATAGGCATGGTATAGCCTATGGTCCTAGGCTCTTAGCCTATGGGTGTATTTGTTAGACCTAGTATGGAGTCTAGAATAGACTGTTTAGCCTTGTTAGAACCTAGAATGGCTTGTTAGACCTAGAATAGACTAGTTAGACTAGTTTGACTTAGGTTTGACTTGGTTGACCTAGTTTGACTTCTAGGGTTGACCAGAGTTGACCAAGAGTTAACTTTGGCCTAGATTGACCTAGATTCATGTAATATGCATCGTAGTGCATCTTATTACTATTCTGACTTGTTGTGACTTGTACTGTTCTAAATAGGAGCCAGACACCACTCCTCGAATAGTACTTTCATCTCGAACATTCAGTTAGCAGGCGAGTACATTCTTTGATCTTTTATACCTGTCTGGACTATATTCTTGCTCTAGATTACTCTACATGATGCTGACACGTATCTTCACGGATTAGTACTATATGGATCCTTTCCTGAGATGTTATCCCTCTACGGGTGCATCGGGTATTTCATGTTCATGTACTTTATCATGTGCATCAGGTACTCCTTGTACTCGTACTAGTTCATGTTATTACATGTTCTCATGTGCTTTATCACGTGCCTCATGTACTACTCATTACATGAGTTCACGTACCCTTAGCTGTATTCATGTGCTTATAACGTAACTTGAATGGATCCTTGTGTATTGATTGGGGCGGGGTGAGTAGAATTGATTATGTGAACACTATCCCCAGTGGTTGTATTCATGTGCCTCCTTATTTGTATTCATGTGCCCCTAAGCCGTTTATATAACCATATTGTACTCTAAATCACATAGTCACTTACAGTCTCTATTATCTTGTATTTACTTTCAGTTACAAAATATCTCCTGTTTACTTGTACTTCCATTCAGCACTTCCTGTATTTTACTCTATTGTACGATTTATACTCCTAACCTGCTATGAACTGTTTGAGAGATATGTGCTCGTTCCCGTCCTGACTGGACCTGTTGAAAATTTTACAGAGGACGAGGAGGAGGCCTGCTTAGACACTTACTATGGGACAGCCTTAGAGGATACTTGCGATCCGGACTTCCAGTCGGATCCCTTAGCAGTAGAGACAGTTGCTCCATAGTTAGTTTATCTTATTTATAGCATTGGAGTTGAGTTGTATATACATTTGGGATCTGTATTATGTCTGGATATTGTGGAGTTTATTATAGACACTTAGCTCTCTCTCTTTATCTGTATTTCTTATGGATTTGGATCTTGTATCTTTTATCTATCTATCTTCCTTTCATGTTCTACCTTAGCTGTGATTGAGATATATTCTGTTATATCACCCACATTCGGGAGTATAACTGTTTATTACCTATAAATATTAGATGTTGTGACCTAGGACAGCAGTTCTACCGTCGATACTGCGGCGTAGGCTGGACGTATCCACGTCTCGTGTCCTTACTCTAGGGTGCGGGTCGTGACAGAGGATATTCCTCATAATGATGCAAATGTGTAGCATGATGGCATTGGGATTTAAGGTACAACACAATTCCTTATATAAAGAAGAGCTTGTATGCCACAATTGCAAAAGATCATGCCACATGATAAAAGATTATCTTGCCACTATAAAGAAGAATCGCTATGAACTATTAAACAAAGGAAGGTCATCATCTCACAAGTACGCTAACACGAGCATATGGTGTAAAAGCGAAGAAAGCGACTCAAAAGAAGAAGAAAGCCCTTGTCAAACTATAAATATATACTCAATGGCATTATCTAACAAGGTACAAAATAATCCCCTTTATGAAAAGAATGAATCCTCTTATGATGAGTTATCTGATGATTTTAGTGATCTATTGGAAGAACACAAGAAAGTATTAGATAAGTATAAGCAAGCTAGAAAGGATATTCTAGCCTATAAGCGTGAGAATGAAAATCTTACTTGCTTATTGAATGATGCTAGAAACACTTCTACTTCTGATAATTCTACTAAGATTTCTACATTTGAGTTTAGATTGCATGTGGCACTTGATTGTATTGAGAAAAAAATATTTAAGAAAATGCTAAACTTAGAAAAGAATTAGAATCAGAAAAGAAAAAGTATTATATTACTTTACTTAGAGTTGATGCACTTACTGCCAGACACAATGATTTGACTGCATGCTCTAAAAAGTTGAAGATAAGATTGGGTAAACAATTTGTTCAACCCAAGACACAGTCATACACAAGGTATGTGACACAACCCAAGATTCAAAAAGGATCTGACACAACTAAGGTTAAACATAACCATACTTTTTATTATAGTCAATCATGCAAGACATATCATACTAAATCACGTTCTCATACTGCTGTACATTGCACTAATGTGAATGCTTCTTGTCATTATCGTAGGATAAAATGACACATTTCTAGTCAATGTCAGACTAGAAAACTTATTGATATGAACTTGTACAAATGGGTTCCTAAGACTAACAAATGTGGATCCAAGTTTTGGATACCAAAGTCTTCGCCTCTTGGTGCAGGTGAGACTTCTTATATCAATTAGAACCAAGGAGCATATTGGTGATTACAAAGTTACAAAGGTCATCTTCTAAGCAATTACACCAACATAAGTGTGGCCACTAGAGCCACTTTGGTAACATGCTAAATGATTTTTCTTAAATAGCTTTATTTATAAAATCTAGCATGTTCTTATTGATGTTTTGTTATTAGCTCTATTGATATATTTTAATTGTTTATTGTTTAAATCAATGTTAGATATAATCCTAGTATAACTAGTTGTTTAGCTTAAATGATTAGTTCATACTAAATAGTCTTTTACTTTTCTATTAGTGTGACACATTTATCTATGTATGCTCTTTACTCTTAGTCTTTATCTATGAAGCATGCATACCACTCTAGTCCATAGGAGCAAAAGGGTTATTTTTTTAGTTAATGTGTTTTGACACTCCGTCTTTAATATTTTTGCAAATAGTTACTTTTTACCGATTTGTCTTTAACATGTCATATTTACTTTAATCAGTATTTTGTGAGTATGTATGTTTAGCACAAGTCTTCTTTTACTTGAAAAATATATACGCATACTTTTATGTTAACCTTGTGCTTGCATAATATATTCACTATTGATTCTCATATTTTATTTTGATTAACTTCTTATGAATCAATTACATATTTGCCTATACATGTTTTTGATCTTGTGATAATTTTTCAATGCTTATTAAGGATACATGAATACTTCATTGTCATTCATATATTGCTCATATGTTTCGTATGCTCTTTACTCTTAGTCTTTATCTATGAAGCATGCATACCACTCTAGTCCATAGGAGCTAAAGGTTTTTTTTTTTGAGTTAATGTGTTTTGACTTTCCGTCTTTAATATTTTTGAAATAGTTACTTTTAACCGATTTGTCTTTAACATGTCATATTTACTTTTCTAAGGCAACTTTTTGTTTTTTCTATATATATATATATATATATATATATATATATAGTCTAAAGGATACATGAATACTTCATTGTCATTCATATATTGCTCATATGTTTCGTATGCTCTTTACTCTTAGTCTTTATCTATGAAGCATGCATAACACTCTAGTCCATAGGAGCTAAAGGTTTTTTTTTTGAGTTAATGCGTTTTGACTTTCCGTCTTTAATATTTTGAAATAGTTACTTTTTACCGATTTGTCTTTAACATGTCATATTTACTTTTCTAAGGCAACTTTTTGTTTTTCTATATATATATATATATATATATATATATAATGGCGTTTGGTTGGGATGGCCTCCCCGCAGCGCGCGATCGACAGCCGTACGGTTGGCTGGGATGGTGGTCGGCCGGCCTCCTCGGCCCGGCGCCAGGCCTCCCATCGCGCAGCGGCCACTCCCCCAGCCGGGCCCTCGGTCGGTCGGCTGGCTGGTCGCCGCCCCAGTGGGGGGGTTTCTTCCTCGTCGTCCTCTTGCCGTGGGGGTTTCTCCACCCCGCTCGGCGACGCCCTCGGCGTCGACCCAGGCGCCCCCGCTTGCAGCGCAGGAAGGCCCCTCCGTCGGCCGCGCCCGGTGAGCCACCCCCCGTTCCGGCGCCATCCTACGTCGCTCAACTGTCCTCAGCAGCGCACCTCCCACCGCTGTGGCACCCTTCGCCCGCCACGACTGCTGCAGGAGCTGCCTTCCCTTCCCTTCCAGCCCCCGTCTCGGGGCCCACGGCGAATCCTCTTCCCGCCTCGGGTTACCCGTCGGAGTTTGCCCCATCGCCGGTGGCCACCCCCCCTTCGGATCCGGCACTCAGAGCCCTGCGGTGGCCCAACTCAGCCTCCTCCTCTCTCAGCCCACCGGCGGCCCCCCCGGCGACCCAGGGCTGGCTCCCCCCTTCGATTCTACTGTCCAACGTCGGCTTCCCCAGCCTCCGCCCCCCTCGGCGTCCCCCTTGGTGGCACTGCCCCCTCGTGGGCCCTGGTGGCCGCGCGGAAGGCCCTCATGCTCGGCCTCCCCCTCTTCGGCGCCGGAAGAGCGTCCGGCGGAGACTTCGTCCCCGACTTCCCCTCCTCGAGCCGCACTCCCCCAATTCTCCGGGCTAAGGCGATCCTCCCGCCTCATGCCTGACGGCTGCCCTCACCGGTGATCGGCCTGCCCCGGAGGTTGAGACCCCGTTCCCTCCCACTGGCGCCCGCACCGCCCCACCGCCCGGTCTCCTCCAGGAACGACTCTGCCCCTCTCCCTCCGCTGCTGGCTCACTCTTCGGCCCGTACCGCCCCCTCTCCTCTGATACCCGGAGGTCGAGCCTCCGCACCCTCCTCCTTTCCCCCACCCCTCCTCCGTTGTTCCTCATCCTGTGCTAACGTCCCCGTCCTCCCTCCCTCACCCTCCCTCCCTCCCGTCCGTGCCCCGCCAGGCCGGTCTCCTTCGCCGGAGCTCCACCGACCTCGGACTGTACGCCAGGGTAGGGGACCCGAGGCGTCCTCGAGCCGCGCGCTCGGGTGGGGCCCTCGGGCTGAACGCCTGATGTCTCGGGCAGTTCCCCTGCTTCGGGCCGCGTGCATTTCCCTTGGGACGCGTCCCCGTCCTCCCTCCCTCACCCTCCCTTCCCTCCCCTCCGTTGAATTCAATCTTTTTTATTATAAAAATAATATATATATATATATATATATATATTTGAAACAAACAGACTTTATTGATGTATCAGGCATAAAATGGCAGAAGCCTATACAAGTAAGCGTGCCAAGCACGAAAGGAAGCCCAAAAACTGTAACCCAAAAAGGCCAAGCACAACAAAAAGGGACTAGTCGAACTAGAACAGTGTCCGCCAAAAGCAAGCAGGTGCGTGAGAGTGTTTGCAAAAACAGAAAGTTGTTCTATTACAAACTTTAGAAAAGAGTACAAGAGTATAATTTGAATTCTGGAGAAGTACAACTGTAGGAATCTGATCAGAAGACGATCACTTTATCCCTTGGACGATGTGAACTTGAAGACTAGAGCCTCTGAAGAATGCAGCTGCAATTTTGCAAGAGTACTTGATCTCTGTGATGCTTTAACAATGATTGAAAACTCTATTTATAGAGTTCTGGAAATAACTGTTTTAGCAGTTATTTCCTCCGATGAAGTCCAGGCAAGTACCTCGTCGGATCATCCATGATCACTTTTTCCTCCTAATGAGAAGGTGACAACTCAATGTGATACTGCATCGATCGGTAAGACGCAGAAGAATCTAGTTGTTCAGATCAACCAGACAGCCTATGAAGATATGATCAACAAGAAGAGCAACAAGTACACTGTGGCTATCACCAAGAACAAAACTGTGTGTACTCCTAAGTCTTCTATGGTTGTTGTTGCCCAGGCGCAACCTGCCTCAGTTGCCCAGGCGCAATCTGTTCCCATGGCTCAGGCTCAGCCAGCTTCTGTCGTCCGTGCGTAACCTACTGTCTTTGCTACCAAGGCGCAGTCCACTCTTTCTGCTGCCCATGCGCAGTCTACTATTCTTATTGTCCGCGCGCAGTCCACTTTTCCTGCTGCCAAGGCGCAGTCTAATCATGCTGTTGCCAAGGCACAATCAGCACATCTTGTTGCCAAGGCGTAACCTGTGGCTAGGGCGCAACCAGTAGTTCATATGGCTATGGCGCAACCTAAGCATTCAGTTGTCCAGGCGCAGGTTGCTCACCATGCTGCTCTGGCACAACCCAAAGGAACTAGTCTTTTAACTATTCTCTCTTCTAATTCTCCAGTTCTGAACTTGGAGAAACAATGTGTCACGACCCGCACCCGCTTTTCGGATACGAGACGTGTCCAAGCCAGCCTACGCCGCAGAGTCGGCGGTAGAACTGCTGTCAAGCCCGCAAGAAATAAATGCTCAAAATCACAAAATATAATATTTGCTGCTCATTCACATTTCTAAGTTTATTACAACATTTACAAGATTTATATTTAAAGAAAATACAAGTTCTCACAATTAATGAAAATGACAACTAGTTCCACTATCTAGGTCGGCCTCAGCATACCCATGTCTTCCCAGTGCTAAGAGTGATCGCGGCTAAACCTGAAAAATGTTGGTTTCCAGTAAGGAATGGAACAAGTACACAAACCGACGACAATATGAAAACACAATAGAATTAACAAGACATGAAAATAACATATAAGATATAAAAACTTGGAAGATAACTGATGACATGGCACGATGGAGAATAAAAGGAAAAATAAAAAAAGACAACTACCTATGTGGTGTGAAATATCCGTTTCGACATATGAACGGCTAGGGGGTAAATCCGGCACCCTACACGTGTCGTGTGCAGCTGCTATTGTTCAAGAATAGACTCATAGGATAGTTCTGGGTAGTCCACATGTCTACTAAGATATTTTCCCTCCCGACTACTCCGTGTGCCGAGCGTGTCAACAAGCAGCAAGATATATGTATAAAAATGAAATGAAAAGACTACTATGAATTGAAAGCAATCAGAAAGTGCACTTGCCTGAGGTCCTTAGCTGGTGAAACCAATAATACTATACCACTCAATGAGCCACAATCAGTCAACACATGCAGAAGTCTCCAGATGCTGAAATAAATAGTACCAACGTTCTCAGAATAGTCAAATTAGCTAGGATTGCCTGTCCTTAAGTCCAATTCTGGATACTAGGGGCAAAACGGTAATTTCGGGTCAAAACGATGTCCGCCGTTGGACCCGCTTTGCACCGAAAATTGTAACAGAGTCAACGGTCTCTAAAGTTATCAAACTATATGTTAACAGGTCCGGTTTTTCGATATGAACCCAACCGTATGTCCAGAGTTGGATTCCGGCGGGCCGTGCACAAAATTGTCCGTTGAGTGGAACCGTGGGGCCCGCAAAACGGTAATTTTATCAACTGTCTCATAATCGGACCAAACTTGGCATACAGGACCAGAAAAACGATACGGTTCTGTCGGCACAAGTTTTGTCTCGATCTGACGAGCGTGCACGAAGTAATTAGGAAAATTTGCACAGAGGCCGATACGGTGAATTTCGACGGATATGCATCAAATTCGTCGCGCACACGCGACCAATTTGAATTCCGCCAAAGTCCACACGACCACGAAGTCGTTACACACTTTTCGATGCTTTCGGTTCGCGACCAAGTCGCCCGGAATGGCAGGACGCACGTGGTATCGGAGAATTTTCTATATCTTTGTACTACCAAAATTTGTCGATTTAGGGACGGCCAGATCCGTCGCCAGTCCGACGGGAATTTGTATTAGCGACCGATCACTGACAGGTCTTGGCCAAAATAATCCATCGGCAATCAGCTCGTCGCTAATAAAGGTCCGTCGCTACGTAGTCGTCAAGCGACGGAATAGTGACGGCTTTTCGACTTCACTATACGAAGCATGAGCGACTACTTTCCGACGGACTTTCGTCCATTACAAGTATTAAATACTGAACCGTGTAGACAATAGTGACGTAAAGGTCCGTCGGTAAACCGTCGTAATAGCGTATCAGAGTGTATCGTTCCGTCGCTATTCCGTTGATCGCCGTCAATTACAAAGGACGGATTAGCGACGGTTAACTGACGGATTATCCGTCGACCATGTTCTGGAAATGCTTTACATTTCTAGAACCATGGCGACGGATGAGTCGTCGCTATTCCGTCGATCACCGTTGCTAACAATGGACGCATTAGCGACCGAATATGGACGGATTATTCGTCGACCATGTTCTGGAAATGCTTGCTATTTCCAGAACCATGGCGACGGATAAGTCATCGCCATGCCGTCGAACTATATACCACCAGATCGTTTCCGACGGATATTCCGTCGAACATCCGTCGCTACCTGCAAACATTTTCAAATCTCCAATTAGCGACGGATATTCCGTCGAACAGTAGTCGGAAACTGGAAATATCCGTCGCTAACCGGTCACTAGTCCGTCGCTAAATGAGATTTTTTTGAAAAAAAATTACAGCACTTTCCCTGTTCGCAAAAATATGCATAAACCAAACCAATATATAATGCACACCAATTATCCAATAATCACATAGACCAAATATATAATGCACACCAATTATCCAAGAATCACATAGACCAAATATGCACATACGAATTTAATGCACACCAATTATCCAAGAATCATATAGACCAAACCAAATTAATATAAAATAGACATCAATTATCCTGAAGAGTAACCTAATATCCGTCGTTACAATTCGATCATAGCACAAAATGTTCCAAAATTCCCACAAATATTTTAAAATTTTCACAAATATTCCAAAATTCTAAAACACATAGGAAAATTGACTTTGGCCTCAGCAAAGACCGCAAGTCAGACGATAAATTCTCACAGCCAGGGATCATAGTTGCGTTGAGGCATGTACCATTCTATCAGCCACTTTGCATATGAAGGCTCAATCTGGTTGAGGTCTTCTGTAGGGACAGGAGGGTCGGTCCCGATGCTACTACTCTCTGACGGTAGCTCCTCCTTAACTTCAACCTTGGGAGCAATCTCTTCCCTGATGGTCATCGGTTCTTCCTTGACCTCGACCTTTGGTAATACCTCCTCCTTAACAGTCACCGGCTCTTATTTGACGACGGGGACTTCCTCCGTGTCGACCTCCAAGGGTTTCTTTCCTCGGCCCCTTCCTCGACTAGCAGTACCACCTCGGCGAGTCCTAGGAGCCATCTCTCTGACAACAGAAATTTTCATATAGGGTAAAGAAATTTACTCAAATTATAAAAGTTGTGACGTTGGTTTTTTGCGTTCATCATCATTAGAGGGAGCAGCACTGGAAAAGTTGTGACGTTGGTAGCATGAGAGAGTAAAAATCTGTATCACAAGACTAACAGAATTACTATGTAATCATGTACTCACCAATAACCGGATGTAACTAGAGTCATTGGGCCTATCGTGCAGAAATTAGTAGATCTGCTGGTATAGGCCGGATGTACTTAGTATTTAGTGTATCAGATTAGTATCGGTCTATCGGTTTGGTATAGGACGTATCATATTGGTATTGACCTTAACAAATTGGTATCGTCCTATATCCGATATGTACATGTATCGGCTGTATAGCTAGGATTCATATTGGCCACATCGATTTGGTATCGGTCATATCCGATAGGTATCGACCGTGTTAGATTAGTATAGACCATTTCGGATTAGTATCGTGAAAGGTTTAGTAACAACTGTACTTGGATGTTCTGTAACTGGCCAGCTACGCTCTCGTGACTCTCTTGCAATGGTATTCTAGCTCTAGAAGAGAGAAATCCAAGTACAGTTGTTACTAAACCTTCCACGATACTAATCCGAAATGGTCTATACTAATCCAATACGGCCGATACCTATCGGATATGACCGATACCAAATCGATAAGGCCAATATGAATCCCAGCTATATGGCCGATACATATCGGATAGGACGATACCAATTCACTAAGACCAATACCAACCGGTACGGCCCATACCAAAACGATAGATCGATACTAATCCGATACGGTCAATACTTATAAGTACCTACGGTCCAGGAGGTTGATTCGCTAGTACATCCATGTACGATCAACGAAGTAACGATCCATTTCCATTTGGATGTGAAAATCTGTATCGTAAGACAAACTAAACATAATCAGTTCTATTTCACATGCTTAATTGCCAAGTATGAAAACGAATGGCTCAGAACACAACCCAAAATTCATTCTAGCATACATTAGTGTGAATCATCTATGTTCTGTACATATGGTGTAGTATATGTTCTTATCGTATCTAGTATCTGAAGAATGTAACAGAATCAAGATGAACTCACATAATGTAATACTAAGACATCATCTACTACTATATAAGATATAGTGATAGTTTGTCATATCATCATTGCCGAGGGATGAGGGTCGGAGGAAAAGCCTTTTTATTTTTAGCAGTTATTAATCATAAATAATATTTTATTGTATACTAGGAAAAGCATAATCATGTATGCATTATTTGTGCATACATATATTTCGTAATTATTTATTAGTCTATTTTAAATAAAAATATAATTTTTAAGATTTATTAATATTCATATTTTATTATTTAAAAATATATTTAAAAATATTTATTATTTTTGAAATTATTATTATTGGTATTTTGAAAAATATATTTGGAAGTTATTGTGGCCATGTAAATCTTAATTTGATTTTTGGATTTATTTAAATAGTTAAATATTGAAGTTTGATTTATTCCATTTGATTTTGAGCTAAAAATTTAATTAGATTTAAATTGGATTTATATTTGGATTTGGGTTTAAATTAATTTAAATAAATAGATGAATTATCTAAATTGGGTTTAAACTACTCCTAATTCCTATCCAATTGGGAATTCCCACATCCTATAAATAGGCAGGTACTCCTCCAATTTTCATCATCCATTATTTTCTCCACAAATTTCTACCACAAAGTGAGTGCCTCGTGTCTGTGTCCAACATCTCCCGTGTCAGCCGTGACGGCCTCGGGTCCGACCCCGGGTGTCTTCCCAATATCTTATTCCAATTTTTTTTACATATACATTTTTATCTCTTCCGTGTCGGACACCCCCGACAAAATCAAATTTCCTAATCTAACATATTCTAATAAGCTCCACCGTCGTCCCGACAAGAACCCGCCTTCACCGACCATGTTTTTCGTCTCCTGACCCAAACCCCGTACTCATCACGGCCACTAGCCCGTAGCCGCCACCACCTGGCCGTCACTCATAAGACACCACTACCCAGGCCAACTCCGGCCGACCCATGTACCCACAACTTCCATCCCGGCCATGCCCTCTGCCGAACCCGTCCCCAGTGCCACCACCAAAAGTCACCACCAAAGAAAATCAACAGTCCAAAACCTAACTAACCTTCGTCGTCCGTCGCGACCGCCATCGCTGATCCGCACTCTATCGTGCGCCACTCTGGTCACGACCTCCCCGGTGCCCTCGTCGAGCCTGGCCCCAGTCGCCTGACTCATTATGCTGCTCCGTCGTTCTGCACCCGTACACGTCGCCACTCCTTGCCGCGTTCTTATGCGCCGACCTGCGCTTCGCCGCCGAGTCGCGCCACTTGACAAGCCCCTTCCTCCAGGAAGCGTTCCCCTGCGAGCGCCGCCTCCGCACCTCTTTGCCGCTGGCCTTCCGTCGGAGATCTCGACTGAAACCCTCTCCTCAAAACCCCCGCCTCCGCCGCGTAATCGTGCGCCCGACCGTGAGCTCCGCCGTGTACGACTCCTCGACCATGTAGAACCCTAGCCGCCGCGCCTGAGATCCCGAGCGCCGCACTTTATCGCACGCGCCCGGCGAACTCCAACCCTCCTCCGTTCTCCCCCGCTTCCTTCCGTCCTCCGCCTCACGCTCCTCTCTCGAGCCACCCTTCCTCTCCAAATTCTCCGCGCCGCTCACTGAGCTGCTCCTCCGCCGGGCCGAAACTTCTCCGCCATCGTCCCTCTTTCCCTAATCTCCTTTTCTCTCTCTCTCCCTCCTTTCTCTTTCTAAAAAATGAGGAACAGCGCAGTCAACTGACTGCTGCGGTTTTTGGGGTTGTTAAATTTTTTATTATTATTTATTTTTCTTTTATTATTATTATTATTATTATTATTATTATTAATATTGGTACTGATTGTTTGATTTGAATAAATTTTGTTACTTTATCATTATTTTGTTCTCAGTAAGTGTATAATGAGATTTATTATTAACACTTCTATTATTATATTACTTTGACACATGTTTTATTAAGTTTGGTTCTTTGTTCATTATTCTATTATTATTTTAATTATTATTGTTATTATTAATTGTTGTTTTCTTAATTGGATCATTTATTTTTATTTTTATTTTTTTATTTTACCAAGATCTTGTTATACAATACGAATAGAGATTTTATTAAAATATTACTATTATATTTTTATTGATGTTATACTAATAGTACAAATTATTATTTTAATGGTTTATTAACCAAAATAGATAATTTTGTAAGATATATCTTTCTAACCAAATATTATGGGGTTGGCAATTCTACAAGGTTATAGTTTTACAAAATACAGATTTTAGCCTTAGATAATATTCTAGAACTATTTTGTTTCATTAAATTTATTATTATTATTTTATAGGTTCCATACTAAAATACTATTTTGACGAAACTTGGAGTTTTTGCTGGATTTTCAAGTTTTCAATTAAATTCTATTTTAATATAAAACCCTAATTTTTGAAGTATTATAAATAATTTTCTAAAAACATATATATTTTTAATTATCAAACTTCTTCGATGATCTTCCTCTTCTGCAATCAAATCCTATTCTCAATCCCTTGCCAATTCAAGTCTACCTTATGTCGAACCTAACTAATTTGACCCTTCTGGACCCAATAGAACTGTCCGTATGACCAACAGAGGCCCCCTTGTGCAGTTGTTACACATAAGTCGTAGTTCATGCCACCATGATTATCGCAGCACACCAGGCGTACTACCAGGCAAGATACCTTGCCATTTGCTGTTTATTTATTTTAGCTCATACTTCATGCATTATTTATTTTTATTATGCAAAATAAACTGTGATACATGGCATAACCTGTTAGAACTTACTGTTCATTTATATTTCTTGCTGTGTATTATTTTCTTACAAATTAAACCTAGATTTAAGGGACCACCTTGTGTGTTGCATTCATGGCCATGACACGTTGTACCACGAAGTTGTGTGTCGCATGTAGAACACGGAAGTGCGTGATTGGCTGACCACCAGTATGTACAGGCCGTACGATAGGAATAACCGCTAATAGAAATTGTATGCTAGTTTGACTTAGCGGTTATAGTGGTTTTGTATTATGGATACAACACAGTAGGCATTGGGCGGGGAGGACAATTCCTTAGCGTATGGGCTTCGATGCACTTCCCTTGTGACCCGGACTCTCCGTTGGAGATACGGGGTTGATGACCCATGATTACTGACGGCCACTGACGATTCTGCGGAACGTCATGCTCTTACTGATGGGGCCTCTAGTGCCCAAAGGGGGACTACGCCGATCCTATTTTGCCAGGGCCCATGCGTAGGAAGGATTGTTCTTAACTACATTTCACTTAGAACGGTAGGCTACCCTATCCGTTAGGTACGAGTACTTTTGGTTTGGGTACTTGTATCTGACCGTGGCTTAGAACAATAACTTGTCACGGATTAGTTCGTCACATCTTGTCCTTGTTTGGTTGTAGGTGTGACTTACTACTTCGATGAGAAGGTATTGAACCTTGTTGGGGTCCGGATACCATATTAGATTCATAGCATGGAAAGATACGTCACCGTAAATTAGTTTACCATCTCCTGTCCTTGTTTGGTTGGGAGGATGGTACGCTTGTTCAGTAGGTGCATATTGGACCATGTTATAATTCGATTTACTTATTTATTTGAGCAATATTTATTCAGCTTATATGGCATGATATTATGTGTCTTGTTACGTCCCTCTGAGGACCTGGTTATCTCTCCAGGTGTGTGCTCTTGTCTTTCGCAGGTGCTCTAGCTCTAGTCGTGCTCATCGCTATTTCTTCGAGGATGATTGCATTTGGATCATCTTCGCTTCGCTCGCCAATTTCATATCTTTTCTTATGTATTTTTCCCTTACTTGTTGGTAGTGGATTTGTCTCCTCCCAACATATTGTATCAAGACAATTCACTCTCATTATATGATATCTTTTATTCATTTATTTTGTGTGGATGAGATTAGTTATAGTTCTACTGCATTTTACAGCTTATGTATTTATACGAGGCTTCCATATATTGGAGTATACTACGTATGAATATAGCTGGCATGTCTATGTTCCTAGTCCTACGTATTTTGGGACTGGGGCGTTACATGTTTTTGTGGTGGCCCATGCAGGTCAAGATAAATTGTTTGGTTACTTTACCGTACCAAGCAAGCCTGCGTATAGGATTAGAAGTCTAGGATCTCATCTACATACTTGACCTCTTTCCTTGATTCCATATTCAAACTATCGTTCGACACATCAATTGCATCTTGCTTGATTCCTCCTATCATTATCTTCCCTTCATGCTTGCTAGAGATTGACCATATTGGTTGGATATCCCAAAGCACCCTTAGCTTAATTCCTTTAAATTGGGTAGAACACCCCACGACCCGACACACTCTTGACCATTAGGGAGAAATAAATAGTATCATCTAGACTATAGAGACTAGAGGAATTTAACCCTTTTGGTCAACCAAGCCTTGGTCAATAAAACCGTAGAATGATGGTATAGGAATAAACAAGACTTAGATCCTTATGACTCTTAGACTATTCATATTTGTTCTTTATTTCAATCTTAATCTCGTGCCTATATTTTAACTATCTAAACTAATGATGCTAATGTAGCCTAGTTTTTGCAAGCTAAATTCCTTATCAAGCTTGTTCATGACGTATGTTATTGGATGCATCCACTAACGTATTGTCTACTCAGAACCGGTGCATGATGGTCTGATCAACCTAGTGCGCTTTGGTTCGCTTTTATCTATCGTTCTACGTGGATGGGACATAGCTAAACTTGTCCTCAAAAGTCTCATCCACGACTGCCTTGAAAATTCTTTTGAAATTATTCGATCGCCTTAGAATTACGTATTCGTACTCGATAATATCGTCTTTTGAACTCTATATTGCTTTCGCCTTCACCTATTTTAGAAGAACGAAAGCGTCATACTAGAACTTCCTCTAACTGTCCTATCACCATGACCATACCGTATTATTTTTTTCTCTATGATTTAGATCGCGATTTCTTCAGCATGATTTTGTTATTGATTGCTCCCCATCGATATCCCTTGTGTCTTCTCACCTCCCCTAAAAATTTTAATTTCGAGGACAAAATTCTTTTAAGTTGGGTAGGATGTAAAATTCCTAAATTTTCTACTATTTTTTTATTTTTATTAAATTTGGTACTGATTTAAAATTTTGTATTGTACGTCGCATAGTCGTATTGTACGTCGCGCACGAAATTTTATTTTTTGTAGTTGCTCGTCAAGTGCGAATATGTGCGAGCCTACATACTTTAGAAAAAACATTTTTTCTATTTTATTATACACTTTCAAAATATTATATAATTATTATTCTTGCTAGAAAAAGCCTTTTTATTTTTAGCAGTTATTAATCATAAATAATATTTTATTGTATACTAGGAAAAGCATAATCATGTATGCATTATTCGTGCATACATATATTTCGTAATTATTTATTAGTCTATTTTAAATAAAAATGTAATTTTCGAGATTTATTAATATTCATATTTTATTATTTAAAAAGAAATTTAAAAATATTTATTATTTTCGAAATTATTATTATTGGTATTTTGAAAAATATATTTGGAAGTTATTGTGGCCATGTAAATCTTAATTTGATTTTTGGATTTATTTAAATAGTTAAATATTGAAGTTTGATTTATTCAATTTGATTTTGAGCTAAAAATTTAATTAGATTTAAATTGGATTTATATTTGGATTTGGGTTTAAATTAATTTAAATAAATAGATGAATTATCTAAATTGGGTTTAAACTACTCCTAATTCCTATCCAATTGGGAATTCCCACATCCTATAAATAGGCAGGTACTCCTCCAATTTCCATCATCCATTATTTTCTCCACAAATTTCCACCACAAAGTGAGTGCCTCGTGTCTGTGTCCAACATCTCCCGTGTTAGCCGTGACGGCCTCGGGTCCGACCCCGGGTGTCTTCCCAATATCTTATTCCAATTTTTTTTACATATACATTTTTATCGCTTCCGTGTCGGACACCCCCGACAAAATTAAATTTCCTAATCTAACATATTCTAATCAGGTCCACCGTCGTCCCGACAAGAATCCGCCTTCACTGACCATGTTTTTCGTCTCCTGACCCAAACCCCGTACTCATCACGGCCACTAGCCCGTAGCCGCCACCACCTGGCCGTCACTCATAAGACACCACCACCCAGGCCAACTCCGACCGACCCATGTACCCACAACTTCCATCCCGGCCATGCCCTCTGCCGAACCCGTCCCCAGTGCCACCACCAAAAGTCCTCACCAAAGAAAATCAAAAGTCCAAAACCTAACTAACCTTCGTCGTCCGTCGCGACCGCCATCGCTGATCCGTACTCTATCGCGCGCCACTCTGGTCACGACCTCCCCGGTGCCCTCGTCGAGCCTGGCCCCAGTCGCCCGACTCAATATGCTGCTCCGCCGTTCTGCACCCGCACATGTCGCCGCTCCTTGCCGCGTTCTTGTGCGCCGACGTGCGCTTTGCCGCCGAGTCGCGCCACTTGACAAGCCCCTTCCTCCAGGAAGCGTTCCCCTGTGAGCGCCGCCTCCGTACCTCTTTGCCGCTGGCCTTCCGCCGAAGATCTCGACCGAAACCCTCTCCTCAAAACCCCCGCCTCTGCCGCGTACTCGCGCGCCCGGCCGTGAGCTCCGCCGTGTACGACTCCTCGGCCACGTAGAACCCTAGCCGCCGCGCCTGAGATCCCGAGAGCCGCGCTTTGCCGCACGTGCCCGGCGAACTCCAACCCTCCTCCGTTCTCCCCTGCTTCCTTCCGTCCTCCGCCTCACGCTCCTCTCCCGAGCCACCCTTCCTCTCCGACTTCTCCGCGCTGGTCACTGAGCTGCTCCTCCGCCGGGCCGAGACTTCTCCGCCGCCACTCCTCTTTCCCCAATCTCATTTTCTCTCTCTCTTCCTCCTTTTTCTTTCTAAAAAATGAGGAACAACGCAGTCAACTGACTGCTGCGGTTTTTGGGGTTGTTAAATTTTTATTATTATTATTATTATTAATATTAGTACTGATTGTTTGATTTGAATAAATTTTGTTACTTTATCATTATTTTGTTCTCAGTAAGTGTATAAGGAGATTTATTATTAACACTTCTATTATTATATTACTTTGACACATGTTTTATTAAGTTTGGTTCTTTGTTCCTTGTTCTATTATTATTTTAATTATTATTGTTATTATTAATTGTTGTTTTCTTAATTGGATCATTTATTTTTATTTTTATTTTTATTTTTTATTTTACCAAGATCTTGTTATACAATACGAATAGAGATTTTATTAAAATATTACCATTATATTTTTATTGATGTTATACTAATAGTACAAATTATTATTTTAATGGTTTATTAACCAAAATAGATAATTTTATAAGATATATCTTTCTAACCAAATATTATGGGGTTGGCAATTCTACAAGGTTATAGTTGTACAAAATAAGGATTTTAGCCTTAGATAATATTCTAGAACTATTTTGTTTCATTAAATTTATTATTATTATTTTATAGGTTCCATACTAAAATACTATTTTGACGAAACTTGGAGTTTTTGCTGGATTTTCAAGTATTCAATTAAATTCTATTTTAATATAAAACCCTAATTTTTGAAGTATTATAAATAGTTTTCTAAAAACGTATATATTTTTAATTATCAAACTTCTTCGATGATCTTTCTCTTCTGCAATCAAGTCCTATTCTCAATCGCTTGCGAATTCAAGTCTACCTTATGTCGAACCTAACTAATTTGACCCTTTTGGACCCAATGGAACTGTCCGTGTCACCAACAGAGGCCCCCTTGTGCAGTTGTTACACCAAAGTCGTAGTTCATGCCACCATAATTATCGCAGCACACCAGGCGTACCACCAGGCAAGACACCTTGCCATTTGCTGTTTATTTATTTTAGCTCATAATTCATGCATTATTTATTTTCTTTATGCAAAATAAACTGTAATACATGGCATAACCTGTTAGAACTTACTGTTCAATTATATTTCCTGCTGCGTATTATTTTCTTACAAATTAAATCTATATTTAAGGGACCACCTTGTGTGTTGCATTCATGGCCTTGACACGTTGTACCACGAAGTTGTGTGTCGCATGTAGAACATGGAAGTACGTGATTGGCTGGCCACTAGTACGTACAAGCCGTGCGATAGGAATAACCGCTAATAGAAATTGCATGCTAGTTTGACTTAGCGGTTATAGTGGTTTTGTGTTGTGGATACAACACAGTAGGCATTGGGCGGGGAGGACAATTCCTTAGCGTATGGGCTTCGATGCACTTACCTTGTGACCCGGACTCTCCGCTGGAGATGCGGGGTTGATGACCCATGATTACTGACGGCCACTGACGATTCTGCGGAACGTCATGCTCTTACTGATGGGGCCTCTGGTGCCCAAAGGAGGACTACGCCGATCCTATTTAGCCAGGGCCCATGCGTAGGAAGGATTGTTCTTAACTACATTTCACTTAGAACGGTAGGCTACCCTATCCGTTATGTACGAGTACTTTTGGTTTGGGTACTTGTATCTGACCGTGGCTTGGAACAATAACTTGTCGCGGATTAGTTCGTCACATCTTGTCCTTGTTTGGTTGTAGGTGTGACTTACTACTTCGATGAGAAGGTATTGAACCTTGTTGGGGTCCGGATACCATATTGGATTCATAGCATGGAAAGATACGTCACCGTGAATTAGTTTACCATCTCCTGTCCTTGTTTGGTTGGGGGGATGGTACGCTCGTTCAGTAGGTGCGTATTGGACCATGTTATAATTCGATTTACTTATTTATTTGAGCAATATTTATTCAGTTTATATGGCATGATATTATGTGTCTTGTTACGTCCCTCTGAGGACCTGGTTATCTTTTCAGGTGTGTGCTCTTGTCTTTCGCAGGTGCTCTAGCTCTAGTCGTGCTCATCGCTATTTCTTCGAGGATGATTGCATTTGGATCATCTTCGCTTCGCTGGCCAATTTCATATCTTTTCATATGTATTTTTCCCTTACTTGTTGGTAGTGGATTTGTCTCCGCCCAACATATTGTATCAAGACAATTCACTCTCATTATATGATATCTTTTATTCATTTATTTTGTGTGGATGAGATTAGTTATGGTTCTACTGCATTTTACAGCTTATGTATTTATACGAGGCTTCCATATATTAGAGTATACTACGTATGAATACAGCTGGCATGTCTATGTTCCTAGTCCTACGTATTTTGGGACTGGGGCATTACAGAAGACTAACATGTCATAATTTTCTAAGCCGTGTGTTTTGAGATAATCCTCCAAACTCTTTCCTGCTATGTAGTAATGCAAGATTACTACATAGGAGGAAAGAGTTGGGAGGATTATGTCAAAACACACGGCTTAAAAAATTATGACATGTTATTCTTCCGACACCGCGGTAACATGATATTCACATTAAGGGTCTTTGACAAGGTGACATGTTGTGAAAAGATATATCCTTATAGTTCTCCTACGGATGTTGAAGAAAACATCTGTACTTCCTCCAGGTCATGCCGCCGACTGTGCTGCTTCCTCCTCCTCTTCCTGCCCACTTTTTCTCCCCCGACTCTATATTTGAGGTGGATATCATATGTGGCTGAGAGAGTCAAATAAGAAGAAGGCAAGTAGGGAGGAGCAGATGGGTCCAGAGCCATGGTGGAGGAGAGGAGAAGGAAGATGCTTGATCAGAACGGATTGCTCAGAACACAACCCAAAATTTATTCTAGCATACATTAGTGTGAATCATCTATGTTATGTACATATGGTGTAGTATATGTTCTTATCGTATCTAGTATCTGAAGGATATAACAGAATCAAGATGAACTCACATAATGTAATACTAAAACATCATCTACTGCTATATAATATATAGTGATAGGTTGTCGTATCATCATTGCCGAGAGACGATGGTAGGAGGACAGTCAACTTTATCTACGTCTACATAGTTTCTGCGTCGCCAGTCGAATGGCTGCAGGGACTATGTCCTGATCACCATGTCGTACCGTAGATTAATACAAATAGAGCTGGAACTGGAGCCAAAATACAGTACTACTTCACCATGTCATACTATTTTACTCTCTCTCTCTCTCCTTCTTCCCCTTCGGCGCTCTCACACTACTAATTCCTATCTGTTTTAAGTGTGAGAACGGATGGCTCAGAACATAACCCAAAATTTATTCTAGCATACATTAGTGTGAATCATCTATATTCTGTATACATATGGTGTAGTATATGTTCTTATCGTATCTAGTATCTGAAGGATATAACAGAATCAAGATGAACTCACATAATGTGATACTAAGACATCATCTACTACTATATAAGATATAGTGATAGGTTGCCGTATCATCATTGCCGAGGGAGATCTCGGAGGACAGTCAACTTTATCTACGACTACATAGTTTTTGCCTCGCCAGTCGAATGGCTACAGGGACTATGTCCTGATCACCATGTCGTACCGTAGATTAATGCAAATGGAGCTGGAAATATCCGTCGCTAACCGGTCACTAGTCCGTCGCTAACTGAGATTGTCACATACACATATGTATATCACAGTTAGATGTATAGATATATACATCTATATAGAAGAGCACAACTGATACACTCTAAGGGTCAGTTTTCCATGAAAAATTTCACTTATTCAGTGACTTTGGTGAAGCGAATATCCCAAGGATATTCTTAACAAAGAAGCAAGATGAAGAACTCGCACTGTCCTTGAGACAGTGAACATATACACCATGAACCCAAACTCCATATTCACATTTACTAATCCAAACACCACCAAACTAATGGATAACACCCAATATGGATAACACATTATTTAGCCAATATATAAACTCAGATGAATTTGAGAAGCAAAGCCCCCCGCCGCCCCAAACCAAAGCCCGCCGCCCCAAACCAAAGCCCGCCGCCCCAAGTCCGCCGCCCAGCCCCCGACACCCCCGCACCAAGCCCGCCGCCCAGCCCCCGACGCCCCCGCCCCAAGCCCGCCGCCCAGCCCACGACGCCCCCGCCCCAAGCCCGCCGCCTAGCCCCCGACGCCCCCGCCCCAAGCCCGCCGCCCAGCCCCCGACTCCCCCGCCCCAAGCCCGCCGCCCTGCCCCGGACGCCCCCGCCCCAAGCCAGCCGCCCAGCCCCCGACGCCCCCGTCCCAAGCCAGCCGCCCAGCCCCCGACGCCACCACCCCAAGCCCGCCGCCCAGCCCCCGACGCCCCTGCCCCAAGCCCGCCGCCCAGTCCCCGACGTCCCGTCCCAAGCCCGCCGCCCAACCTCCGATGCCCCCGCCCCAAGCCAGCCGCCCAGCCCCCGACGCCCCCATCCCAAGCCCGTCGCCCAGTCCCCGACGCCCTGGCCCCAAGCCAGCCGCCCAGCCTCCGACGCCCCCGCCCCAAACCCGCCGCCCAGCCTCCGACGCCCCCGCCCCAAGCCCGCCGCCCAACCCCCGCCCCAAGCCATCCGCCCGGCCCTCGAAGCTCCCGCCCCAAGCCCGCCGCCCAGCCCCCGCTGCCCCTACGACACCGCAAGAGAGAGAGAGAGAGAGAGAGAGAAAGATCGAAAGAGAGAGAGAGGAGAGGACGCCGACGCCGATCACCGAAGCCGCGGGTGAGAGAGAGAGAGAGGGAGGAGAGAGAGTAAATTTGGGGGAATGCAAAAAGTTCCCCCCACCGTTTTATTTTAAGTCTGGAACGTATATTTAGCGACGGACTAGCGACGGGTTATAATCCGTCGCCAGTTAGACGCTATGTTTGATACTTGCCGACTGAATATCCGTCGCTACATCGTCGAAGAATTGTCCCGCCAATTCTTCACACAATTCTCGCCAAATAATCGACTGCATAGCGACGGCTGACTATCCGTCGCTATATCTCCGATGTCCTAGCGACGGATGTGCGACCTTTCCTCCCCTTAAATATAAAATAAAAAATATAACGGCTTGTCGTCGGTAATCCGTCGGCTAGTCGTCACAAAGCCGTCGCGAACACCGACAGAAAATTTTCGTCGCTAATTATCCGTCGCTAATTTACTGTATTTTGGTAGTGTTGAAAACAGTTTTATCGGGTTTTTCCCGATTTTCAACCCTATTTATATTACTGTCCTTTTATCAAAAATTAAAACTAAAAGAAGGGTTAAAATCCTGGTTATATAGTCTAAAACTCTATTCAAATAGGTTTTCAAAATTTGTAACGTACTGGTCATAAATAGACCGTAAATATAGGGTGTTAGAACAGTTTCTAACTTCTAAAAATTGTGTTTTCCCTCGATTTTGGTGCTTGATTTTCTTCGCGTACATCGCGAATCGAATTAAAATAACTGAAGGGTCGCGAACTCGGTTAGGTTGTCTACGTACCTGAATAATTGGTTCGGGAAATGGTTGAGTATGAGCGAGGAAAACTCGCGACGAAGTCGTGCCACTGCTCGTGCTCGCTGCTGCCGCTGGGGCTGTGTTCTCGCGCGCGTACGTCGGCGCTGCCGTGGCCGACCTGCGGCCGCACGCGGCGTTCAATGGTTGCTAGGTTTTCGATATATATAGGGTTTTGTTTCATCGAGTGCTCTTCGGTCTGGAAATTTAAGCGGGGTGGGGGGGCTCAGCCGAGCGCTGAGCTCTGTGACCAGGCCGGGCCGTGCCTTAGGTTGCTAAGGCTGCTATTGTTTCTATTTCTTATTCTTATTCTTATTCTTATTTTTTTTCTTTTTCTATTTCTATTTCTTTTTCTTTTACTAATACTATTTATTATAACTAATGTAAATATATATCTATTTATATATACGAATATATGTATACACATATTTATTTGTATTTATACACCTACATATCTTTATTTATATACATTTATATATATATGAATACCTATACATTTAATATACACTTGTACATTTATATAAATTCCTATATATTTAATATGCACATATTTATATTTACACAAACATACACATATATAATATTTATCCATATATATTCGTATATACATACACATGCACACACATATATATATTTCTATACATACACATTTATACATATATAATTCTATAACTCTCTCTCTCTATATATATATATATATTGTAGGACCGTTGAGCACCTCTAGAGGGGGGGTGAATAGAGTGTATACGTATGCAGCAGAAAATAATCACCAATTAAAATCTTAAGTAATAACTATGGCATATAAAAGACGATAAATAAATACAGTAAAGTAAGAGTCAAGAATTCAAACTCAGTGACACAGCGATGTATACTGGTATCCCTCTGAGAGGACTAATCCAGTCTCGAGTACTCTTGCTCGATGTTAATCCACTATGACACAAGCTTTAACTGAGTGCTTGCAACTCTTACAACACCGTGCTTGGTGACAAGTGCACGACCGACTTCACAACACCGTGCTTGGTGACGAGCGCATGACCAGCTCCAGAAGGCAATTGGAAAACTGAAACGTTTTCTGAATACAACCTCCGATACAACTCTTCAATACCAAACTCTATATTAAATAGAAACTGTACTGGCTTGGCTAAGAGTCGTAAAGGCTTAGATATGAAAGTAAAAGCTCAGAACACTTTAGATAGAGAAGAGAAGAGATGAAAATTAGATTGTTGAAATGAATGGTAATCTCAACTCTATTTATAGTGTTTTTGGGAGACCGAACTCGGACAGAGTTCGGGCAGAGTTCGGATGCTAGGATTTCGCATACGAACGTTGGATGCAGATTTGGTGGGAACTGTATTTCAAATAACCCAGACCGAACTCGGGCCGAACTCGGACCGAACTCGGTCAGAGTTCTGTCAGAGTTCTGCTGGTTCAGAACAGTAAGGAATAAATCAAATTTGCATAGGTTTTGGGCCTTTTGGAATTGTAGATTTTTGGGATACGTAGGTAGGCTTATTTTTGTTTGTGGACTGAGAAAAACCTAAGCCAGTACCGATCCGATCAATCTCACATTTTTCCTAGACTCAATAAAAGGAAAAATACAGAATAAATATGAAAACCAATAGCCCTTTTGATGACATCTTTTTCCTGACATTGAAGACGCATTTTTCCTTGACGGCAATCGTCCAAAGATAAACAGATCTGAAAATCTGAATACCTTTCGGGGGCTTCGCCCCCGAACCCCTGACGGAGGGTGCTGCCCCCTCGACCCCTGTCCGCTGACCGGGCAGCGGAACCCCCGATGCGAGGCCCCGGATAGGTCGTTAGGTGGTTCAGAGAAATCTTCTTGTATTATGCCGTCTTTGGCCTATCAATAAGTCTTTGTTGCATATGTCCTGGTTTGATCATGTTTGATCATGCTTACAACATGTTTACAAATACATGTTAGAAAGACAAAGCTGTATGATGCATTATGATACAAACATGGCAATATGTTATAGAACATTTAGGACAATGCTAAGTGTAAGTAGCATGAATATTAGTGACATCACTAGTTAAACTTAATTGATTAGCCATATTCAAAAACATGATATAATCATTGGGCTAACAATCTCCCCCTTTTTGATTATGGCAAATCCGTTAAGTTTAATATATATACAATAGATGCATGTATCACTAATAAACACATAATACTAAAATATTGTGTGCTAAATTAAACTTATTTCTCTCCCTTTGACATGATCAAAAAAATAAGCTTTCCCGTAATAAAGAGATAAAACAAACTCAAGCATAAGTATAGGAGGAAGGAAAAATAATAATAATCATGATCAAGGATTAGGAGAACAGTGAAACGACATGTTTAGAAAATTGCATAACTAAAGTAGAAAAATTTGTCAAAATAGTTGGTTGAACTTAAACAAAGAACATTGAAATCAAACAATACATAGTTTACCAACTAGAAATCCAAAAATGATATTCAAAACTCAATATTATGATAAATATAACTCTAGTTTTGAAATATACCAATAAAGGATTTCAATAAGAAATAGATATAAATATAGCAGAAATCAATCATTGGTCATAAATAATTCATGAGAAATTCACAGATCTAGTATATACCAAATAAAAAAATAATGAAACTTTTAACAATGATCACAAAAAAATATGATTCATAATTTGCCCATACAAATTAGTGAGTCAATTCCATAAAGCGTATAATCATCGAAAAGAGATCAAAATAAGTATACTAGAATTTATGCAAAATTTATACCAAAGTTCATGCATTTGAATTCAATTACCTTAGCATGATATATTATTAGATAAACATGAAGGTAATGAAGATAAAATACTTGGGAAGGAGAAATCCAGTCGACTTGAATGCTCCCCCACAAAGTATGAAACGTCTAAGTATAGATAATCATGAACTTTGAGATAAAATCTCAATAAGAAATGCCCAATCAATTTAAGCTCAAAGGAATCATTAATAAGGATAATTAAATACATTTGGCAACTTTTACAAACTCATAAAATGAGAGAATTAAAAATAATAATAATCATATATTCTCTCATCTAATACAAATCCAAATATCATGAACAACTCAACAAGATATTTAAGGTAAAAGAATATATGTCAATGATGAACTAACTATACCACATATTAAGGGCATAAAAGAATTGAAACAATTAATTTGCTCCCCCTTAAAATATGCGTATATAGTTCAAAAATAATTCACATGATCTAAGGGATATCCAAGATATGCATCTTTTCTTTCCTTTGATCAAATGCATATAAAATTTCAAACTCAAAACAAATATCATCTTTAGGCAAGAAAAAAATATCCAATATAAATAAAGGCTTAAAGATGAAGAAAACATGTTCCCAATAAATATAAAAAAATATTTCAAATATTAAAAGATTTTGAAAACTATCTTTAATAATAACATTTGAGTACAGATTCAATAAATCAAAAAGACTTTGCAAAAATATGGAATTTATTACGAAAAACTGTCTTAGTAAATGTTCGAATGCGTCCATTTAGTCCTTAGACTGAAAGCTGACGATTCGAATCACAAAAACAATGTCAATAAAAGAATCCATAAATCATAAATAAATTTATTTAAACAAATAAACAAAACTAGATATATGTCCAAAGAAAAGTGTATTCTAGATATATGGCATGTCAAGGGGATAATTAACTTGAAACAATTAACTACTCCATCTTTACATGGTTATATCCAAAAGTAATAGTATAGATAAAATTTAAGAATTTCAGAGACATATTTTAGGAAGTAGGAAACTAATTCAAAAATATAAGGTCTTCTTACCAAAGTTCATTTCTTCCCTTTTAAAGCCTTAGCACGGTGTCCACCTAACAACCGTAAGGTTTAAAGAAAAGAAATGCTTTGAGAGAGAGACATTCAATATGCTTGACTTCTCCCTTTCAAAGAATTACTGTTATAGACAGTAAGTAACTTGAATAAGAAGATAATAATATAAAGCTCAAAATCATTAATATTACGAATATTACACAAACTAAAGATGAAATCACAATACCATAATATTCAATGAGTAGTCACGAATACGAAAAACAATCATCTTTAGACAAAAAGAAGAAATATCCATTAAATGAACATTTAAAAATAAAACAATTAAAAGATATTTTAAATTAGCATGATAAATAATCATATAAGTCAAAAGATGACATAAATTGATCTATGCTATAGAATCTCACATTCGACAAGATAGATCAACATATGCTACCTTTTTGTGAAAATATAAAGAGAGAATATTATTCATCAAATCTAAAATTCAAAATCCATCAGATAATAATTGCAATTAGATCTCAATAAATCTTTAGTTTATAAAGCGTTGATCAATCTTGGATTAGCTGTAGAGGTATTGTCCCAGCTAACGGAGGTTCACCGGGGAACACTTAAGTACCGCTTCGCTTCGACCGTAGTCGTGGTGACAGACAGACCTTTTGTAGGCTTGTACCCAAAATAAATCTCTTCTTTAATAACCGAGGATTTAAAAAGAATTAGTACAATATGAAATAAATTATATTCTATAGACTTAAAAATCTTAGAACAATGTAGCAAACAGCATAAGATGTATCAATTACATTAATCCACATGTGCTACAAAATTATTGGGTAACAATAAAATATAAAACATTTGTAAATCAAATGTAGGACCTAGATACGTTGATGTATTCTGGAACCTAGGGGACTGGGTTCAGTACCTTGGATCCAGAACTAGACAATAGTTGCAAGAACACCTTAATAAATCTTAAGTCTATAAAGTATTGATCACTTCGGATTAGCTGTAGGGGCCGGTTCCCAGCTAGCGGTAGTCCGAAGACTAGTGCACCGTGTCGCTTCAGGCTATTTACACCTGTATGACAGAAGGACCCTTTCGGCTTGTTCCCAAAATAATTTCTACTCTTAAGAACTTAGATTCAAAGGAATATATGCAGTATCATCGAACATTGTCGAAATTTAGAATCCCTAAAAGTAAATACCCAAAGAATAGTTTATCAAGATCAAGATATTAAAAACATCATGTATACAAAATGTCAACCAAAAAGCCAAGAAAAACATACATCATATAAAAAGGCTTTGAGGAAGAAGATAATAAGAGAAGTACATGAATTTGTTAAAAAAAAGCTTACATATGAGATAAGCACAAGTTTGAAACTACTTTCCAAAATAATATAATATAGAACTTGAACTTAACTCATATATCCCTATAAAGATATTTTTACAAAAATATAAGAACCATATCAGCAATATATGATTGATAATGAATTATTCACATATCATTAACAAGCATAAAAAATATCACAAGATCAAAAATATGCATAAATAAAATTAATCAGACAAAGATGTAATTGATTCATAATAAAATTAATCAAAATAAAATATAAGAATCAATAGTGAATATATTATGCAAGCACAAGGTTAACATAAAAGTATATGTATATACTTTTCAAGTAAATAGGTGACTTGTGCTAAACACACATACTCACAAAATACTGATCAAAGTAAATACGACATGTTAAAGACAAATCGGTAAGAAGTGACCATTAAAAGTATTAAAGACAAAGAGTCAAAAGCATAAACCAACAACAAAAGCTTCTATGGACTAGAGTGGTATGCAACTTCATAGATGAATACTAGAGTAAAGAGCATACCTAGATAAATGTGTCACACTAATAAAAAATAAAATACTATATAGTGTGAACTAATCATTTAAGCTAAACAACTCGTCTTGATAGGATTATAACTCACATAAATGATAAACAATTAAAAGATATCAATGAGAGCTAATAACAATACATCAATAAGAACATGCTAGATATTAAAAACTATTTAGGAAGCATGTTACCGAAGTGGTTCTAGTGACCACAGTTCTGTTGGTGCAATTGCTTGGAAGATGACCTTTGTAGCTTTGCAATCACCAACATGCTCCATGGTTCTAAGGTTCAGCATAAGTACCTCCACCTGAAATATTTGGTGAAGACTTTGGTATCCAATACTTGGATCCATATTTGTTAGCTTTGGGAACCCATTTGCATAAGTTCATATCAACTAGTTTTCTAATCTGACAGCGATTAGAAACATGTCCATTCATACCACAATAATGACAGAAAGAATTAACATTAGTACTATGTGCAGTAGCAGTAGTATGATATGATGTGCGTGGATATTTATAATAGAAAGCATGGTTGTGTGAAGCTTTAGCTTTGCTTGCTTCCTTTGTAAAAGATCTGACGTGTGTGACTTTGTGATGTACTACGTGTCTTGTGTTAGACTGAGTCGTAGGTTGTACTACCTGCTTTCCCAGTCTAATCTCTAACTTTTTAGAGTTAGCACAGATCTCATCATACTTAGCAGAAAGAGCATCAATTTTACATGAAGCAATAGAATACTTCTTCTTTTTAGATTCTAGTTCCTCCTTAAGTTTAGCATTTTCTTGAGTGCTTTTCTCAATGCATTCAAGTGCCTCATGCAATCTAAACTCAAGTGTGGAAATCTCAGTAGAATTATTAGAAGTAGAAGTATTTCTAGCATCATTCAATAAGCAAGTAAGCTTTTCATTCTCACGCTTATAGGATTGAATATCCTTTCTAGCTTGCTTATACTTATCTAATACTTTCTTGTGTTCTTCTAACAGATCACTGAAAGCATCAGATAACTCATCATAAGAAAATTCATTCTCTTCAAAAAGGGAATTATTCTGTACCTCGTTAGATAATGCCATTGAGCATAAATTTGCAGCTTGATGAGGTCTCTCTTCTTTTTCAGATTTGCTTGCCTCACTTTCGCACCATATGCTCGTGGTAGCGTACTTGTGAGATGATGATCTTTCTTCTTTTGATCGTTCGTAGTGACTCTCCTTTCTAGAAGTAGTACAATCTTCTTGGATGTGGCCTATCTTCTTGCGGTTGTCACATACAAGCTCTTCTTCATATATAGGGTTGTGTTGAACCTTAAATCTCGATGCCATTATGCACATATTTGCATTATTATAAAGACTATCCTCTTCTCTGGAATCGCTAGCACTGCTTTCGTACCTGCACTCATAAGTAGCTTCCAGAAGTTTCCAAATTTTATGAGATGTTGTGCAAGTAGTAATGAGATTGAATATATTGAAGTCTACAGCACAATAGAAAGCATGCTTTGCTTTTGTATCAAGGCTAGCTAACTTCTTCTCTTCCTCTGTGTAACTATAATAAGGCTTGTTAATAATAGAGGATGTGAGAATAGAAGTGATAGTAGGCTTTTGGTAGCCATTTACAACAATTGACCATAAGTCAAAATCTAGAGACTTCAAGTAGAAGCTCATTCGTGTTTTCCAGTATGTGTAATTTGTACCATCAAATAGTGGGAGTCTATTTGAGGATTGCTCTTCAGTTGTGAAGTACATACTTGCCATATGTGATATAGTGATCTATGTAATAGCAGTTATATAATAACAATATTACCTTACTTTACCTGTATAACCCGCTCTGGTAATGAGGATCTGCTCCAAGGATGTTAAGCCAAATAATAGAGTCCTTGCTAGTATACCAATTGAAGGAGCAATTAGTATAAGCAATAATATCTCTATAAGGAGTACTAGCTCTGATACCAATTGTAGGACCGTTGAGCACCTCTAGAGGGGGGGTGAATAGAGTGTGTGCGTATGCAGCAGAAAATAATCACCAATTAAAATCTTAAGTAATAACTATGGCATATAAAAGACGGTAAATAAATACAGTAAAGTAAGAGTCAAGAATTCAAACTCAGTGACACAGCGATGTATACTGGTATCCCTCTGAGAGGACTAATCCAGTCTCGAGTACTCTTGCTCGATATTAATCCACTATGACACAAGCTTTAACTGAGTGCTTGTAACTCTTACAACACCGTGCTTGGTGACAAGTGCACGACCGACTTCACAACACCGTGCTTGGTGACGAGCGCACGACCAGCTCCAGAAGGCAATTGGAAAACTGGAACATTTTCTGAATACAACCTCCGATACAACTCTTCAATACCAAACTCTAGATTAAATAGAAACTGTACTGGCTTGGCTAAGAGTCGTAAAGGCTTAGATATGAAAGTAAAAGCTCAGAACACTTTAGATAGAGAAGAGAAGAGATGAAAATTAGATTGTTGAAATGAATGGTAATCTCAACTCTATTTATAGTATTTTTGGAAGACCGAACTCGGACAGAGTTCGGGCAGAGTTCGGATGCTAGAATTTCGCATACGAACGTTGGATGCAGATTTGGTGGGAACTGTATTTCAAATAACCCAGATCGAACTCGGGCCGAACTCGGACCGAACTCGGTCAGAGTTCTGTCAGAGTTCTGCTGGTTCAGAACAGTAAGGAATAAATCAAATTTGCATAGGTTTTGGGCCTTTTGGAATTGTAGATTTTTGGGATACGTAGGTAGGCTTATTTTTGTTTGTGGACTGAGAAAAACCTAAGCCAGTACCGATCCGATCAATCTCACATTTTTCCTAGACTCAATAAAAGGAAAAATACAGAATAAATATGAAAACCAATAGCCCTTTTGATGACGTTTTTTTCCTGACATTGAAGATGTATTTTTCCTTGACGGCAATCGTCCAAAGATAAACAGATCTGAAAATCTGAATACCTTTCGGGGGCTTCGCCCCCGAACCCCTGACGGAGGGCGCTGCCCCCTCGACCCCTGTCCGCTGACCGGGCAGCGGAACCCCCGATGCGAGGCCCCGGATAGGTCGTTAGGTGGTTCAGAGAAATCTTCTTGTATTATGCCGTCTTTGGTCTATCAATAAGTCTTTGTTGCATATGTCCTAGTTTGATCATGTTTGATCATGCTTACAGCATGTCTACAAATACATGTTAGAAAGACAAAGCTGTATGATGCATTATGATACAAACATGGCAATATGTTATAGAACATTTAGGACAATGCTAAGTATAAGTAGCATGAATATTAGTGACATCACTAGTTAAACTTAATTGATTAGCCATATTCAAAAACATGATATAATCATTGGGCTAATATATATATAATGAGAAGCGTCTCTCCTATATTTTTTTATATATATATATATATATATATATATATATATATATATATAATGAGAAGCGTCTCTCCTAGGGTTTGGGCGACGGCGACTTTGCTTTGATCCTCTACCACCCAGATTCCGGCTTGGCCTCGGCCGGGCCGGCGTCTCCATCGTGTAGGTGGACCACTTGGCCACCTGTACCTATGGTCTCTGCGCCGAACCCGACGTTTGCATCGGTGGTGGCGGGGGTTGCTACGCCTCAACCACCATCGATAGCCATAAGGACTCCTTCCTTCTCTAAAGGGGTGCCTGTGATCTCTTTCTCGGAGGAGGAGGAACAGATCTTAGCTGATCCTTTCAAGTTTGCTTTGATAGGTAAATTTTCTCATCAAAGGCCATCTATTGATGCGATCCGTAAAGCTTTCGAGGCTTTTAAATTCAATGGCATCATCAAGGTGGGTCTCATTGACTCTAAACATGTGCTAATCCGTCCTTCTTTGGAAGTTGATTTCCTTCGCCTCCGATCCCGTGACATGTGGTATGTTGTTCGAGCTCCAATGAGGGTTTTTAGATGGTCAAAAGATTTTTCGGCTGCAAAAGAATCTCCGATTGTCCCAGTTTAGGTGTCGTTACCGGGTCTCCCTATTCAACTGTTCAATAAAAATGCGCTATTCTCCATTGCCCTTGGCATTGGTAATCCTCTGCGCCTGGACAAGGCCAAGGAAGAGTTTACTCGACCTAGTATGGCGCGTGTTTTCGTTGAAGTGGATGCTAGTAAAAATTTGCCTAAAGTGATCCGTATATATTTGCCTCAGGGTCGATCATATACGCAGCATGTTGAATATGAACAATGCCCTAAATATTGCTCCATGTGCTTTCATCAGGGCCACACAAGGGAAGAATGTAAGCTTCAGAAAGAAAAACACAACGTTGCAGCAGCTCCTTCAAAGATGGCGGGTCCCTCAACATCCAAAGAACCAAACATTAAAGGCAAAGGACTTTTAATCCAGGACCCAACGCCCAATGAGAAGGAAGGATCTCACATAAAGGAAGCACCTGTTCTCGCTACTGATATAGAAATTTGTGATAAAGCAACAGAAGATGTGGCTAATCATAATGAGGAAGCTGTTTTGGTGGTTGACGGCTCCACTCCTCCCGAAGCTCAAGGCAGTCATCTCCAATTAAATTCCAAACTTCAGTTAGACAAGACAAATACGTCTAAGTCCCCGATGAGGGTTCAGGTTGCTGCAACTCATTCACTGGAGGAGAATAATCCAAGCCAAAATAATAAAAATAAAGACCGTGCAAACAAAGTTGTAGACGAAACAGCTAACGACGAAGACATTTCTTCGGAGCAGTCAGAGCCAGAGGAAGGAGAGATTTTGAAGTCTTGGGCAGACATTGCGGATGAAGAAGAACAAGCAGCAAATGAAAAGGTCTCGACCATTCCCAGAAAGGGTAGGGGAAAGAAGAAAATATACCCAGTGCCAACAGAGCCCCGACACACAAGATCGACGTCGAAAGGTCCAAAACTACCTCAACCTCTTCAACCCATAATGTTTAATATTCTCATGTGGAATGTTAGAGGAATTGCTGATAAGATGACATTAAAAAGACTTAAATCTTTGTGTCGCATTCATAAAATTATGGTTCTAGCTATCATCGAACCAAAAGTGTCACGCCCCAGAACCAGAATACTGGAGAGCGGGGGAATGACTCAGCCAGCTACGTATTATGGGTAGATGAATACCGTATAATACGATCAATGCTGTCTAAAAGACGAGGGGGTACATACTACATGAAAGTCTCACTATGGTCATTTCATATCTATTGTCTCAATCATTCAAATAAGAAACAGAAATAGAGAACATGTAAGATAAAGCAGTAAGGCGTCCCAAACGCTCAGTCAAAATGTTTTTGATATTTGGCTTTACAAAACATAGCCAGATGATATAGCAAAGTGTACACAATTGTTATCAGTTGCAGTCTGACTTAATTACAATTATGCAAAAGTAAGTACAAGACAATCCGACTAACATGTCGGTGCCAAACGGCAAGGTATTAAGTAAATAACAAAACGAGTGGGGAAGTAAGGAACCCACTCGAGTCCTCCTGCGATCATTCCTCTAGTATTGACCATCTTGGAGGTGGAAGTAAGCGGAGTCCTCGGGAACCGGCTCTAAATCTGGCCATGCAAAACCAGAGAGGTTAGACCTCTAATAGCAAGTACCACAAGGAAGCACGATATGAGAAATTAAAACCAGTAATAAGAGAATATGATAAGTAGGTCTCTGCTTGCCACTGGGATTCACATAACATCACGACACTTCGAACCAACCTTCCAACCAAACAAGGACAGAAGTTGGCCCGTCATGTCCTGACATTCTGATCATCTCAGTTAGGTAACAGAGTAGGTACAACACACAAACAAATCAATTTAAACGGCCATGCAACTACTACGGCTTGCTACTGTGAGTTCCAAGTTATCCTGGAATTATGCAATAAAGGATTCCTCAGCTCTTACTATGTGCAAGCAAGGCTAGTTTACCCAGTCAATCAATTGCGCCAATCATGAATTAGACGAGTCCCAGCGGAACGCCCGTCATCAATACACAATATACAATAGATAATATAACCAGATACTGCTCCCTGTCCGTGTGGCAGATTTGCAGTATCGGTGGGGACCAACCGGCCTGTCGGGCACTACTAGTCCCAAGAGGGCTGCCATGTAAGAACTCGGGAATCTATTCTCTCCATGCAATCATTATTTTATTTAACTTAATAGTCTCTACGTTGAGTGAAATCCCATGCCGTGGATCATGGTCATTCAGAATGAGTACTTCCGTACAAGTACGATATGCCCAACTCTACAACGATACCCGTGCGATTAGGTTGTAGGTTTTACATAGCGTAATGCAACAATCAAAACTAACCACGGAATAATCATGCCTTGACCATAAAGTACACATGCTACTTTTGTAGAAAAATAAATAAATAAATTGAAGCCTGCATGTGTGCATGTATGTCAATATTCGGGATCGGCCAATCGATTATAATAGTTCATAGTTAATATGAACGTGTCTCATTCATTCAATTTAATAAGACGACTAGCCAATCTCTTAGTTCCAACTAGGAACGCATGATCAATCATTAGTCAAGTAACAGTCGGGGTCAATTTGTGACAAGGCATAAAAAGTCAAATTAGTATTAATCATGGTCGAGTCCATAACTAGTATAAAATAGTTGGTAACATATTCTTGAAGCCAAGAAAAAGATCTACAAATTTCATGTTGGGAGTTGAAAGAAATTCTAGCCACAATTCAGTCAATTAGGACATATAACAGTCAGAAACAACCAAATTATGCATATACGGCCTATTTTGTGACATGCATGCAACCGCGACACCATATGCGCCTACTGCGACATGATATGCGCCTACTGCGACATGCATCTCATGCGGCTCAACTGCGACATGATATGCACCTACTGTGACATGCGCCTCATGCGGCTCAACTGCGACATGATATGCGCCTACAGCAACATGCGCCTCATGCAACATGCGCCTACTGCGACATGATATGCACCTACTGCAACATGCATCTCATGCGGCTCAACTACGACATGATATGCGCCTACTATGACATGCGCCTCATGCGGTTCAACTGCGACATGATATGCGCCTACAGCGACATGCGCCTCATGCGGCTCAACTGTGACATGATATGCGCCTACAGCGACATGCGCCTCATGCGGCTCAACTGCGACATGATATACGCCTATTGCGACATGCGTCTCATGCGGCTCAACTGCGACATGCTGTTCGTGCTGCAGATGAATATAGGAACGAACCCAAAAATACTTTTTGCCATAACTTCCATAAAATAAATCGAAATCTAACTTTTCAAAAGCCAAACTTTAGTAGAATTAAATTCTCTACAACATGGAACCACTTATTTTCGAAAACAATAATGTTTGATAGATCAAAACCCTAAAAATTCATAAGAAAAAACCTAAAACTTAAAACTTAGATCTACACCCAACCATCCATGAAAAACAAAACTTCAAGACCTAAACTTGTAGAGGAAGAGAAGATGAACAACATAAACTAAAAATAAATGAGGATACATGAAATCCCTCATGGTGTGCAAGATGTACTTGCCTCTCACAAGTGGGTTAGGGTTTGGTGGAGGAGTAAATGTGAATGAATGAAGAGAGAGAGTGGAAGAAGAACTTTTATATCAAGGTCAAGTGGATCTCCACCATTCATTCCCTCCACCAAATCCAAGCCATCCATTCCTTTCCATGTTGAACCAAACCGAACCAAGTTGGTTTCCCATGAACCGAAATGAACAAAGAGCCAAAAAAAGCAGAAAATAAAATACAGAAAAATTAATAAGTGCAAAATTGAAGAATTTAAATACAGAATAAATGCATGATAAATATTAAATAAATACGTTTAAACAGTACATGCATTCTAGAAATACGTATTCTGGGAATGGGAAGTGACATCTCTACCCTCCTTAGAAAAATTCCGTCCTCGGAATTTCAAATCCAAGCATGATAGAAACATCAGAGCTGGACTACTCCAGGTATAAGCAATTTAAGTAAGCAATCATTCTACAATGTCAATAGTAAGTAACATATCCATGTTGAACATTCTACGATAGCAAGCAATTCTACTTATAAGGTGGCAAGCATGAGGAGTTAAGACAATCAAGGTATACAGAAAGAGATATACCTTGTGAGTCAAACAGGTGCGGATACCGTGATCGGATATCATCCTCACGTTCCCACGTTGACTCCCTTAAAGAGTGATGACCCTAAGCAACCCGGACAAGGCTAATTGTTCGGTTCTTGAGTATCTTCTCTCTTCGGTCCAAAATAGACATAGGCTGTTCCTCGTAAGACAGGTTGGTACCAACAACCAGCTCAGAATGATCAAGGATATGGCTTGGGTCTGATACATATCTTCGCAACTGAGATACATGAAATACGTCATGCACCTCTCGTAACGAAGGTGGAAGGGATAAACGATAAGCAACATCGCCTATCCTATCAAGAATAACAAATGGTCCTACGTATCGCGGACTCAACTTCCCGCGAACGCCAAATCTAATGACCCCACGAGTAGGTGAGATCCGTAAGAACACGTGGTCCCCAACAGAAAACTCTAGCGGCCTACGATGCTGGTCCGCCCAATGACGATGCCGATCCTGCGCAACTCGAAGTCGCTCTCTAATTCCTTTAATCACTTCCACTGTCTGAACAATCATTTCCGGGCCTAACATCTTCCTCTCCCAGATATTATCCCATGCTAGTGGCGACCTACACTTCTTACCATATAGTGCTTCAAATGGCGCCATCTGGATACTGGCTTGATAACTGTTGTTATAAGAAAACTCAACTAAGTGCAGGTGGCTCTCCCAAGATCCCCCAAAATCTAGGGTGTAAGCTCGCAACATATCTTCCAAAGTCTGAATTGTCCTTTCTGATTGCCCGTCCGTCTGTGGATGGTAAGCCGTACTAAATCTTAACTTGGTGCCCAGACTATGATGTAAGCTCTTCCAGAAATGTGATATGAAACGGGTATCTCGGTCTGACACAATGCTGACAGGAACTCTATGCTGCCTGACTATCTGTTGCATGTACAACTCTGCCAACTTTTCTGTAGATTGCCCTACTCTGAAAGAAAGAAAGTGTGCCACCTTTGTAAGCCGATCTACTATCACCCAAATAGAATCTTTACCACTTGGTGATCTCGGTAAACCGATCACAAAGTCCATTGTGATGTGTTCCCACTTCCATTCCGGGATAGGAAGTGGTTGTAATAACCCAGCTGGCCTCTGCTGCTCTGCCTTCACTTGCTGACATACCAAGCAATGGGAAACAAATCTAGCTATCTTCCTCTTCATCCCGTTCCACCAGAAGTGCTGCTTGATATCTTGGTACATCTTGGTCCCTCCAGGGTGTATAGAATATTAAGAACTGTGAGCTTCTGTCATAACCTCCTGTCTAATATCTCCACTAGGCACACATAGGCGTAATCCAAACCTAAGCGTACCATCTTCATGAATTTTTATCTCCTTTCTGAGTCCTGACTCACATTCTGCTCTAAGCTTCTGAATCCTTGGGTCCTGTGCCTGAGCTGCCTTGATCCTGTCTACCAAGTCGGATTGAACTTGTAAACTTGTTAGAACTCCTACATCACTAGGAAGTATAACTTCGATGCCCATCTCCTGAAGGTCTTCTAAGATGTGCTTCTGCGTTGTCAACATAAATGCGCCGCCTCTCTTGCTAAGAGCGTCTGCTACCACATTAGCCTTGCCTGGATGATACTGAAGCTTCACGTCATAATCCTTGATCAACTCCAACCATCTTCTCTGTCTCATGTTCAGCTCCTTCTGAGTAAAGATGTACTTCAGACTTTTATGGTCTGTGTACATGTCTACTCGATCACCATATAAGTAATGCCTCCATAGCTTCAAAGCAAATACTACTACCGCCAACTCCAAGTCATGAGTTGGGTAATTCTTCTCGTGGTCCCGAAGCTGCCTAGATACATATGCTATCACCTTCCCATGCTGCATGAGGACACATCCAAGTCCTTTTCCTGACGTATCATAATAAACGGTAAAACCTTCGGGTCCAACTGGCAATGTAAGAATAGGCGCTGATATCAACTTCTGCTTTAGATTCTCAAATGATGCCTGGCATTCTGCCGACCAGACGAATGGTACAGCTTTCCGTGTCAAGCGGGTCAGAGGTGCTGAAAGCCTTGCAAAGTCTGATACGAACCTTCTGTAATATCCTGCCAATTCCAAGAAACTCCGTACATCAGCTACGGTCTTGGGTACTGGCCAACTCTCTACTGCTTCTACCTTCTTGGGATCCACTGCTACTCCAGCTCCTGATATGATATGACCCAAAAATGAAATGTGATTCATCCAGAACTCACACTTGCTGAGCTTGGCATACAACTGGTTCTCTCTCAGAACCTGTAACACTTTCCTGAGGTGGTCTTCATGCTCCTCTTCACTAGCAGAGTATACAAGAATGTCGTCAAGAAATACAACTACAAACTGATCTAAGTATGGCATAAAGATGCGGTTCATCAAATCCATAAAGATTGCTGGAGCATTGGTCAAACCAAACGGCATTACTAAGAATTCATAATACCCATACTTCGACCTGAATGCTGTCTTGGAAATGTCCTCCTTCCGAACCCTCACTTGATGATACCCTGAACGATGATCTATCTTAGAGAAAACTCTAGCTCTGCTCAACTGATCAAACAAGTCGTCGATCCTGGGTAGTGGGTACTTGTTCTTTACTGTCACCATGTTAAGCTTCCTGTAATCCATGCATAATCTGGATGACCCATCCTTCTTCCCCACAAGTACTACTGGTGCTGCCCATGGTGATATGCTAGCTTGGATGAACTTCTTCTCTTTCAATTCCTCTATGTGCTGATATACCTTGGCCTGCTCTGAATCCGCCATTCTGTAAACTCGATCTGATATCGGTTTAGTTCCAGGTGCCAATTCTATACTGAACTCAATATCTCTAACCGGTTGTAGACCTGGAAGTTCTTCAGGAAATATGTCTAGAAACTCTTCAACTACCTTCGGGACTTGAACTTCTTCCATTGCCGTTATTACTCCCTGCTCTTGTTGAGTTGCCTCTTATCTGACTAAGGTGAATCTCTTCATGCCTGGAATATCAAAAGATACACTTCCTCTACGACAATCTATCATCGCATGACTGTCTTTCAGCCAGTCCATGCCTAAGATAACGTCAAAATTTCCAACAGGAAATTCTATCAACCGGGCGGGTAAGGAACGCCCGCAAACTACAATGCTACACGCAAGAATAACTCTACTAACTCCTACGAGCCCATTGCCAGTGAGTATATTCAACCTCCCTGGCAATGCCTCGAACTCCATTCCTAGCCGTGTCGCAAATTATGCAGATATAAATGAGTGTGATGCTCCTGAATCAAACAATGCTACTGCGGAATGTGAGGCGACGAGAATGTTACCTGCCACAACATCTCCCGATGCTAATGCCTCCTCCAAGGACAGAGTGAATACCTGCCCTCGACCTCCTTGTTGGTTCCCATGTTGCGGCCTAGCCTGGTGCTGCTACTGGCCCCTACCTTGATGATGCTGGGGTGGTCTATGCTGGTGTTGCTGCATCGGCGGTCCCTGCTACCGAAACATCTGAGCCTGTGGCATTAACGGACGCTGGGCCAATGGTCTCACTGCCACTGCGGGTCCTTGATACTGTCCTGCCCCTGGTGCTGGCAGAGCAGGAAACTGCTACACTGGTCCTCCTGACCTCGAATTCATGGGACATGTGATAACCCGATGATCTGGATTTCTACATATCAAATACAGCCCGTTCAATGTCCGACACACATCTCTAGTGTGCCCCATCTTTCTATAATAAGTGCAGCCCGCTGGGGGTTGCTGGTTCTTCTTCTGTTGCTGTTGTTGTTGCCTTGGTGGTGGTGCTGGCCCTCGCATTACTACATCGTGAATGCGAATGCCAAGGGATGGTGCTGTTGTTCGGGGCGCTGCTCCCCCTCCTCCTTCAATCTGATTGTGAGATCTCTTCTGACCTCCAGTCCTTGCCGTGATCCTCTGAATGGTGATCTCATGCCTTCGGGTTGCCGTCAATACTTCATCAAAAGTCTGATAATTGTGCCCCTCTATCAATTGTAATAGCTCAAGGTGAAACCCTTGCTGGAACCTCATAGCCCTCTGGCTCTCTGTTGCTACCATCTCTGGGGCGAACCTGCTCAATCTGCAGAACTCCGCTGCATAAGCATCTACTGTCTTGCCGGCCTGCTTGAGGTTGATAAACTTCTGTTGTAGCTCAAACTGCGCCACAACTCCATAGTACTTCGTCTTGAACCTTGTTGTAAAATCGTCCCAAGCAACAGGACGTCTGATGCCCACTTCCTCTGATTCCCACCAATCACGTGCGAGATCCTGAAGTAACAACTTCACTTGATCCACACGTTCTTCTGCCGACACCTTAGTTGCTGTCAGAATATCCTCAATATCCTTAAGCCATGCATCTGCTGAGATGGTATCCTCCGTTCCTTCGAAACGGTGGGGATTGAACTTGCAAAACCTGGCTGATGCTCCTGAATCTGTCCTCGCCCCTCTTTCCAAAGCCGTCTGCAACCCTTGGTTGAGTAATACATTCTGCTCTTGTAACTGAGCGTGCATGCGCTGCTGGGCTAACATCTGGTGTTGCTGAGTAGCCATCATCCCTCTCATGATCTCCAGAAGGGCTGGTGTGTCTACTTCCACAGGGGTAGGTAGAACTATTGGTGGTGGTGGAACATCCGGATACTGTGATCCAGCTGCTGCTTCCTCTATTACTTCTTCTTGAATAGCCTCTTGAGTTAGTACCGGCCCTTGTTGCTGACCAACATGGTCAGGTTGTCCATGTTGCTCTTGTTGTTGTTGTCCAGTCCTGGCAGATGCGGACAAAGTTCCCCTAAGAAAAGGGACAAAAGAACAATCAAACGATCGGACAGGAAAGATCAATGAAGTCAAGGGATACTGGAATGTCAAGCTAGAGTCGAGAGTAATAAATTATGAGATCAAGAGGGAACATGTGTGATTGAGACATCCTATTAAAACACCCCACAAGTCTGAAATCAGACCAGCATGGGCCACCACTAAAACCTTGTCATGCCCCAGAACCAGAATACTGGAGAGCGGGGGAATGACTCAGCCAGCTACGTATTACGGGTAGATGAATACCGTATAATACGATCAATGCTGTCTAAAAGACGAGGGGGTGCATACTATATGAAAGTCTCACTATGGTCATTTCACATCTATTGTCTCAATCATTCAAATAAGAAACAGAAATAGAGAACATGTAAGATAAAGCAGTAAGGCGTCCCAAACGCTCAGTCAAAATGTTCTTAATATTTGGCTTTACAAAACATAGCCAGATGATGTAGCAAAGTATACACAATTGTTATCAGCTGCAGTCTGACTTAATTACAATTATGCAAAAGTAAGTACAAGACAATCCGACTAACATGTCGGTGCCAAACGGCAAGGTATTAAGTAAATAACAAAACGAGTGGGGAAGTAAGGAACCCACTCGAGTCCTCCTGCGATCATTCCTCTAGTATTGACCATCTTGGAGGTGGAAGTAAGCGGAGTCCTCGGGAACCGGCTCTAAATCTGGCCATGCAAAACCAGAGAGGTTAGACCTCTAATAGCAAGTACCACAAGAAAGCACGATATGAGAAATTAAAACCAGTAATAAGAGAATATAATAAGTAGGTCTCTGGTTGCCACTGGGATTCACATAACATCACGACACTTTGAACCAACCTTCCAACCAAACAAGGACAGAAGTTGGCCCGTTATGTCCTGACATTCTGATCATCTCAGTTAGGTAACAGAGTAGGTACAGCACACAAACAAATCAATTTAAACGGCCATGCAACTACTACGGCTTGCTACTGTGAGTTCCAAGTTATCCTGGAATTATACAATAAAGGATTCCTCAGCTCTTACTATGTGCAAGCAAGGCTAGTTTACCCAGTCAATCAATTGCGCCAATCATGAATTAGACGAGTCCCAGCGGGACGCCCGTCATCAATATACAATATACAATAGATAATATAACCAGATACTGCTCCCTGCCCGTGTGGCAGATTTGCAGTATCGGTAGGGACCAACCGGCCTGTCGGGCACTACTAGTCCCAAGAGGGCTGCCATGTAAGAACTCAGGAATCTATTCTCTCCATGCAATCATTATTTTATTTAACTTAATAGTCTCTACGTTGAGTGAAATCCCATACCGTGGATCATGGTCATTCAGAATGAGTACTTCCGTACAAGTACGATATGCCCAACTCTACAACGATACCGGTGCGATTAGGTTGTAGGTTTTACATAGCGTAATGCAACAATCAAAACTAACCACGAAATAATCATGCCTTGACCATCAAGTACACATGCTACTTTTGTAGAAAAATAAATAAATAAATTGAAGCCTGCATGTGTGCCTGTATGTCAATATTCGGGATCGGTCAATCGATTATAATAGTTCATAGTTAATATGAACGTGTCTCATTCATTCAATTTAATAAGACGACTAGCCAGTCTCTTAGTTCCAACTAGGAACGCATGATCAATCATTAGTCAAGTAACAGTCGGGGTCAATTCGTGACAAGGCATAAAAAGTCAAATTAGTATTAATCATGGTCGAGTCCATAACTAGTATAAAATAGTTGGTAACATATTCTTGAAGCCAAGGAAAAGATCTACAAATTTCATGTTGGGAGTTGAAAGAAATTCTAGCCACAATTCAGTCAATTAGGACATATAACAGTCAGAAACAACCAAATTATGCATATGCGGCCTATTCTGCGACATGCATGCAACCGCGACACCATATGCGCCTACTGTGACATGATATGCGCCTACTGCAACATGCGTCTCATGCGGCTCAACTGCGACATGATATGCGCCTACTGCGACATGCGCCTCATGCGGCTCAACTGCGACATAATATGCGCCTACAGCGACATGTGCCTCATGCAACATGCGCCTACTGCGACATGCATCTCATGCGGCTCAACTACGACATGATATACGCCTACTGCGATATGTGCCTCATGCGGCTCAACTGCGACATGATATGCGCCTACAGCGACATACACCTCATGCGGCTCAACTGCGATATGATATGCGCCTACAGCGACATGCGCCTCATGCGGCTCAATTGCGACATGATATGTGCCTACTGCGACATGCGTCTCATGCGGCTCAACTGCGACATGCTGTTCGTGCTGCAGATGAATATAGGAACGAACCCAAAAATACTTTTTACCATAACTTCCACAAAATAAATCGAAATCTAACTTTACAAAAGCAAAACTTTTGTAGAATTAAATTCTCTACAACATGGAACCACTTATTTTCGAAAACAACAATGTTTGATAGATCAAAACCCCAAAAATTCATAAGAAAAAAACCCAAAACTTAAAACTTAGATCTACACCCAACCATCCATGGAAAACAAAAACTTCAAGACCTAAACTTGTAGAGGAAGAGAAGATGAACAACATAAACTAAAAATAAATAGGGTTGCATAAAATCCCTCATGGTGTGCAAGATGTACTTGCCTCTCACAAGTGGGTTAGGGTTTGGTGGAGGAGTAAATGTGAATGAATGAAGAGAGAGAGTGGAAGAAGAACTTTTATATCAAGGTCAAGTGGATCTCCACCATTCATTCTCTCCACCAAATCCAAGCCATCCATTCCTTTCCATGTTGAACCAAACCGAACCAAGTTGGTTTTCCATGAACTGAAATGAACAAAGAGCCAAGAAAAAGCAGAAAATAAAATATAGAAAAATTAATAAGCGCGAAATTGAAGAATTTAAATACAGAATAAATGTATGATAAATATTAAATAAATACGTTTAAACAGTACATGCATTCTAGAAATATATATTCTGGGAATGGGAAGTGACAAAAAGTCTCTCCTCAACAGCTTTATAATTTCCAACTTAAACTAGGGTTTCAAACAGCAGTATCAAATGAAAAAGGCAACATTTGGATTATGGTTAAGCAGGAGATTGATATGCTAACGATTGATTCTCATGATCAGTCCATTAGTGTCATCATTTTAGGAGTTATATTTCCTTTTCCTTCTCTTATTTCTGTTGTGCATGGTCATAACAAGAAAGAAGGAAGAATAGGCCTTTGGGAGAGATTGATTCAGTTGCAAGGCAAACACAAAATGCCATGGATGGTGGGAGAAGATTTCAACACTATTGCTTCTATACACGAAAAATTCGGGGGCACCCCACCTTGTGTTGTGAGCATTAATGAATTCCTAAATTTTTAGCTCGCAACTGGACTGGTTGACATGCCTTATACTGGTAGCTGCTACACTTGGATGAAATCAGCTGACGGTCCGCATCGTCAGGGGTCTCGTCTTGACAGATGGTTGTTGGATAATGAGTGGTCAGAATGGGCTCCCCAATCATCTTGTTCATATCTTAGTCGTACTGAATCCGACCATTGTCCTATCATTATTACTATCAAGAGTAGAAGTGACTCAGATAGAAAATTATTTCGCTTTTTAAATTTCTGGACTTCGCATGAGGAGTTCAATTTAATAGTGCGGAATGCTTGGAACTCAATTGATAATGTCAACAGTATGGTGAGGATTGGGCTTCGTTTAGCTGCTGTCCTGAAAGCTTTATCTGCCTGGAGTCACAGCACATTCGGCGACATATTTCAGGAAGTGAAAAAAGCTGAAGATCGTGCCCTAGCTGCGGAGATTGCTTTCGAATCAGATGCATCAATGAGAGAAGAATGGATGAAGGCCAAAGCGGAGTTGAAGCAGAAAGTTAGTTATGAAGATTCTTTTTGGCGTCAAAAAGCTAGAGTCAAATAGGATAGTGAAGGAGATAGGAACACGAAATTTTTTCATTCGTGTGTCTCAGCTACTAGAAACAAGCTTCACATTCACAGGCTGACATCGGAGGGAGGTAATTCTCTTACCCAGTTGAATGACATTCAAATGGAGGCCAATAAATATTACAGTCGACTTTTTCTTCCTTCTCATATATCGCAGTCATCCTTATTTCTTAATGCTATCCCTGTTTCCATCACACAAAAGGATAATATTCAGCTCATGGCCAAACCATCTATGGAAGAGTTGGTTGATACCCTTAAGAGCTTGGATCAGGATAGTGCCCCCTGGTCCAGATGGGTTCACAGGACGCTTCTATAGAAAAGCTTGGGATATAGTTGGAAATGACATTCTTGAAGCGGTGCACTTGTTCTTCGATGGTTTTGCATTTCCTAGATCCATTACTAGTACTCACTTGTTGCCTATTTCGAAGGGGAAGGATCCTAAGTCGATTAAGGACTATAGGCCAATTAGCCTTTGTAAATTTGTCAACAAGTTATTTTCTAAAGTTATAGCTCGAAGACTAGCCCCTCTACTTCCTCGTTAATCTCTCCGGAACAAAGTGGCTTCATCAAGGGGCGTGAAATCATCGACAATGTGGTCCTAGCACAGAAATTGATCAGCAAAATTTATCACAAATACAGGGGAGGGAATGCAGCTTTGAAACTAGACATGAGTAAAGCTTATGATCGAGTACATTGGGCTTTTCTTCTGAAGGTGATGCGTAAGATGAGATTTTGCAATGAATTGCTAAACTTGATCTTACACCTTTTGGATAATATGTGGTTTTCAACTCTCATCAATGGCAGTGTGTCTGGTTTCCTTAAAAGTTTATGTGGGCTTTATCAGGGAGACTCGATATCTCCTCTCTTTTTTGTTATAGCAGCAGAAAGTCTGAGCTGCAATCTGAACACTCTAAGAGACAACAGTGGTTTTACTCCATATTACTCCCCGAGTGGTTGCCCTATCATTACACATTTGGCATATGCGGATGATATAGTGCTATTCTCAGGTGGAGAGAAGAAATCTATTCAGAAGATGATGAAGGTGGTTGGGCAATATGAACAAGCTTTGGGCCAGAAGGTAAATGTAGAGAAATCGGGCATTTATCTATCGAAGCTTATATCTGAGGAGCGTGTAGATGAGATCAAAAATTCATTCGGGTTCAGGGTGAACAATTTGCCTATGATTTATCTGGGTACACCTATGACTGCGAGGGTTCGCACTGCTGCTATGTTCGATGATCTGGTATTGAAAATTAGATACAAGATTTGTGGATGGCATAACAAGGCATTATCAATAGGAGGAAGGCTTATATTGCTCAAGTCAGTACTTACTTCTATTCCTGTTTATACTTTGGCTGCATGTAACCCTCCAGCTAGTGTCATCAAAAGAGTAGAAGATATGTTTCAGAGTTTTCTATGGGGTTCCAAGCTTGGATATGATAAACGAGTATGGGTTGCTTGGACAAAGGTGACTCATCCAATTGAAGAAGAGGGACTGGGCATTCGACGACTACAAGATGTACTGAATGCATTCACTGTTAAACTTTGGTGGAAAGTTAGAACTACTAACTCACTATGGGTGCAATTCATGAAAGCGAAATATTATCCTCACTCAGAATCCTCTTCTGCTACTGCTTCTCAAAGTTCATCACATATTTGGAAGCGGATTCTCAAAGGTAGAGATCTGGGTGATGATCTAATTATTACTCAGAGTCAGGGTGACAGTGAAAATTATATCTGGTCTCCTGGAAGATCGGGTTTGTTTTCGATCACTTCAGCTTGGGACAGCGTCAGGATCAGGTCAGATATTGATGACAGATTTTCTCAAATATGGAGTCCTTGTATTCCTGTAAAATGGTCGGTCCTATTATGGCGGGTGTTGTGGAGAAGACTTCCTACAGATGATACAATTCAGAGACTTGGTTTTCACATGGCTTCATCCTGCCATTGCTACAGGAATCCGAGTACTGAGACTTTGAGCCACATTTTAGCAGAGGGGGATTTGGCTCGAGAAGTATGGACTCATTTCACTGGAGTATTTGGGATTAGAAATTCTCCAGAAGCTATTGAAGATAGGATGAAAATTATGTGGCTGCGAGGAAACAAACATCTGAAACAAGTTTGCCTTGGAGCGATTATCTGGGTCCTATGGGAAAATAGAAATAAATGGCGCTATGAACAATATTCTTTTGGGGGACAGCAACTTGTGTTTGAGGTGAAAAGGCAAATCAAGAAAGCTTTGGTTCGATGCTCGCATGCTAGCTTGCTGGTGGGTTTGGAGTAAATTTTAAAAGTTGTTTTGGAAATGTGTAACCTGAGTTGGGACTCTAGTAATCAATAAAAGGATGGTGTTTGTCTAAAAAAATATAAAAAAATAAATATATATATATATATATATATATATATATATATATATATATATATATATATTATCACATTTATCTGACCAAAAATAATATAACCAATAAAATAATAATATTAAATAATAATAACCAAAATAATAATAACGAAATTAAATAAACCAATAGTGGGGTATATACCATTTAAATCCATTAAAATAATAAATAAAATATTTCAAAATTTTCGGGAAGGGGTGCTACAAATCTACCCACCTTAAAAATAATTTCGTCCTCGAAATTCCAACTCATAATCATGCCTAAAATTCAAAAAAATAAAAAAAAAATCCACTATTACCTCCATCTTCTCAAATTTAATTTCTCAGAAATATTTATACCTCCTCCTAGCCATTTTGTAACTATATAACCTCGAGGACTTCTACCCACCTTTGGTCACACTACTCCTCACAGCTAAAATCTATAATCTTCTAACTAGTTGCTAACAATCCTACCAACAGATACCTACTGCATATGACATCTATAATCCTCTTATATTTATCAAGCAACCCAAAATTTTAACAATCAACAAACTTACACAAGTAGCTAATAAATTTTGATAAACTCTAGTAAGCATGACTATTCGTCGCTCCGAAGTAGGGAGGACAAGAAGATAAGGCAGAATAATCAGGAGTAATTGTGAAGTTTCCAGAGCAGTGGAGAGTATCCAATGTTACAGATAGAAAGGGAGTTTATGAACCACTGCCTTATTTGCTAGATTGGGCTACTCTAGTTCAGTCACTTGCTACGTCGAAGCACCCTTCGTTTCTTAGAGGGTCTTATAATCCGTGCAATGCAGAAGTTCCGTTCTCAAAATTTTATCTGAACAAGATTTCGTAATGGAACGGAATTTGAGAAATCAAGATTGTGATCTTTTCCGTGTTTATTTAAACACACTAGCAAGGAATAAAGGTGCACTACAAGATCGTCTCGCGACTTCCAGGTAAGGGTTACGATTGTCTTCACAGTCTAAGAGGTGGGGACTATATAATGGGTATAGAGACTTATCACAACTAGTTCGGTTCTATAGATAAAATATGGTGGTATGTATGGATGGATTTTACTGGTCTTAATGGGTTCCCTATATGGACATCACTCGTTGGTTTAAAGAATCTTGGATCTCAATCTATATGGACTGAACAAGATCCCAATATAAAACTATGTCTACTAGTGTAGGGTATCCGAGAATAGGATTCCACCCAAGTGGTTGAGCTAGTTGCCAGTCGGGTTGATTAGCTAGGTTCCTAAAGCCCTAAAATACACCTTCAATGACTTTTGTGTTTAAGTAGCACATGAGGCCTCAATTGGGTGGCACACTAGTGGCATGTGTGTAGTGGACTTCGAGTAGATCACAACCATATATTGGGTCGAAGGAATTGAATCGAAGTTGAGGCTCAAAGGGAAGTCGGGAAGTATACCCGTGTTATAGTAAGGGTTATAGCTAGTCCTTTTTGTCCTGAAAGTCGTACCAAGAAAATAGTGTACAAGGGGACAGATTTGAGTGGGACATGATATACCTAGATGAAGGTAGACTCGTCTAGATCTTGCATATGAAATTTGTTGGAAGGTAACAGCTGGTCTCGTGCTCGGAATATTAATGACACGATCGGGGACACAAAATGATCTAAGTGGACAGTGGGAGTCCATGGGGGCACTAATTATCATCCCAATGGGAATTATTCCGATCAATCAGCAATCTTCATATATCCCAAAATTTAGGGCTTACAGTCTACCCACCTTAGAAGCTAGGACATGGTTTTTAGGAATAATGAGGTTAGAAGGATTTCAAAGTTCGGATATTGTACTTCGACTCTTGTTAATAAAGAATAAGGTACGGCGTAACGGGATACGGTAGATATCAGTCAAGTCAAGGGTCGTTCCTTACTAATGGAAAACGAGTATGTAATATGACTCATGGTTGAAAAATAGAATCATCTACCCGTCCATAGTGTACAAGAGTTATCTACGGGGTAACCAACTCGAAGGCACATCATATGAATATATTTCTAACAACTGAGTCATGCATTTCTATTTGTGTCAAACCTGCCAGACTATTATCACCAGGGTTCTAGTTAAACCAAGCTCCAAACAAATGATTAGAGGCTCACAACATTTGGTCTCTTGAGAATAGTTAGTCTCCTAGGTTGGCATTTGATCAAGGAAAAGATCCTACTCATTTTCGGACTCCAATGACTAGAAGATCAAGATAGTAGGTTTTAGGGTCGAAGGGAGGACGAGTAACTCAAGGCAAGGTTCTAGTCACAGAGCTGGCCGATGGTAGCTACACTTGCGTATACAAGTATCATAGCCATAGGGAATACTCTGTATCTGTCTATCAATTACGAGCTTTCCTCTTTCCAATCAGTGAAAGACGAAAACAATAAAGAGTTCAAGAGATATGTCACTGAACACAATTACGTGATTCAAAGGCGAATGTATAATTCAAGAAAAATTGTCAAAGCAGTCACGGATGAGATCCTAGAGACATCTACATCTCAATTCTCGTAGGGTAATTAGATGAAGAGCGAACCAAAAGCATCATAGTTGATCAGACCATAATACAATGATTCCGATTAGACAATATGTTAGCGGGCGTTCCCAATAAACATATATCTTGAATCAAGCTCGATAAAAGAGTAAGCTTGCAAAAACTAGGATGTAATAGCAGCATTGGTCAAGAGAGTCAAAGTATAAATAGGCGAGATTTTTGGAAAGGAGGCACAAGTAGTTCGAGTTTTGTTAGAATCAAAATCTAACTCGAGATTCGTACATGATTAACAGAATCAAAAATTATAAACTAACTCTTTACAACAAAAAGAATTTAAAATAGACAATTCTAACTTATGATATACGATTTATATCTAATACAGCAAAAGAAAATTTAAACAGTTTATCAAAATTGACGCCTTAATTCTGGGCAAGTCTAACATACCAAGTGAATAGTATATCCACATTGGATCACATTGTCATATCAAAAGTAATAGTGTACCCATAGGGATCTAGCAAGCTATCTAATTTACATGGTCTATCTAATAACCTAACTACCCAACGGTCAATTTGAACAAGGGACTCCTAGTCCTAGTTATTCTCCTAAATTATTTTAATCCTAATTGTGAATGACACTTCCTGGGCACAGGCTCGCAATAGTACGACTACGTATGTAACGCCCCAGTCCCAAAATACATAGACTAGGAACGTAGACATGCCAGCTGTATTCATACGAAGTATACTCCAATATATGGAAGCCTCGTATAAATACATAAGCTGTAAAATGCAGTAGAACCATAACTAATCTCATCCACAAAATAAATGAATAGAAGATGTCATATAATGAGAATAAATTATCTTGATACAATATGTTGGGTGGAGACAAATCTACTACCAACAAAATAAGAAAAAGTACATAAAAATGAAATGAGTGACGAGCAAAGCGAAGACGATCCAATTGCAATCATCCTCGAAGAAATAGCGATGATCACGGCTAGAGCTAAAGCACTGCGAAAGACAATAGCACACCTGGAGAGATAACCAGGTCCTCAAGGACGTAACAAGACACTAATATCATGCCATATAAACTGAATAAGTACTGCTCAAATAAATAAGTAAATCGAATTATAACATGGTCCATATACCTACTGAACGAGCGTACCATCCCCCCAACCAAACAAGGACAGGAGATGGTAAACTAATTCACGGTAACGTATCTTCCCATGCTATGAATCCAATATGGTATCCGGACCCCAACAAGGTTCAATACCTTCTCATCGAAGTAGTAAGTCACACCTACACCAAACAAGGACAAGATGTGACGAACTAATCTGCGACAAGTTATTGTTCCAAGCCACGGTCAGATACAAGTACCCAAACCAAAAGTACTCGTACCTAACGGATAAGGTAGCCTACCGTTCTAAGTGAATATAGTTAAGAACAATCCTTCCTGCACATGGGCCCTGGCTAAATAGGATCGACATAGTTCCCCCTTTGGGCACTAGAGGCCCAATCAATAAGAGCATGCGTTCCGCAGAATCGTCAGTGGCCGTCAGTAAATCTTGGGTAATCTGACCCGCGTCTCCGGCGGAGCTCACGGGTTACAAAGGGAAAGTGCATCGAAGCCCATACCTAAGAAATTGTCCTCCCCGCCCAATGCCTACTATGTTGTATCCACACATAAACCTCTATAACCGCTAAGTCAAACTAACATGCAACCTCTATTAGCGGTTATTCCTATCGCACGGCTTGTACGTACTGGTGGCCAGCCAATTACGCACTTCCGTGTTCTACATGCGACACACACTTCGTGATACACGTGTCAAGGCCATGAATGCAACACACAAAGGTGGTCCCTTAAATCTAGATTTAATGTGTAAGAAATAATACATAGAAAGAAACTGAACAGTAATACTAACAGGTTATGCCATGTACAGTTTATTTTGCATAAAGAAAATAATGAACATGCATGAAATATGAGCTAAAATAATTAAACAGCAAATGGCAAGGTGTCTTGCCTGGTAGGATGCCTAGTGCGCTGCGAGATCAATGTGGCACAATTTGCAACTTTGCATAACACTACATGGAGACCTCGGATGGTGGCACGGACAGTTCCATTGAGTCCAGAAGGGTCAAATTAGTTAGAGTGGACATAAATAGGCTTGAATTTGGTGACAGAATGGAAATATGAGGATCGGGTACGGACAGGAAGAAATCAAGAATAATAATAATAATAAAAGCTATTTATAATATTCCAAAAAAAAATTTATCTTTTTATTAGATAATATTTGAAAACAGTAAAATAAATCTATCTAGATTAAAACCCAAAGTTTTGTATAATATATTCTTAAGTAGAAAACTATATTTAATTTAAAATATTGTTAGATAAATAGAATATAATTCCAGAAAATTATATAGAGCTTAAATCCATTTTTGTCAAACAAATTTGTCTAGCCCTATAATATATATATATATATATATATATATATATATATTATATATATATATATATATATATATATATATATAATATATAGGCCAAAAAGAATAAATAACATGCCAAAATAATATGACAGTACAGTTGGAAATATTTTAATATATTGAGAACCAACTATCAATATTGGTATTTAATAAAGATAATTAATTATTAATAACAAAATATTATTATAAATAATGATAAATAAAAAATGTCTTTAACTTATATATATAATTTATAATCTCCCTATATAGGAGACATATGCAATTATATTAATGAATATATACTACTGTTGTAAAGAAGCAAAGAAAAAACTAATATAATTGTAATAATTAATAATATAATAATAATAATGATAAACTAATAATTATATGATAATAACAGTAAAAAGAATAATAATAATTAATAAGAATAATAAGGATAATAATCATTTAAACTACCCATTTAAACACCACACAGCAATCTCAACAAAAAAAAGGATAAAAAATAAATATAAAAAAAACAACTACTCAGTACTGAAGAGGGGGCCGAGAGAGAGGTGAAGAGAGGGGAAGAGGGGGAAATCGGGGGAGAGGGAGAAGCTCGGCGATCGGGCGGATGGTCGGTCGGAGGCGGCCGGCGGCTGAGGAGAGGGTTTAGGTCGGCTGGAGGAGTAAAGCGCGGAGGAAGGGAAGTCGGAGAGGGTTTCAGCGGTCTTATGGAGGCGGCGGCCAGGAAATCAGTCAGGCGGGAGGCGATTAGGACGCGGCTAGGCGGGCTTCCGGCGAATAGGGGTCACGGCTGCTGGGGCTCACGTGGTGCTCCGGGTGGGCGACCGCTGGCCAAGGCGGAGCTGGATGTCGGAGGGGTTTCGATGGTCAGGCGGGTGCGGCGTGAGTCGCTGAGGCGTCTGCGGCCGATGCGGAGGGTGATCAACGCCGCGGCGGTCACGAGAAGGGGGGGTTCAGCGATAGGTACGGTTCTGTTAAATTTTCCTTCTTCCTCTTCTTTATGGGTGTCGGCGGTGGCCGTTGTGTCGGTGGCGTGGTGTTTGGTGGTGGCAGCGATGTGCTGCGGTGGTTACGGCAAGGGTGGTCGGTGGTGATGGTTGCCGGGTGGCTCGGCCTATGATGGTCGTGGGGGTTGGTCTAGGCTGATGGTGGTGGTGTCGGCGGGCGGCAGTGGCGTGTTCGGCTGAGGCGGTGAAGGTCTGGGAAGTCGGGTTAGGAAGGTTGGGGATTTCGGGTGGTGGTCGGGCGACGCCGTAAGGAGCTGCGGCCAGGATTACGGTTAGGGATAGGTTTAGGGCTAGGGATTTGTTATATCATGTCGGGGTTGTCGACACTGAGAATAAATGTATTTGTATAACTAATGGAATAAGATATTGGATGGGGGAGGACACGGACACGAGGCACGCACCATTGGTTTGTGGAGAATTTGGAAGAGTAATGAAAAGTTGGAGGAGTACCTGCCTATTTATGGATGTGGGAATTCCCAATTAGATAAAATTAGGATTGTTTAAACCCAAATTAGATAAATCAATCTATTAAATTAAATCAATCAAATCTAAATCCAATCAATTAAATCTAATTTAATTCCCTTAGTTTAAAATCAAATCAATAAATCAACTATATAACTATTTAATATACATAAATTCAAATCTATTTTAAATCCCCACAATAAATTCAAAATATTTTTCCAAAAATACTATAATGATTAATTTCGAAAATACATTATTATTTAAAATAAATAAATAATATACGAAAAATATATGTTTGTACAAATAATATTTACATAGATATACTTTTCTAATTTACCATTTTATAGGAAAATTTATTTATTATTATACCATATAAATGAAAGGTTTTTCATAATAGTCATAAACTTGAAAATAATAGCAGAAATAATTTTTGTCTATATTACTTTGAAACTATAAATAATAAAAATAATATTTTTCAAAAATATGTACGCTCGCACATATTCGCACTGACGAGCAAGAAAAATAATTTCGTGCACGACGTACAATATGACTACGCGACGTACAATACAAAATTTTAAATCGTACCAAATTTAATAAAAAAATATAATAGAAATTTAGGGGTTTTACATCCTACCCAACTTAAAAGAATTTCGTCCTCGAAATTAAGAATTCGTAGGGGTGAGAGGACACAAGGGATATCAATGGGGATCCAACGATGACAATGTTTTCACAAAATCACGTCGTAAGAAATCGCGATCTAGTTCATTGAAAGATAATACGGTATGGTCACGTGGGTCGCGAGTTAAGGCACGAATAAGAGATTGATTAGGTTCATGCCTAAATCAAGTGACTTGGAAGGTTCATGATAGCGAATAGGGCCAAGAAAAGGAGAGTGGTTTAGGGTGAAGATATAGCAACATTGAGTGAGAATGGTCATAGCAGTTGGGAGGTTAGAGGAAGTTCTAGTATGACGCTTTCGTCCTTCTAAAATAGGTGAAGGCGAAAGCCATATAGAGTTCGAAGGAGGCGTTATCGAATACGAGTACGTGATTCAAAGACGATCGAATAACTTCAAAGAATTTCAAGGCAGTCGTGGATGGGATTGTAAGGGCCAGTTTAATTATGTCCCCATCCACGTAGAGTAATAGACAAAAGCGAACCAAAGTGCACTTGGTTGATCAGACCATTATGCACCGGTTCTGATTAGACAATAGGCTAGTGAGTACTCAATAGCATATGTCATGAACAAACTCGATAAAGAATAAGCTTGCAAAAAGTAGGCTACATTAGCATCATTAGTCAAAACGGTAAATACATAGGTACGAGAGATTAAGATTTAAAGAAGGTAGAATGATTCTAAGTTCAGTCGTCCTATAGTCTTCTTGTCCAAGTCCTTGGTTGGCTAGACGGGTTAGGTCCTCTAGATTCTAGGATCTAATAAGCTTGCTAATATAGGTTACTAGGTCAAAGGGGTTGCTAGTTAAAGGTATTCTACCCAACTTAAAGAATTAAGCTAAGGGTGTTTGGGACATCTAACTAGTAGGGTCAATCCCTAGTAAGCACGAAGGGAAGATAAGAATAGGAATGGAAGAAACAAGCAAGATGCAATTGATGAGTCAAACGGTAGATAACATCAAGGAAAGAGGTCAAGTATGTGGATGAGATCCTAAACTTCTAATCCTATTCGCAGGCTTGCTTGGTACGGTAAAGTAACCAAGCAATTTATCTTGACCTGCCTGGGCCACCACAAAAACATGTAACGCCCCAGTCCCAAAATACGTAGGACTAGGAACGTAGACATGCCAGCTGTATTCATACGAAGTATACTCTAATATATGGAAGCCTCGTATAAATACATAAGCTGTAAAATGCAGTAGAAATAACTAATCTCATCCACACAAAATAAATGAATAGAAGATGTCATATAATGAGAATAAATTGTCTTATACAATATGTTGGGCGAGACAAATCTACTACCAACAAAATAAGAAAAGTACATAGAAAATGAAATGAGTGACGAGCGAAGCGAAGACGATCCAATTAATCATCCTCCTCGAAGAAATAGCGATGATCATGGCTAGAGCTAAAGCACCTGCGAAAGACAATAGCACACACCTGGAGAGCTAACCAGGTCCTCAGATGGACGTAACAAGACACATAATATCATGCATATAAACTGAATAAGTACTGCTCAAATAAATAAGTAAATCGAATTATAACATGGTCCAATACACACCTACTGAACGAGCGTACCATCCCCCCAACCAAACAAGGAAGATGGTAACTAATTCACGGTAACGTATCTTCCATGCTATGAATCCAATATGGTATCGACCCCAACAAGGTTCAATACCTTCTCATCGAAGTAGTAAGTCACACCTACAACCAACAAGGACAAGATGTGACGAACTAATCCGCGACAAGTTATTGTTCCAAGCCACGGTCAGATACAAGTACCCAAACAAAAGTACTCGTACCTAACGGATAAGGTAGCCTACCGTTCTAAGTGAAATGTAGTTAAGAACAATCCTTCCTACACATGGGCCCTGGCTAAATAGGATCGACATAGTCCCCCCTTAGGGCACTAGAGGCCCAATCAATAAGAGCATGACGTTCCGCGGAATCGTCAGTGGCCGTCAGTAAATCTTGGGTAATCTGACCCGCGTCTCCGCGGAGCTCACGGGTTACAAAAGGAAAGTGCATCGAAGCCCATACGCTAAGGAATTGTCCTCCCCGCCCAATGCCTACTATGTTGTATCCACAACATAAACCTCTATAACCGCTAAGTCAAACTAACATGCAACCTCTATTAGCGGTTATTCCTATTGCACGGCTTGTACGTATTGGTGGCCAGCCAATCACGCACTTCGTGTTCTACATGCGACACACAACTTCGTGATACAACGTGTCAAGGCCATGAATGCAACACACAAAGGTGGTCCCTTAAATCTAGGTTTAATGTGTAAGAAAATAATACATAGCAAGAAACTGAACAAAATTCTAACAGGTTATGTCATGTATCACAGTTTATTTTGCATAAAAAAATAATAACATGCATGAAATATGAGCTAAAATAATTAAACAGCAAATGGCAAGGTGTCTTGCCTGGTAGGATGCCTGGTGTGCTACGAAGATCAATGTGGCACAATTTGCGACTTTGGTGTAACAACTACACATGGAGACCTCGGATGGTGGCATGGACAGTTCCATTGGGTCCAGAAGGGTCAAATTAGTTAGAGTGGACATAAGGTAGGCTTGAATTTGGTGACAGAATGGAAATATGAGGATCGGGTACGGACAGAGAGAAATCAAGAATAAATAATAATAATAGAAAGCTATTTATAATATTCCAAAAAAAAAATTTAGTCTTTTTATTAGATAATATTTGAAAACAGTAAATAAATCTATCTAGATTAAAACCCAAAGTTTTGTATAAATATATTCTTAAGTAGAAAACTATATTTAATTTAAAATATTGTTAGATAAATAGAATATAATTCCAGAAAATTATATAGAGCTTAAAATCCATTTTTGTCAAACGAAATTTGTCTAGCCCAAACTATATATATATATATATAGGCCAAAAGAATAAATAAGATGCCAAATATATGACAGTACAGTTGGAAATATTTTAATATATTGAGAACCAACTATCAATATTGGTATTTAATAAAGATAATAGTAATTATTAATAACAAATATTATTATAAAATGATAAATAAAAATGTCTTTAACTTATTATATATAATTTATAATCTCCCTATATAGGAGACATATGCAATTATTTAATGAATATATACTATTGTTGTAAAGAAGCAAAGAGAAAACTAATAATAATTGTAGTAATAATAATAATATATAATAATAATAATATATAATAATATAATAATGATAATAATAATAATGATAAACTAATAATTATATGATAATAACAGTAAAAGAAGATAATAATTTAATAAGAATAATAAGGATAATAATCATTTAAACTACCCATTTAAACACCACACAGCAATCTCAACAAAAAAAGGATAAAAAATAAATATAAAAAAACAACTACTCAGTACTGAAGAGGGGGCGAGAGAGAGAGAGAGCGGGAAATCGGGGGAGAGGGAGAAGCTCGGCGATCGGCGGATGGTCGGTCGGAGGCGGCCGGCGGCTGAGGAGAGGGTTTAGGTCGGCTGGAGGAGCAAAGCGCGGAGGAAGGGAAGTCGGAGAGGGTTTCGGCGGTCTTACGGAGGCGACGGCCGGAGGAAATCAGTCACGGCGGAGGCGGTTAGGACGCGCGGCTAGGCGGGCTTCCGGCGAATAGGGGTCACGGTTGGTGGGGCTCGCGTGGTGCTCCGGGTGGGGCGACTGCTGGCCAAGGCGGAGCTGGATGTCAGAGGCATTTCCGATGGTCAGGCGGGTGCGGCGGTGAGTCGCTGAGGCGGTCTGTGGCCGACGCGGAGGGTGATCAATGCCGCGACGGTCACAAGAAGGAGGGGGTTCAGCGATAGGTATGGTTCTATTAAATTTTCCTTCTTCCTCTTCTTTATGGGTGTCGACGTGGCCATTGTATCGGTGGCGTGGTGTTTGGTGGTGGCAGCGATGTGCTGCGGGTGGTTACGGCAAGGGTGGTCGGTGGTGATGGTTGCCGGTAGCTAGGCCTATGATGGTCGTGGGGGTTGGTCTAGGCTGATGGTGGTGATGGTGGTGGTGTCGGGTATGCGGCAGGGCAGTGTTCGGCTGAGGCGGTGAAGGTCTGGGAAGTCGGGTTAGGAAGGTTGGGGATTTCGGGTGGTGGTCGGGCGACGTCGTAAGGAGCTGCGGCCAGGATTACGGTTAGGGATAGGTTTAGGGCTAGGGATTTGTTATATCGTGTCGGGGTTGTCGACACTGAGAATAAATGTATTTGTATAACTAATGGAATAAGATATTGGATGGGGGAGGACATGGACACGAGGCACGCACCATTGGTTTATGGAGAATTTGGAAGAGTAATAAAAAGTTGGAGGAGTACCTGCCTATTTATAGGATGTGGGAATTTCCAATTAGATAAAAATTAGGAATGTTTAAACCCAAATTAGATAAATCAATCTATTAAATTAAATCAATCAAATCTAAATCCAATCAATTAAATCTAATTTAATTCCCTTAGTTTAAAATCAAATCAATAAATCAATTTCCAATATTAACTATTTAAATAAATACATAAATTCAAATCAATATTTAAATCTCCACAATAAATTCAAAATATGTTTTCCAAAAATACTATAATAATTAATTTCGAAAATACATTATTATTAAAAAACAAATAAATAAATACGAAAAATATATGTTTGTACAATAATATTTACATAGATATACTTTTCTAATTTACCATTTTATAGGAAAATTTATTTATTATTATACCTATATAAATGAAAGGTTTTTCATAATAGTCATAAACTTGAAAATAATAGCTAGAAATAATTTTTGTCTATATTACTTTGAAACTAGAAAAATAATGAAAGTAATGTTTTTCAAAAACATGTACGCTCGCACATATTCGCACTGACGAGCAAGAAAAATAATTTCGTCTGCGACGTACAATATGACTACGCGACGTACAATACAAAATTTTAAATCGGCACCAAATTTAATAAAAAAATATAATAGAAATTTAGGGGTTTTACAACGTACCATCACGAGTTCGCAATCTTTTGCAAAATCTGACCTGTATGGGCCACCACAAAAACTTGTCACGACCCGCACCCGCTTTTCGTATACGAGATGTGTCCAAGCCAGCCTACGCCGTAGAGTCGACGGTAGAACGCTATCAAGCCCGCAAGAAATAAATGCTCAAAATTACAAAATAATATTTGCTGCTCATTCATATTTCTAAGTTTATTACAACATTTACAAGATTTATATTTAAAGGAAATACAAGTTCTCACAATTAATGAAAATGACAACTAGTTCCACTATCTAGGTCGGCCTCAGCATACCCATGTCTTCCCAGTGCTAAGAGTGATCGCGGCTAAACCTGAAAATATTGGTTTCCAGTCAGGAATGGAACAAGTACACAAACCGATGACAATACGAAAACATAATAGAATTAACAAGACATAAAAATAACATATATATAAAAACTGGAAGATAACTGATGACATGGCACGATGGAGAATAAAAGAAAAATAAAAAAAGACAACTACCTATGTGGTGTGAAATATCCGTTTCGACATGTGAACGGCTAGGGGGTAAATCCGGCACCCTGCACGTGTCGTGTGCAGCTGCTATTATTCAAGAATAGACTCATGGGATAGTTCTGGGTAGTCCACATGTCTACTAAGATATTTCCCCTCCCGACTACTCCGTGTGACGAGCGTGTCAACAAGCAGCAAGATATATGTATAAACATGAAATGAAAAGACTACTATGAATCGAAAGCAATCAAAAAGTGCACTTGCCTGAGGTCCTTAGCTGGTGAAACCAATAATACTATACCACTCAATGAGCCACAATCAGTCAACACATGCGAAAGTCTCCAGATGCTAAAATAAATAGTACTAATATTCTCAGAATAGTCAAATTAGCTAAGATTGCCTGTCCTTAAGTCCAATTCTGGACACAGGAGCAAAACGGTAATTTCGGGTCAAAACGATGTCCCCGTTGGACCCGCTTTGCACCAAAAATTATGCCAGAGTCAACGGTCTCTAAAGTTGTCAAACTATATGTCAACAGGTCCGGTTTTCCGATACGAACCCAACCGTATGTCCAGAGTTGGATTCCGGCGGACCGTGCACAAAATCGCCCGTTGAGTGGAACCGTGGGGCCCGTAAAACGGTGATTTTATCAACTGTCTCAGAATCGGACCAAACTTGGCATACAGGACCAGAAAAACGATACGGTTCTGTTGGCGCAAGTTTTGTCTCGATATGACGAGCATGCACAAAGTAATTGGGAAATTTGTACAAAGGCCGATAAGGAGAATTTTGACGGATACGCATCAAATTCGTCGCGCACACGCGACCAATTTGAATTCCGCCAAAGTCCACACGACCACGAAGTCGTTACGCACCTTTCGATGCTTTCGGTTTGCGACCAAGTCACCCGGAATGGCGGGACGCACGTGGTATCGGAGAATTTTCTATATTTTTGAAAACAGTTTTATCGGGTTTTTCCCGATTTTCAACCCTATAATATTACTGTCCTTTTATCAAAAATTAAAACTAAAAGAAGGATTTAAATCCTGGTTATATCTAAAACTCTATTCAAATAGGTTTTCAAAATTTGTAACGTACTGGTCGTAAATCGACCGTAAATACAGGGTGTTGGAACAGTTTCTAACTTCTAAAAATCGAGTTTCCCTCGATTTTCGTGCTTGATTTTCTTCGCGTACATCGCGAATCGAATTAAAATAAATGAAGGGTCGCGAACTCGGTTAGGTTGTCTACGTACCTGAATAATTGGTTCGGGAAATGGTTGAGTATGAGCGAGGAAAACTCGCGACGAATTCGTGCCGCTGCTTGTGCTCACTGCTGCCGCTGGGGCTGTGTTCTCGCGCGCGCACGCCGCGCTGCCGTGGCCGACCTGCGGCCGCACGCGGCCGTGCCGAGGGCCGGGCACGCCAGGGGTGGGTGGTCGATGTGGAGGAGGCGACGTTCGATGGTTGCTAAGGTTTCGATATATATATAGGGTTTTTGTTCGTCAAGTACTCCTCGGTCTGGAAATTTAAGCGGGGTGGGGGGACTCAGCCGAGCGCTGAGCTCTGTGAGCAAGCCGGGCCGTGCCTTAGGTTGCTAAGGCTGCTATTGTTTCTATTTCTATTCTTATTCTTATTCTTTTTTTTTTCTTTTTCTTTTTCTTTTACTAATACTATTTATTATAACTAATGTAAATATATATCTATTTATATACGAATATATGTATACACATATTTATTTGTATTATACACCTACATACCTTTATTTATATACATTTATATATATGAATACCTATACATTTAATATACACTTGTACATTTATATAAATTCCTATATATTTAATATGCGCATATTTATATTTACACAAACATACACATATATAATATTTATCCATATATTCGTATATACATACACATTCACACACATATTATATTTCTATACATACACATTTATACATATATAATTCTATAACTCTATATATATATATATAATATATTATATTTTCTATATATATATATATATATATTATATATATATAATATATATATATATCACATTTATCTGATCGAAAATAATATAACCAATAAATAATAATATTAAATAATAATAACCAAAATAATAATACGAAATTAAATACACCAATATTGGGGTATATACCATTTAAATCCATTAAAATAATAAATAAAATATTTCAAAATTTTCGGAAAGGGAGCTACACAATGTTCTAGTGCCAAAACTAGACAGAACAAACGGAAGGGTCCTTTGACATTTTTCCAGCTGGCAACCTATGCCTAAGATGGTCCCACAACAAAACAGAACTTTCTTAGCTAACCCTCAACAAAATAAAGAAAATACCCTTTGGTCTTTTCTCAAACTTTCCTAGTCTATGACTCAGAGGAAGATATATATTCTATTCCTTTAAACGAGGTCTTCAGATCTCTGCCATGGAAAAGAATACTGATCAAAGAGGCATCTTGCCTACCCTATGGGGTCTGGTCAAGATCTTCCAACCTTGCAAATTTCAAGATCTAAGCAAGGAAAATTGATAGTATCACAAACAGAGACACATGGAACATAATTTTCTGATTTACGCGCTTATCTCAATAGGCGTCAATCAGTATCAACTTTGGTGAAACGTAAGAATTCTATGCCAAAGGCCAATTGTACCAGAAACTAAAGTTTAAAAAAACCCAAGCACTTATGCTAATGAGTTAAGTACCTCTTTGTATACTCAGGAAACTAAACATCTGAAGAAGGAGCATGTTCCTAACATCATTAAGGAATATGTTCCTCCGGCTTCTTCTTCCTATAGTGATAATTGATCTCCGGAACGTCTTACACAAAGATGGGAGATCGCATGGATGTCTCCTTCACCTCTAAATCACTCTTCAGATCGCCATTGCCTTCATGAAGTGGTCATCAAGTGTTGTTGCCAATCAGCTAAACGATCTATCTTCGATCGTCTGAACTATGTTTCAACTCCTGAAACTATAATAGAAGATGAAGACGAGCTATTATATGCTTCTGTCAACATGACTTCTCAAGGCACTGGGGTAGGAAACGTCCAAGACGTAATGCGTCCCGTAATCCTAGTTAGCAATACTTGGATCGGAGTCATGCATCCAGTGAAGGGGTCTTTCAATACCCAGATCAAAAAAATCGAAATTTGAACCAAGGTGTCTTTAGTGAAGAAGATATCCCATCGCTCATCTAGGAGAGGACTCTTTTTCTGAGTTTGATGCAGATAGTGAAAGTTCTGAACAAACTGTCTCGTCAATAGCAGCACGAGAAGTGACGCATATACTGTTATAGAAGATCAAGATGCCTCTACTTCAGCCAGTCAGAGCAACGAATTGTTGCACTAGAGGACAAACTGAAGACCATGGCTGAGATGGTCACAAGTATGCACACTATAATCGTGGCTCAACATACAGTGCCACCGATTATAAACTCTGCTACAAATCCTGAGCTTATAGCATCTTCTATATGTTAATGTTAGTCTGGGGTACCACCTCCTCAGGTTGCTTCTATACCAGTTCAAGCTGATCCCAGTCAGTTTGCTGGAGGTGGTAATTACCACGCTGTTCCTCCTCCCAACAATTCTAACCAGCCTACCAATTCCCAAACATCAGGGATGCTAATGGCTGTAAACTCTTACGCACTCAGTTTGAGGCCTTCAAGTAGAAGGATGCCTACAAGACTTGACATAAAGCAACCGTATCCTACAGAATGGAAGGAGGTTCCATTCCCTCCTAATACAAGCTTCCAACCATTATGCTGTTTGATGACAGCACTTCTCCAAGTCAGTACATTAATCACTTTGAAGTGATGACTGGTCAATTACAACCAAATGATGCTCTCCTTACCAGAGTGTTCGTCGGTTGTTTAGCCGGCGTAGCATACGACTGGTATCGTAGTTTGCCAGATGGCTGCATAACTTCTTTTGCTGGTTTCAAGCAATGTTCTTAAACAGTTTTATGAGGGAGTCAACGATATGACGATGTCTTCCCTTATTAAGATCAAACGAAGACACAATAAATCCACAGAGAGTTTAAAGATTCTGCGAGAGGTACATAAAATGCCTTTAGGAACTCCATCTGCTGTAACAATAGACACCTGCAAATCAAACTTATTGCCTATTATCAGTATGTGGACGGGATCTACACAATTCCAGGATTGGCCTTCTTTTATTGTGAATGCCAAGGCTGCAGAGGTTAGTGTCGAAAAGTTCAAACAATAGTTCAAATGACTCATCCTAACCAAGATGAACATTCTACACCCGGGGGTGATAATCGCCAGAATAACCACAAGGGTAAAGAAATACTGGACATTAATCTCAAGGGCAAGGAGTCATTGGCTGTCAATTTTGCTCAGGTAGCACCCACTCCATCACACCACCACAGAAGATACCTCATCCAAAAAAGTATTCTTTTGATGAAGATGATACTTTAAGCATCTTCGATTGCTTGATCAAAAGCATAAGCTTCAACTGTCAGAGGCAAAATGGCCTGAAGAAGTTGGTAAAACTGATCACCCTAATATTGTGTTTATCACAGATTTATAGGGCGTCCAACCAGAGCATGCTATGTGCTCAAAGGCAAAATTCAGGAGATGGTCAATTCTGGAGTAATTACTCTTCAGCAGGATGAGAGAACGGTGACTGCTAATGTTGTCTCTGTACAGTTTGGTGACTTTCTACCGCAACTTGTGCAAGATGGTGTTGTCCCCATTCCAAGGACTACTCTCAAGATTGTGAATCTCCCACCTCCTCAAAATAGGTCTTGTTCCACTATCAACCGACAGAGGAGAGATTATGTGGATTCACCCAGATCTGGTAGCAGATTTTGAAACGCCTTCCTCTTCCAAGCAAAAAACTCCAAATTAAATCCAAGAGCTGCAACATGGTATCTTTGAACCAGTACCGGAAGAAGAAATTCTAATTGGTAATAGATCTGGAAACCTTATCTTCGGAATATCCCAAAACTCAAGAGAATTCTGCCTCATCTCCTGATGCTCCTCCTACATCATCTTCTCCTGCTGAGAATATACCATCTATCCTTGTCGGTAATGGAACCAACTCCTCCTAAACCGACATCAGTAGACAAAAGAAAATAACCTGTTCGTTTGACAAAGCAATGAAGAAGTCCTCATCTTTTGGACTCGAAAAGCCACATAATTTTGACATATTGACTCAATTAGCCAATACTCCAGCAAGATTGTCAATCTTTGAACTCTTACGTCTCTCAAAAGAAACTCGAGAGACGTTAAGTGAAGCCTTGAGCAGGCTGATGCTTCTTACTCTTCTCAAGAAACCTGAAAAGGTGCCAGTCAGTTGTGCACATTGTCATAGTGTATTTGAGTTAAGCCCAATATTACTTTTACACAAGATAACATGTTGTTAGAAGACAATTGTCATGATCGTTCTCTCTATTTCACGGGGTATGTGGACACCATGAAAGTCGATCGCATTCTGATTGACCCAGGGTCTGCTCTTAGTATCATGCCAAAGTCTTTGCTAGATGCTTTGAAGATCCCAGTGCATAACCTTTCTACAACTATCACTACCATCTTGGGTTCAATCAAGGACGAAGTGAACCTTGGGGAAGATACGCCTGAAACTTTAAATTGGCAATCTTCGTACAAAGGTGACTTTCTATGTAATTGATAATCATGGCGCATACAATGCTTTGTTAGGAAGACTATTCTTCCATGAACACAATAGTGTACCTTCTACACTCCACCAATGTTTCAAATATGTGGATAGTAATGTAGAAGTCCAAAAAGAGGTTACAGATCTGAATCCTTTTAAAGGAGTTGAAGCATACTGCAACGATTCTCGCATCTACAAGTAGGAATTCATGAAGGTGGTACTGGCAATGGATACAGATGAAGAACAGAAAGGTATACCAAGTAACTTTGGTGATCCCTGTCAAAGGGCCTACTTCCTGTCCTCAGTCTAACCACTGACTATCTATCTTTCTTCCCACGAGAAGCAGCCTATTGGTGATAGTCAGGATCAAAGAGCTCACCTCTTCTGAGCCGCTTGTAATCGACCTTCGTCGTAAAAAGCCCCATTCTCTTCTCGCTCTTCTTCCCCCTTGTCATCAATCTGACTAAGCCTGCTAAGGCTAAAGGTCCTGTTGTAAATGATGGTTTAAAATCAATAAATTCTCCTTTGCATATTGATGTCTCTTATTATACTCAATGTTATTTGGATATGCTAGATAGCTTTGAACCACTTACAATAGGAGTCGTATCATCTCTACGAAATGTAGTATTGGATTCAATACAAGAATCATACTTCTTAGTACCGTCTCGAAAGAAAGATGAAAGGCCTATATTCTTCAATAAAGAGAAGAACAAAAAATCATGCTCTATAATGATATAGAGATGATACAGGAAGGCTACAATTATGTCGCTATAGTCCACAAGCCAAAGCAATTATCCGTAAAATGGGCTATGATTCAGAACAGGCCTCAACAGCGGTAAAGGAAGGCGAACTCCTATTCGTATTTCTGTTCCAAAAGGAAAACACAATACCACAGTAAACGAAGCAGAGATTAGGTTATTCTTTACTACTTCCAAGTCCAGAACCTTTCAAATCTGATGAAGAAAACGATCTAACTCTTCTGATTCCATCTCATGGGATTCTGATACCAGCATTGGTCATGTTTATAGGGTGATAGTATCTTCTAACATGGTGTCTGTCGAATTCTGAAGATGATGACATTGAAGAAGCTCCTGAAGTGGACCATTGGCACAAAGGATGGACAATCAGTGGGAACTTTGTTTTGAATAATGAGAGCCCCTACTGAGGATCAACTAGTCCAAATCGATATTGGAGGGAAGGCGTATCGCGACCAATCTTTATTAGCAAAAATCTTCCAGAGGATGATAAACCAGAATTAATTTACCTTATTCGTGAATATATTGATGTCTTTGCTGGAGTTTGAATATGCCAGGGTTAGATCCTCAAGTCGTAACTCATAAACTTAATATCTTGCCGAATGCCAAGCCGGTCAAACAACAACAACGGCGATTCAAGCCTGAAATGATGGATGCAATTGATGATGAAGTCAAAAAGCTTATAGCTTGCAGTTTTATCAAAGAAAACATCATCCTGACTGGGTAGCCAATGTTGTACCAGTTTGGAAGAAGACTGGAAAGGTTCTGGTTTGTATAGACTTTCGAATCTCAATGATTCTTGCCCTAAAGACAAATTTCGTCTCCCAATTACTGATGTCATGATCGACAATACATGTGGATTCGACGAATCTCTTTCATGGATGGGTTTTCTGGATAAAATCAAATCTGGATGAATCCTGAAGATGAAAAACATACTTCGTTTCGTACTCCTCGTGGAGTATATTGTTATACAGTCATGCCGTTCGGTCTTTAAGAACGCAGGTGCAACCTACCATGGGCTATGAGTACTATCTTTCGAGATCATTTGCGAATGACTATCGAATGCTATGTTGATGATATTGTTGTCAAAAGTCGTTTAAAGGAAGATCACATGCAAGATTTAAGACTATTTTTAATCTAATACGCCAGCATCAACTCAAAATAAACCCCACCAAGTCTTTCTTGGGTGTCTCTTGTGGCAAATTTCTCGGCTTCGTCATACCTCTAAGGGTATACACGTTGATCCCGAGAAGATCAAAGCCATTCAAGAGATGCATCATCCAAGCAACCTAAAAGAGCTACGAGGATTCCAAGGTCGACTTGCATACATCAGGCGGTTTATTTTAAATTTATCTAGACGTTGCAGACCATTTACTCAGTTAATGAAGAAAGGTGTATCTTTCGTTTGGACGGAAGAATGTTAACAGCATTTGATGACATAAAGCGGTATTTAATGAGTCTACCCCGGTTCTTGTACCACCGATCTCAGGAATACCTTTCTTAATGTATGTCCGGGCAATGGATCATTCATTGGAAGCTTTGCTAGCTCAGAAGAACAAGGAAGGTCATGAACAAGCATCTACTACCTTAGTCGAACGATGATTGGAGCTGAACATCGTTATAGTCCGGTGGAGAAGGAATGTTTAGCCTTAATATTTGCTGTTCAAAAATAAGACATTATATCATAGGCAAACTATTCATGTTATATCCCGAGTCAATCCTCTTCGGGTCTTAATGAAAAAGCCAAGTACACTCAATTCCAGGCTTGCTACATAGGCCATATTATTAGCACAATGTGACATGATCTATGTTCCCCAAAAGTCTGTGAAAGGCCAAGCACTTGTTGACTTCTTAGCAGCTCATCATCCCTGAAACATCTAAACTCTATCACGAGATTCCAGACGAAACATTGGAAACAAATATGATCTCAGAAGAATTTCCTACTTGGCGGTTGTTCTTTGACGGAGCTTCTAGAATTGGACCTGGAGGTACTTTTGTTGCTGGAGTGGAAATTGTTCTCGTTTCACCGGATGGATTAGCTATTCAGAGAGCTTATTCTTTAGATGAGTCGTGCTCCAACAATGTAGCAGAATACAATGCTTTGCTTATTGGACTCCAATTAGCCAAACAATTGGATATTTAATATCTCGAAGTATATGGTGATTCTAAGCTGATTGTTAATCAGGTTAAGGCATATATGAAGTTCGACATCAAGATTTGGTACCATACCATGAAGCAGCAAGCAAATAGCTTCTTCGTTCAAGGGTTCTTTATCGAACATGTACGTCTGCCTGAGAAAAAGTATTCCCCAGCAGTCGCCATTTTGTTTGCAAAAAAAATTGTTCTATTACAAACTCTAGAAAAGAGTACAATTTGAATTCTGGGAAGTACAACTGTAGGAATCTGATCAGAAGACGATCACTTATCCCTTGGACTATATGAACTTAAAGACTAGAGCCTCTGGAGAATGCAGCAGCAATTTTGCAAGAGTACTTGATCTCTGTGATGCTTTAACAATAATTGGAAACTTTATTTATAAAGTTCTGAAATAACTGTTTTAGCAGTTATTCTGATGTACGCGAAGCTGGATTGTGCCACATTGGGTTGCGCCAAGAAAAATCAATAGTCATATGCCAAGAAAAGATAGCCTCTATGGTATTCGAAAATCGTATGCATATCTGAAGTCGTTTCATCGAGAATCCATGTCTCGCCAGTGTACATCTGGTTGCAGTAAACCCTTGGTATCGTGACTCAAATAATGGTATAGTATATAATACTATAACGTAATCCATTATTGACATATTAATTCAAAGATCAAGTAGAAAATTAATGCATAGTTTTAATAATATTCAATAACCTATGCTTTCCCAAAATTATTTTGACTTAGGGGTTAAGCCTCGCCAGTGCGCTGCTGGCTGCAGTAAACCCACAGTCTTGATAATTCAAATAAGTGTCGACAGCGCGCAACTGCCTTGTCATTATAGGTCATCGAGTATTCTTTCAAACTCTGTCTATAAATTTTTTTAAGGAAGTTTCAAAAGTTCAAATAACTCGATCATGAGAGGAAATGTCTAAGTATCTATACTTGAAGTAAAAGTATTCATTTTGAAGATAAAACGATCGAAAAGTTTACAGAAGACGATGGGGGATTTAATATAATCTCGTTCTACTAGTCAAGACGATAGTTAATCAAATACATATTGAATCCAACACATTCTAGATTGATTGAAATCAATCCATGTGTATTACTAATAATATTTAAGATATGTTTAACAAGATCTAAATCTATAATTTTTGTAAATATTTGAAATAATACTCAATGTTAAATAATATTTAATATATATTTTGTAAATTTAAATCGTAAAAATGATAAATCAGACCAAATTATCATAGAAGTACATTGTAAAAATAAACAAGTATATGTGTGTGTGTGTGTGTGTGTGTGTATATATATATATATATAATATATAATATATATAATATATATAAATATATATATATAATATATAAAAATATATATATAATATATATATTATATATATATATATATATATATATATATATATATATATATTATTATATAATATATATTTATTTATATATTATTTATATATATATATATATATATATATATATATTATAATTATTATATATAAAATATTAAATATATATATATATATAATATATTTTCTCAACCATAAATGTTTTTTTCCAACACGAGAATATCTATATAGTAATTAAAATAAGTAAAGTTTTCTAGCTAGAATTTATTTAAACTAAATTAAATTCAAAAAATTCAAAAAAGTGGGAAGTGTAAGTATCTATCCTTCAAGTATCGGTGTTTGAAAATAAAACGAGCAAATAGGAATAATAATCGAAGCCATAATAAGTATAACTCTTTCTAATCCCTAATGCATGGATACTCAACGATTGAGGAAAACTTATGTAATTTAAAAGACTTGAGATCAATGTACGGATAATTGAATAAAAAATTATAATAAAAATGATTCCTTATGCCCAAAGAGAAATAACTAGGCAATATGAATTCTATGATATGATGATGTTTGGAGAAAAAATTGCACAACGATCAAGATTTAGGAGAGATGAGTGAAGACAATTAGAAATGTAAACTTTAATTTATATCTCTTTTAATATTCGAAGATTGAGAAGAAAACACATATATCTTGAATTTCAACTAAGTTAACTCGAAGTAGATATATGGACAATGGATCATGTTCGACTCAAACTCAATGGATGGAAATAAAATTAGACTCTTAGAGAAAATAGTTACTTTTGGCCAATGGAAGATAATAGGCAATGCGACTCTTATGATATGATGATGGTGATTAGAGGAGAGCAAATAAAATTGCACGAATGGTTAGGAAATGAACCCTAGGGAGGCCTGTGTCATGACCCGCTCCCAAATAATCGGACACGAGTCGGATACGCCCATCCTTCGTCGTTAGACACGATGAAGTAAGCTGTAACAATCTCTAGGGAAAACTACAAGTCCAAATAAGAATGAATATAAACCACAGCATCTATAATATCGAATCCCAGAATCAAAGTACATGTCCAAGAGTTATTACATTCACCCAGCTAAAATAAAGTCTGACTGTCTCAAGTACAATATAATATAACTGCTAAGGGTAAGATACTAGGCTTCCTCAGCCTCTAAGTCCAAGCAACTCCAGCTGGCTCTACTGCACTATCTATAGGCTCACGGTCATAGTAGGTGTCACACAATGCCTCCATCTCACCTGCAACATATCCTAGTAAGGAGCGGAGCAAAGTATAGTTCTAGGTATGAACAAGAACATCATGATATGGAAATGAGTACAGGAGAACATGAAATATGAAATACAGGAAATAAACATGAAAGTACAGGAATGTAAGTATAGGAATGTAACTATGAACCTGAAGTACAAGATATGACATGTGCACAATATTTGAAATACAACTAGCCTATGTGACCGGTTGGGGTGAGTACAGGAACATGTACAGGAGTACATGAATATCGGTACGACTTAGGACCCCCGTGCACGATGCGAGACCTAAGCTATCTACATGAATATAATAACCGGGGTTTGGTCACATAATTAGTTTATTTTCCCTCCCGACACAAGTAAGTACAAGAACAAGAAAGTACAACGGTACAAGATATCGTATCATGATGTGTCACAGGGAAAAGTACAAGATATGGAAATGCACAAAAATCATAGAAAAATACTTGCCTTGCTCCGAAAAAAGTGTAATAGATGGAGCTAGATGTCCTCATGTTTTAAATGATTTACAAGTTGATTAATTTCCAAGCATTGCAACTTACTAGTTTTTCTAGCTAATATCTATTTATATCATAAACTAACTAACCACTTAAAATAATACCAGTCAATACTAACCTTACAACTCTTAGTGAAATAAATATTTTTAAGGCAATTATTAGTATACTAAAACATTTATCATAGATACTACTTATAGATTTAATAGGATAAACTTTTACAAAAACAAAATAATAATCTAGCCCATCTCCAATTTACAAGTCTGGCCAAGGTTCACAAAATTTAAACATATTAAAATCCACACTACTGAACCCACAGTCGAGCTTAGCTCCCTGAGACTAACTATTCTTACAGTTATCTCCGGTTGCAACAACCATTTCAAGGACCAAATCAACTGCCCTGGCATATAGTAGGTCCACCATTAATCCACTCTAAAACCACATGTTTCCCTTGTCAAAGAATGGCTGAGTCCAATACTTCATTCAAATTATACTAAACACAGTTTGAACCACTCAAGGAATTGGAGTAAAATAGTTAAAGCTTATCATAACCAACCCAACTATACTTCCAAGCCAGCAAGTATGGTACTAACAGCTTCACCAACACACTCATAAGCTATGTGGTTCAACCAGCCAACCCAAATACTCCACAGTTAAAATTAACTCACACAGGAAATTCCCTGATGGTTATCAGGAATAAATGCATTCAAACCATTCTTCGCACAAAACCAAAATTATACAAGGAGAAATATACACAAATTACTTGAAAGAATATACATCCCCATTGAAATCAAAATAGGAATCAACTACAGCTTGAACTCACGAAATCCTTGCATCAAATCGCCATTTGAAACCACACTTGCCAATTTGAAAACGAGCACAACAGACACGAACCCACACATCCGGACACGACCCGAACTCAACACGAACTGGCACAAAATCTCGGACACGGTCTAACGTCAATTTGGTGCAGACACAACGCTCATCCGACATGAAACCGACGCATGAAACAAGCACCACATCACGAAAATTATGACCAAACATCCCAGCATAATTCTGAACAAAAATTAGATTGGAGTAGAATTTACTTGAAGGAATTCCTCACAAGGCTGAGGACACGGCCCAACAACTTGGACACAAATCAAGATTCCGAGATTCACTGCGGTATTCAACGAACAATCTCCTCAAACAAAGAATCAAAAAGGAATTTAGAGTCCAGAACAGTAATTTCAAGAAATTTGGGAGGAAACCCAGAATCAAAAATACCTCAATAATATTCCTTATCAACTGGTTTCTCAATCGAAGTCCATTCAAATTCGTTAGCCAAAGAGCTGCTCATCACAAATTATCAAAGTAGAAGGAGCAAATAATTAATCAGCAAATTCTTGAAACAGATCTCTATTCATCACGGATCAAATAGTTCGATCGGCCAAACAAAACAAGAACAACAGATCAACTCACCTGGAGTTGCGTCCGATTAAAATTGAGTCCAATCGAATGATCAAGATCGATAGAAAATTGTTACTGCAATTTCAACACAACAAAAGAAGAATTGAATCAACAACACTCACTCGATTCACTTAGAAAATCGGTGGATGGGCTTACCAAAAACTCTGTTCGATCTGGTCGAAAATGAAAGGGAACGGTCGTCGGAGTCATCATATCACCACTGGGACACACTTTCGCTGAATAGAAAGGGTCGTCGAGGAAATCGATCGCAAGCGTCGAGAATGCCTCCAGAAACCGCGGGAAGACACTCGTTCGTCGAGGTAGACGAAACGCCGTTGCGAGCTACGGAGAGTGGCGCCGCTGGTCTCTAGCCGCCGATGAGAATGGATGTCGTCGTCTCTATGGCTGTCCGCGGGGATTCGAGATTAGGGTTAGGGATCGAAAAAGAACTAGGGATGAAGAAGAGCTCGGTTGAGCAGAGAGTTGGAAGAAGGGAATGGAATAAGAGCTCCTTCTCTCTCCAATCAAATATAAGTGCAGATCTCACGCCAATTTTCCATTAAAATCCCTCCGCTCAGACGTCTTTTCACAGAAAAGTCCCCCATTTTCATCTTTTGCATAATCACCTAAAATCAGTTATTAAGAATTGAAAAGTGGTGGGACCACAAATGGTTTGTTATAACTAACTTGCAAATTCAAATTCCTGCTCTTAAATAATTGTCCCAAAAATCCAAATATTTATTATTCAAAGATATTTACTAAAAATTATAAATACTCATCATTACTCAAATCAAAACTTGTGATTATTATTAGAAACTTTAAATTCTCAAAAATGGAAAAGGAAGTTACAAATCTCTCCCCTTAAAAAATTTTATCCTCGAAATTCGAGAGACAAAAAAAAATCACAATTAATTATTTTAACACCAATCATTTATTGAATTTAAATTTTTTGAAAACCAGAATACATTCAAGCAAACAAACTAGGATAGCTCCCACATCTCATCCTCGTGCTCCCATGTGGGCTCTTCCGGAGAGTGGTGTCTCCACATGACTCGGACAAGCGCTATAGTCTGATTCCGTAGTTGTTTCTTCCTCCGATCAAGGATCTCTACTGGCTGCTCCTCATAGGTCAAGCTCGGACCCACCTCTAGCTCTGAATAGTCCACCACATGACTCGGGTCCGGAATGTAGCATCGAAGCTGAGACACGTAGAAAATGTCGTGTACTTTCCAAGCTAGAAGGAAGAGCTAGTCGATATGCCACCTCGCCAATCTGTGCAGTCACGTCAAAAGGCCCAATGAATCTCGGACTGAGCTTCCGTCTCTGCCAAAACGAATGACACCTTTGGTCGGCGAGATCTTCAGGAACACTCTATCTCCAACTGCGAACTCTAGTGGCTGTCTACTGCTGTCCACCCAGTGCTTCTGCCGATTCTGTGCAACTCTGAGATTCTCTCTGATCAGTCTGACCTTCTCAGCTGAGTCTACCACATCTCTGGCCCAAGCAAAGTCTCTCTCCAATATCGTCCCAAGATAAAGGTGTACGACATCTTCGTCCATATAGTGCCTCGAACGGTGTCATCTCGATGCTACCTGATATCTGTTGTTATAGGCAAACTCCACAAGATGCAAGTGATCCTCCTACGAACCACCAAATCGAGTGCACAAACCCGCATATCCTCCAATGTCTGAATGGTCCTCTCGGGCTGTCCGTCCGTGGGATGATAGACGATGCTGAACTTAACTGTGAACCCAAGCTCAGCTGTAGACTCCTCCAGAAGTGTGATGTGAAGCGGCTGTCCCTGTCTGAGATGATACTCACTGGCATCCATGAATCTGCACGATCTGACGTATGTAGAGGTTACAAGCTTCTCGGTCGACAGCCCTACCTTGAACAAAATGAAGTGAGCAGATTTTGTCAATCTGTCCACGATAACCCAAATAGCATCCTTGCCACTGGGCGTACATGGTAAACCAGAGACGAAGTCCATAGTGATGTGTTCCCACTTTTATTCCGGAATAAGTAAAGGCTGGAGTAATCCCGCTGGTCTCTGGCGCTCCGCCTTAACCTGCTGGCACACAAGGCATCTAGAAACGAATCTGGCAACTTCTCGTTTCATCCCATACCACCAAACATACTCCCGTAGATCCTTATACATCTTGGTAGATCCAGGATGAATAGAATACTGCGACTGGTGGACCTCCTATAACTTCCTTGTAAATTCTTGGGCACACACAATTGGTTTTCGTGCCTGAGGGATCCATCATCTGCAATAGTGAAGTCGTCAAGCAATCCTGCCTCTACCTGGCCTCTGAGACATCAGAGTCCCTCATCTAGAAACTGGGCCTCCTTGATCTTCTCTAACAGTCCCGACTGTATCTGCATGTGCATCAGCTGCCCTCAAACTCCCGGAAGAACAATCTTAATCCCCAGACTCTCAAGATCCTCTAGAAGATGCGGTCCATAGTAAGAAACATAGCAACAGGATATCGACTGAGAGCATCTGCTACAATATTTGCCTTCCTAGGGTGGTATTGCAGATTGATGTCAAAATCCTTCATGAGTTCCAGCCACCATCGCTGCCTCATATTCAGTTCCTTCTGAGTGAAAACATACTTCAGGCTTTTGTGCTCCGTAAAGACGTCCACTCTCTCTCCATACAAGTATTGCTTCCACAGTTTTAAGGCAAACATGACTGCTGCAAGCTCCAAGTCATGTGTAGGGTAATTTTCTCATGAGACCTCAACTGTCTAAAGTATAAGCAATAACCCTCTTATTCTACTCAAGTACACATCCCAAGCCCTTTCCTGATGCATCGCTGTAGATGACAAACCCTCCAGATCCTGATGGTAAGACTAAAACTGGCGCTGTAGTGAGTCTTCTCTACAATTCTTCAAATGCTGACTGCAGGCATCGCTCCAGATGAACTCTTTGTCCTTCCGCTAAGCTTGGTCATTGGCTCTGCTATCTTGGCAAAATCTTTCACGAACTTCCTGTAGTAATCTGCTAGCCCCAGGAAACTACGAATCTCTGCTACTGACTTGAAAGGTGCCCATGCTTCCACAGCTTCAATCTTCTTGGGATTTATAGAACTCCCTTCTTCAGTCACCACATGCCCTAAGAACTTCACTCTCTCCAAGAAGAACTCGTACTTTGAGAGCTTCCCATACAGCTTCTCCTTTCACAGAATCTCTAAAACAATCCGCAGGTGCTCCACATGCCCATCCTCAGTCTTCAAATAGATCAAGATGTCGTCAATGAAGACTACGATAAACTTGTCCAGATACTTGTAAAAACTTTATTCATCAAGTTCATAAACACTGCTGGAGAATTGGTGAGTACCGACATCACCAAGAATTTACTGGTCGTCGGCTATTGAAAGCTGTCTTCGGAATATTCTGCTCTTGAACTTTCATCTGATGGTACCCCGACCGAAGGTCAATCTTGGAAAAGACCTTAGCACCACTAAGCTGGTCAAACAGTTCATCCATCGCGGTAATGGGTATTTATTCTTGATGGTGATGTTATTGAGTGCACAATTGATAACATCCTAACAGTCCCATCCTTCTTTGGCACAAAGAGTACCGGTGCTCCCCAGGGTGAAGCACTAGACCGAATAAAACCCTTGCCTTCCAACTCATCAATCTGAGCCTTCAACTCTGCAGCTTCCTTCTAGTTGATCTTGTAGCAATACTGAGACTTCGCGCTGATCCGGGACTAAGTCGATGCTGAACTCCATATTTTGATTTGGCGGCAATCCGGGAACACCTCAGGAAAGACATCGAGAAACTCAGCAATCAGCGGGTGCGACAACTTCTGGTCTTCTGCAACTGCTCCGAAGTAGACTCCCTCTGGCCTCTCTGCAATTTGTCTGCTGATCTCGAACGGTAGAACTCCAGACGGGCTAAAAACCTTTCTTCATGGCAGTCTATTACAGCAAACTGCTTACTCATCCAGTCGATGCGAGGACTACATCAAATCCGGGCAATGGTATCACTAGAAGTCGAGCCCTAAGCTCCCTCACAACTATAGTAATAGGGCAATCCACTATCTCACTAAATGGCACTACCCTTCCTCCTGTCATAATCTGACAGTTCTCCTAGTGGGCTTAGGTGTGAAGCCGTGTCTATGCAGAAACTCATATGATAAAGCTATGTGTAGCTCCAGAATCAAATACAATGGCAGGAAATGAATATAAAATGATAGAACCTGTAATTACATCTGGTACTGCCTCATCCTTCTCAACTGCGGCCATGACGTAAGCACGTCCCTGCTGTGGTGGTCCCCTCTGCTGCTGATGCTGTGCAAAATGCTGCTGCTGAGTAGGTAAAGCCTGAACCCTCTGTGGTGCAGCTAGTAGTGCTCTGGGTGCAGGTGGTGGTCCTCCAGCTCCTCGTAGTCCTCCTGTCAGTCGAGCTACAGCCTGTGGACAGTCCCTCATCTGATGTGCGTCTGATCCCAGAATAAGCAGAGCCCGAGCCTCTTGCGACATTCGTCAAATCGGTGTCCTGGCCGGTAACAGAATGTGCAAGTAGCTGCCTACTGCTGTCTCTGTGGCTGATGTTGTCACGACCCGCACCCGTTTTTTTGGATACGAAGCATGTCCAAGCCCAGCCTACATCGCAGTATCGACGGTAGTACGCAGTCTAAATACAAGTCACGGCAATCTAGAATCACATGGTAAACTATATCTCATCCACAGAATAATTGAATCAACCAAGATTAATGAAATACCAAAGAAACTGACTGAATATATCCAAGATTCAATATCACATCCAGTGGACACAAATCCACTACCAATAGACAAAAAAATAGAGAAATACATGGAGTAACTAACTGAATAAAAACTGCCAATCTAGACCACCTCAACTGCAAGCACTGCGATCTGATGCTGGCTCAAACCTTCTTGTCTGCTCCTGACTCAAATACGGCTAACCTGAAGAGATCATCAGGTCCTTAGAGGACTAGCAAGATACATAAAACCGAGCCTTTCTAAAAGTTTATTATGCATGAAGGAAAATACAGAATAAACAATTAAACTGTGTAATAATAAAGCACGAATCTATACACTGTCTACACATAGATGAACTGCTGAACAAGGACTAGAGAACTCATGTCAAGACGGATAACCAAATCGAATACTCAAACCCTCGTCCCTAGTGTGGACTCGCAGGTTTGAACAACTACCAGCCCTCGTCCCTAGAGAGGACTCGCAGGCTAGCATCACCCTCGTCCCTAGTGTGGACTCGCATGTGTGAACCGTATACTACTAACCCTCGTCCCTAGTATGGACTCATAGGTTAGCATCACCCTCGCCCCTAGCGTGGACTCGTAGGTGTAAACCATATACTACTAACCCTCGCCCCTAGTGTGGACTCGCAGGTTAGCATCACCCTCGCCCCTAGCGTGGACTCGCAGGTGTGAACCATATACTACTAACCCTCGTCCCTAGTGTGGACTCGCAGGCTAGCATAAGACACGAATAACTACTAACCCTTACCCCTAGTGTGGACTCGCAGGTTAGCTTCAAGGTTTCAAGACACGGAGGAAAAAGCAGTTCGATTCAGGACTCACGACACGACTCGATCAAGGCTCAAATGAATACCTCCAATAAGATACAAAGCTAACGGTGAACACAGTCTATATAGCAATGATACAAGTATATAAACAGGATATAAAAGATACATGGCAACAATATGAGAAAAACTGGAAGACAGTGCATGTAAATAAAGCTGTGTAGAAAGGCAAGGTATACTTGCCTTAGGTCCTGAGCTGCTGGTACGGGTCAAAATCCGTATCAAGTCCAAGTATCATGTTGGATAATTTTACAGTTGTCAATACATAATCTAAGGATAGTAACATGTTTATCTATTAATTTGGTTGGTTCCTAGGCCTTCTTAACCCAACCATATTGTGTATCTATACATATTGCTAATTCTACACTTACCCTACATTCTTGAATTCTAATTCCTGTTAGGCTTACAACCTTGCCTATCTCTATACTTTCTTCCAAAGCTTTGCCCAATCTAGAGCCCTGCTGTTATACACTTATATGTGGCTATGGGACTCTTGCCAATAGGTCTAAGTTTTTATATAACATGTCATTGAAATACTTAGTCAGTATCACCACTCCTTCCCTGGAATGTTGACACTACTGGCCCTGTCTCTTCCTGCGTATATCAATGCCCTTTCCTATGGAACTTTCTGAGATCTTCACATAGCTATAACATTAGCAGTTATATGACTGCTGTCTAGGAGGACTGCTCAATGATATGAGTTAAACCAAACACTCATCTTAATGCTACAGATGTCCATATATATGGAGGGGTCTGCACAAGTGAAAACTGGAACTGAAATTACTGGAGTAAGATGGAAGGACTAAATACTACTCTACAGGGACTGAAATATGATGACAAGGTTACATACAAGAGGGATGGACTGAACAATTTAGGAGGGGACTGCATTACCTCATAACAAAACATTAGATATGATAGAGGGTTGAACCTATCTGACACCTGGTAATCCTTGAAGTTCCAATGGACTATAGGACAATCAACACTATTACTGAACCTATTACTTGTTGATGTACACTAGCAAAGGAGAGGACAGTGGAGGCACACAGAGCTTGTTGATTTGCTCCTGCACACAACCTGGTATGGTCATGCACTGGTTCTTGACTAGACTGGAACCTGAACTAAGAAGTTAAAGACTGAAATTGGGTGATATGAAGACTGATATCTAATAGGAAGTTGGTCGAGAGTCCCATGTGATCTTATTTGGACAAGGGATTGATACAACTAGATTAAGGACATGACATATAGTTCAATATCTGAACTAGACATCCTTATGGATACACATCTAAAAAAGACTTGATATTAAGGAGAACAGGGGCTGAACTCATGTACCATGATGCATTGCAACTAATTATGAAGGGATGGGAGTGACCAGGATATTCGAATTAAATGAACCATGATGCAGCACATGACATATAATGCCACTTAAGTGCAGTGAATGAACTCCATATAACCTGGTGACTGTACTAAGTGTATGCAGGACATATAGTCATTCGAAAGGAGAAGGACATATCAATCTTACATGCACTGAACCTGAGAGAAATAGAAAGCTGACCCAAAGGTATGGCTAACCCCCTACCTCCTGATATCATGTGTGCAGTGCACATTTACAGGTTGACAAGGTAAATGCCCGGGGACTGAACCACATGGGTAAAGCAGGGGACTGCACAAGAAGTCTAATACGTGTGGTGTGGTCTGATACTCAACTCCATGACCTGATTTCTCAGCCAAAGTTGATCCCAGGTAAGTCCTTACTTTATTACCCCTTACCATGCCCTTGTAGGCACAAGGCAGCCTAAAGCCAACACCTTGTATTTGAGATAACTAGACTCAAAACCTACAGGCCAAGCCACAGGCTTTAGCTCCCATGTACCTGCTGTTGGCGCCTAAAGCAAAATTGACAGTGCACTCTTCAGGGACCTGCACATTTGTATGTGTTGAAAAAATAAGTAAGGGAGTTGATCCCTAAACACGGTCTGATACAGGGTAAATGAGGAACTGATATATATTTAGTTCTAGGACTGAAACAATGGATCAAAGCTGAACATTCATATGTTAATAGCTAAACAAGAGGAATATGGAGACTGCATCAACATGGATATATTTAGGATTGATATTAATGTTTCTCAACAAATCGAGAATGGTCAAGGGTATAGGTATGTACTCATACAGGAGGGGAAAGTCCATTGCTTATCTGAGCCAAACTCTAAGGAAAGGACACTGCTACTATCTACACATGAGAAGGAGATATTAATGGATACTGGACTGTATGCTAAGTAAAGTGTGCACCACACATATGGGACTGAAGTTAATATATACAAATAGTTGAACCCTATACCATTACATCTGTATAATGTTTGAAGTTAAAGAATCAATCAAGCCTTCACCCATCTCCTCATAACTTGTACAGTTAAGATTAACACACAGGGGTCATACACCATATCCCATCCTATAGGTAAGGTTACAGGTATTACTGAGTAGTGACTAATATCCATGATTTTGGGAAGGCATGGCAATGCCTTAATTTGGCTCACCCAAAGCGTGCCAATCTCAATAAGAAGCTCTTATAGGAATTCTCCTTAGCCTCTTGGTTCATGTACACGAATACAACCTCCTCTCAAGTCCTAATACTTCTAACTTCTTACTTATAGGTTGCAGTCCTGAGTACAGTACCTAATCACATATATGGGTTCCTACCTAGATATTAAAGCAAATAGCAGTAGGTGTGATTACAGATTTGAAACTGAGAACAAGTTTACCTGGCAATTTGCTTGTTGTGGTGGTCGATACCAATGTTGATGTTGAATACAGAAAGAATCCTCCCAAGCTCCTGCGATGAGGCTACACCTCTTCCATGGAAAGGGGGTCGGCTGCCATCTCCTCTCTATAAATAGGTAGGGATTGGATTTGATCCAATGGATTGGGGAGGTCCTTCATTGAATCAATTTTGGTTTTGATTCCTATAGATATGAGTTTATCTCCGATTTGGAGATTTGAACAGGAGGGGGGTATTGAGAGTTATCTAACTACAATTTGAATTTGATCCAGGGGTTCGGCTATAAGGAAGAATTTGAGTCAAGACCTTTTTTTTTCATAAAAGTCCCTGTCATTTCATATATTACCCTTTTGAACTTTCTATTGATATTTAGTAAAACCGAATCATATGAAGCATAACAATTTATATATGTGAGACAAATGAATAAATAATTAAATTAATAAATAAAAAAATACAGGAGAAAAGTTGGTCAAGGGGTTGACAGATGTACAGGAACTCTGGCTGGACGGTGATGCTGCTGTGCCGGCTGCTGTAGCCTCGCCTGAATCTGAGTCTGAGTCCTTTTCGCCGGTGTCTAGAAGCTGCTACTGTCGATGTCCCGGTCCCTCTTCAGCTTCGGATTCGCCTCTTTCTCCACAGCCTGAGCAATCTTGAGGATGCTTGCATAAGTCGTTGCCTGGCTGATCGCCACTGCATGCTACAACTCTCTGGTGAGGCCCTTCTTGAACCTCCAAGCCCTATCCTCTGGTGTACTGACTAGGCCCTCTACGAACCTGCTGAGTCGATTGAACTCTGATGTATACTCCGCCACTATCATGTTCCCCTACTGTAATGCCTCTAACTGCATCTGAAGCTCATCTCGCTCTACGTCGGGGAAGAACTTCTCCTTGAATAGAGTTTTGAAGTCTGTCCAAAGAACCTGGGATGCAGCTAACTGGGGCTCCTCCCGGTACCAAGCTCTGGCAAGATCAAAAAGTCCCGTACTCGCAACTTCCACCTTCAGGTCATCGGAAATCCTTGCCATCTTCAGTGTCTCTCAACATTCTCCAGCCACTCATCCGTATATACAATCCCCTTGTGACTCCAAAATCCATCGGACAGAGGTTCTGGTAGTCTCTGGCAGTCCCCGGTCTCGGTGCTGCAGGTGCTACCGGTGCTGGTGTTGCCGGCTCTCGGGTCCTGAGTGCATCCACGACTGTCTCTCGGAACTATGCGGCCTGGTGGTTCTGAGCCTCCATGAACTGCTGGAACATGGCCATCACCTGGGCGCCGTCGAACGTCATCGTCGGGGGTAGCGGAGGAAAGATAGGAGGCGGTGGCCGAAGCTGCTCCACCGGAACGTCTGGTACAGACTGTCCCGAATTGCCTGCAACTCCAGGCTGATCCGCGGTCTTCCTCGTAGTGACCATCCTGCAGTAAAAGAAAACTTTGTGATTGATAAAAACCTAACCTACAAGTAAATGTAAATTTTTTATATAATATCTATATATATCCGATGTACCCGATTTTCTATGCTGTGATTCAAGTTTCCCTAGTTTAATCAAGTCCTCCAATAGTACACTAATACCTAGGTACTATTAGGACAGACCTGCATAGGCCAGCACTAAAAACATGTCACGACCCACTCTCGAATAATCGGACACGAGTCGGACTTGCCCAGCCTTCGTCGTTAGACACGATGAAGTAAGCTGTAACAATCTCTAGGGAAAACTACAAGTCCAAATAAGAATGAATATAAACCACAGCATGTATAATATCGAATCCCAAAATCAAAGTACATGTCTAAGAGTTATTACATTCATCCAGCTAAAATAAAGTTTGACCGTCTCAAGTACAATACAATATAACTGCTAAGGGTAAGATACTAGGCTTCCTCAGTCCTCTAAGTCCAGAGCGAATCCAGCTGGCTCTACTGCATCTATAGGCTCACGGCCATAGTAGGTGTCACACAATGCCATAAAGTACAGTTCTAGGTAATGAACAAGAACATCATGATATAGAAATGAGTACAGGAGAACATGAAATATGAAATACAGGAAATGAACATGAAAGTACAGGAATGTGAGTATAGGAAATAAAGTACATGAATGTAACTATGAACCTGAAGTACAAGACATGACATGTGCACAATATTTGAAATACAACTAGCCTATGTGACCGGTTGGGGTGAGTACAGGAACATGTACAGGAGTACATGAATATCGGTACGTGTTAGGACCCGCGTGCACGATGCGAGGCCTAAGCTATCTACATGAATATAGTAACCGGGGTTTGGTCACATAGTTAGTGTATTTTCCCTCCCGACACAAGTAAGTACAAGAACAGGAAAGTACAAGGGTACAAGATATCGTGTCATGACGTGTCATAGGGAAAAGTATAAGATATGTAAATGCACAAAAACCATAGAAAAGTACTTGCCTTGCTCCGGGAAATCAAGTGTAATAGATGGAGCAGGATGTCCTCATGTTTTAAATGATTTACAAGTTGATTAATTTCTAAGCATTACAACTTATTAGTTTTTCTAGCTAATATATATTTATATCATAAACTAACTAACCACTTAAAATAATACCTAGTCAATACTAACCTTACACCTCGCTTAGTGAAATAAATATTTTTAAGGCAATTATTAGTATACTAAAACATTTATCATATATACTACTTATAGATTTAATAGGATAAACTTTTACAAAAACACAATAATAATAACTAGCCTATCTCTAATTTACAAACCTGGCCAAGGTTCACAAAATTTAAACATATTAAAATCCACACTACTGAACCCACAGTCGAGCTTAGCTCCCTAAGACTAACTATTCTTACAGTTATCTCCAGTTGCAACAACCATTTCAAGGACCAAATCAACTGCCCTGGCACATAGTAGGTCCACCATTAACCCACTCTAAAACCACATGTTTCCCTTGTCAAAGAATGGCTGAGTCCAATACTTCATTCAAATTATACTAAATTCACTGCTGGACACAACGCTCATCTGACACAAACCGACGCATGAAACAAACACCACAGCACGAAAATTACAACCAAACATCCCAGCATAATTCTGAACAAAAATTAATTGGAGTAGAATTTACCTGAAGGAATTCCTCACAAGGCCGATGACACGGCCCAGCAACTTGGACACAAATCCAGATTCCAAGATTCACTGCGGTATTCAATGAACAGTCTCCCCGAACAAAGAATCAAAGAGGAATTTAGAGTCCAAAACAGTAATTTCAAGAAATTTAGGAGGGAACCCAGAATCAAGAATACCTCAATTAATATTCCTTATCAACTGGTTTCTCAATCGAAGTCATTCAAATCCGTTAGCCAAAGAGCTGCTCATCACGAATTATCAAAGTAGAAGGAGCAAATAATTAATTAGCAAATTCTTGAAACAGATCTCTATTCATCACGGATCAAATAGTTCGATCGGCCAACCAAAACAATAACAATAGATCGAACTCACCTGGAGTTGCGTCCGATTAAAATTGAGTCCAATCGAATGATCAAGATCGATAGGAAATTGTCACTACAATTTCAACACAACAAAAGAAGAATTGAATCAACAGCACTCATTCGATTCACTTAGGAAAATCGGTGGATGGGATTACCAAAAACTCTGCTCGATCTGGTCGAAAATGAAAAGGAACGGTCGTCGGAGTCATCGTATCACCACTGGGACACGCCTTCGCTGAATAGAAAGGGTCATCGAGGAAATTGATCGCAAACGTCGAGAACTGCCTCCAGAAACTGCCGGAAAGACACTCGTTCGTCGAGGTCGACGAAACTGCCGCCGCGAGCTATGGAGAGTGGCACCTGCTGGTCTCTAGCCGCCGGTGAGAATGGATGTCGCCGTCGCCATGGCTGTCCGCCGGGGATTCGAGATTAGGGTTAGGGATCGGAAAAGAATTAGGGATGAAGAAGAGCTCGGTTGAGCTGAGAGTTGGGTGAAGGGAATGGACTGAGAGCTCCTCTCTCTCTCCAATCAAATATAAATGCAGCTCTTACGCCAATTTTCCATTAAAATCCCTCCGCTCAAATGGCTTTTCACAGAAAAGTCCCCCTTTATCATCTTTTGGATAATCACCCAAAATCAGTTATTATGAATTGAAAAGTGGTGGGGACCACAAATAGTTTTTCATAACTTACTTTCAAATTCAAATTCATGCTCTTAAATAATTGTCCCCAAAATCCAAATATTTTATTATTCATAGATATTTACTAAAAATTATAAATACTCATCATTACTCAAATCAAAACTTGTGATTATTATTAGAAACTTTAAATTCTTAAAACTGGAAAAGTGAAGTTACAGCTTGAATTACCAAGCGAAAGTCTACCCACCTTGGGTTATACCCTCGTATTAAATATAACAATATCCTTCTAGGAGAATTCCTCAAGTATCGAAAAGGAATTCAATCAATCCTATCGAAATCAATGATCTTTATAGCAACCTTAACTACCTAATAGTCAGATTTAATAAAGGACTCCTAGTCCTAGTCATTCTCCTAAAATTAAATTAATCCTACTTCTGAATGAGTACATCCTAATCGCAGGCTCGTAATAGTACGACTAACTTAAGTACAATCACGAGTTCGTAATCTTTTGCGAAGACTGACCTGCATGGGCCACCACAAAAACTTGTCACAACCCGTACCCGTTTTTCTGGATACGAGTGCGTGTCCAAGCCAGGCTACGCCGCTGTGTCAGGCGGTAGAATGCTTGTCTAGCCACAATACTCTAAAATCACATGAAGAATAACTTTACTGCTCATTCACAAGACTAAATCAACTTTACAAAATTTATAACTATTACATTTGAAGAAGAATATAAACTTTTATGATTATAGAAAACTACCACACTTCTAACTAGTCTTCTATGGTTGACCTCAGCTTATACTCATATCTCCCAATGCTAAGAGAAGCCACGGCTAACCCAAAAAATGTTGATTTTCAGTTAGGAATGGAACGAGTACATTCTAATAGCACTTCTAATAATTTGACAAAATCTATAAAATAGTAAATAATACTGAAATACATGATGGTTATATAAACAGGAAATCATGGTATGAAAACATGTGAGTAAAAGCAGGAGATCATGGCAATAAAAACAAGGAAGTAACTAAAATAAACGACAAAAACAGGAACTGTAGTATAGCAAGTCTGCATCTAACTAGTGAGTTGAAATACACTTTCGACATGTAAACGGCTAGGGGTAAATCCGGCACCCCGCACATGAAGTGTGCGGTTGCTATTCTCTACGAAAGACAAGGAGGATGTTTCTGGGTATATTTACATGTCTACTAATGTACTTTTCCGCCCGACTAGTACTCATGGATCCAAACAGGTCACGAATATCAGAATATATTGGTCACAAACAACATGTAAAGAATCCATTGCTGCTACCTTGTGTGATCATCGTGTTGAGAATCAATAAAATTAATGTAAGACAAATACTACATACACGAATCATAGAAGTTAATAAAATATGACAACAATCATAAATGGACTCGCCTAGGGGTCCTTAGCTGGTGAAACTGATAGTACCATTGCGTCCAGGATGTTCCGATTGGCTAGGGTTGATGTAAAGGATCCCCAAGTTGGCAAAAGAAATACGGTTACGATCGATTAGTCACAGTCGTGATTTGATATTTGAAGGAACTTCATAATAAAAATTTATATAACTATTTTATAAACTACTCTGTATATTTATTAGAAAAATATTTTAGCTACTTAGAAATAAGTATATTTTAAAAATATCTATAAATAAATGTATTAGGAATCTAGAAAATTCTTTCTAGGGTTAAAATCCTTAATTTTAAAATATCATAAAAATAATATATTTAGAAACTCTAAACCTAATAAATGTAGGCCCAAAGCCCAATACTACTAATCTACTATCAACAATAAGCCCATACTTAATTAAGCCCAAAATATTATAACACTTGAAACTATATATTTTTAGATAATTATAGAAAATCATTTTAGGCACAAAATCCTAATCTTTGTCAAAATAGCTAAAAATAAATTAGTAATATATATATTTATGGCTCCTAAACTTACATTTAAAATTTACTTGTAGGGCCAAAATCCAATATAATATTTTTCTACAAATACTTTTAGAAAAGTATTTACTATATGATTATTTGATAAAAAATAGTATAAATAATACTAATGGTTGAATAATAATGAGAATGATAACCTGGCATTAGATATATGCCTATATACCTTACTATAGTTAGTGTATATTACTAGTAATTATTCTATTCATATATACTGCTAGTATAGTGCAAAAGAAACGGATATTATGTTTAGGCAAATTATAAGGGCACAGCCTTTTTTTACTCGGGGCTGTCCAAGTGACTGTTTCCCATTATTTACAAGTTTGCCACTGAAAAAATTACTTAGGGCTATCCAAGTAGTAGGTATAAAAGATAAGTGTTATAATTTTTGTTTTCTTCCTCTCTCTCTCTCCATTCCTCACAAGAAGAAAAGAAGAACAAGAACAAGAAGAAGAAAAAAAAATAAGAACATCAATTTTTGCAAACCTAGTTTATTTTGATTTTTTGCTCTCTTCTAATTTCTCAGATCTCTTTCTCCAAACCCTATTTTATTTTATTTTCTTCTTGTTTGGGCATTATGGATGAAACCCTAGTTGTAGAAGAAATTGGGTTATCAAATCTATTAGTCTATTAACCAATTTTTCTTTATTAATAGAAGAATTATGCATGAAATCCTAGTTTTAGAAGGAAACTATAAAAGAAATCCTAGTTGTAGAATAATTGGATTCATATCAGGACTGCCATAATTTCTGACAGTCCTAGAAGTATTGAGGACTGCCAGAAAATGTGACAGTCTTGAAAGTAGACTCGATGTACAACAGGACTGCCACAATTTCTGGCAGTCCTAGAAGTAATGAGGACTGCCAGGAATTATGGCAGTCTTGAAATAGACTCGATGTATAACAGGACTGCCACAATTTCTAGGCAGTCCTAGAAGTAATAAGAACTGCCATGAATTGTGGCCGTCCTGAAAGGGACATGCTCTACAACAGGACTGCCACAATTTCTGGCAGTCCTAGACATATTGAGGACTGCCAGAAATTGTGGCAGTCCTGAAAGATACTTGCTGTACAGCAAGTTCCTTTCATGACTGCCACAATTTCTGGCAGTCCTAAAGTGCACATTCCCGAATGAAAAAACATGTTAGGGTTTATTTTAATCTTGATGATAGAGTGAAATATGCATTTTAGGATTTATTTCTATGCATTCTTTGTGAGGAAAGAAGTATTTAACCTTTATTTTCATACATTTTAGGGTTTATTTAATTTTTTGGGTGCCATCAAAATTGGAAAAGAGAAGAAACTAGGTTTTGATGGAGATGGTGATGATGGAAATGGTGGAGAAGAAGATGATGACTGATGATGAGAAAAAAATTAGGGTTTTGAATGAAGATGTTAGAATGGAAATGGTGGAGAAGAAGAAGATGGATAGAAGAAGAAGAAGAAAACTAGGGTTTGTGAAGAGAGAGAATGAAATTTAGAAATGAGAGTGGTTTTTTAGGTTTGGGGGGCTGTGGGCTTTGGACAGCCCTCTGAGTGAAAACTTTGGACTGCCCGAGTAAAAGTTCCTCAATGCCTGGCTAGCCCTAATCCTGGATAGCCCCGAGTAAAAAAGGCTGTGCCCTTATAATTTGCCTATGTTTACTACTCTTTGTTTTAGTGAAACATATGACATATTATTGATACAGTAGTGTTATAAGACATAAAGAGAAGGGGATAAGAACAGAATGTGAGAGAGGAGACCTTCATGATAGGGAGAAGCTCACCCGAGCTTAGTCTAGGCGGCCTTAGGAAACTCGTCTGCGAAAGAGAGAGTAGCGGAGATGGCTCTCACTGAGGCCGGCGGCGACTGGAGCGGTGGCGTAGCCGCACGAGACAGGGGCGAGGTCTAGCGGCCAGCGACGAGTGGTGGTTTGGTGATTCGAGGGGACAGCATCTCTCTAGGAAGCGGCCCACGGAGGAGGCACGTGGCGTAGAGGGCTTGTCATGCACGCGCAATCGGGGCGGTGGCGATAGGTTTCGGCGGGAAGGTAGTTGGCGTGGATGCCGGATGAGGGGCCAGCCACGGCGTCGAGCACGGCGTTCACCGAAATAGGGGTAGGTGATCTGTTGTTTGGTGGCAACGTCTTAGAATTTAGGGTTTATTTTGGGGGGGGGGGGGGGGGTTCTGTGTCGTGGTGGTTGTGTTTGTGTGATCGGATATAGGCGGCGCTAGGAAAAAAGAGGATGGTACGGGTGTAGTCCTAACGGCGGCCGGGCTGATATCTGGTGGTGTGCAGACGGAGTGGTGACTCCGGGCAGATGGTGAGGCTCTCGACTGGGAGCGAGGGTGAGTGGAAGCTTTCTTCGGCCGGGAAAGGAGTGGAAGATTGGTCGTTAGAGAATAAGGGGTCGATGGCTATGGTGACCAGAGCTGAGTCAGGATATGGTGGTTCGTCGAGCGCAGTTGGTAGGCAGGAGATAGTGGTGAGGAGGACAGGGAGGTGGTGACGAAGGGAACTATGATGGTGGGGTATGGAGGAATATATGGAGTATCATTGGTGCCGCACAACTAAGAAGAGGCGTTGCGGCTTCGGAATGGCGAAGGAGGCGCACTCATACTCAAAGATGATCGACGTCGCCAGCTTGGTGATGATTGGGTCGAAAACTCGTGTCTTCGCTCTCAGCAGGGCACGACAGCCACAATGGCAATGGCCATCAAGAAAGTTTGTGGACAACGAGTCTCGACGCAGAGGGAGAAGAATGGGAGATCGGATAGATTTGTTTATCCACAATTTTTTGTACATAAAGAGAACAATTGAGAGAACAGATTTTGTGCTTTAGATATATATACAGAGGGGAGAAGGATGGAACATCGGGTAGATTAGGATAGCGAAAATTTATGAAATGCCCAAAAATTTAAAAAGTTTTATGAAAAACCCACCGCAAAAGAAACTTTCATCGCGTATCCAGCATTATCTAAAAAATATATAAAAGGGGACGACATGACCTTTTTGCCCTTCTAATTTATTAAAAATATCCACAAACCTAGCAACTCTTCAAAAAAATGGTTCGAGTCGCTCCCTCCTCTTCCATACTCTGTTCGCTTTCGATTTTAGGTCATCTCCTCCAAAAATTTTAGAAAAACCCTACAAGAAATCGCCAGCGAATCTCCATTCGCAAGTTTCACACAATGTCGCAATCATCATCAATCGATGTAGATCGAGTTAGAAAAGACGGAGAAGAAGTAGATGTTGAAAAACAAAAGAAGGAAAGGAAGGGTGTTAAGAGGATTGCTCGTAAACGAAAAGCTATAAAAGAAAAAGAAGTGCAAGAAGAAGTAGAAGAACAAGAAGAACAACAAAAACAACAAGAACAAGAAGAAGCAGGAGAAGGAGAAGAAGATCAAGAAGAAGGGGAAAAAAGATAAAACTTTGAGTCCTGTTCATTCTCCGTTTATATTGACACGAAAAATGAGAATGATCATTCTCCGTGTAGATTAACACGGATAATAGGATTCTACGTGTTAAAATACACGAAGAATGACATTTACTGTGTATTTTGACCTATAAATGGCCATTCTCCGTGTATCTAACACGAAAATGATCATTATTCGTGTATTTTAACACAGAGAATGATCATTGTATTTTGACCTAGAAATGATCATTCTCAGTGTTAATATACACGGAGAATGATCATTCTCCGTGTTAAAATACACGGAGAATGACATTTTCTGTGTATTTTGACCTAGAAATGACCATTTTTCGTGTTAATCTACACGGAGAATAACATGTTCTGTGTATTTTGACCTAGAAATGACCATTCTCCGTGTTTCTAACACGGAGAATGGTCATTCTCTGTGTTAAAATTCACGGAGAATGAAATTTTCTGTGTATTTTGACCTAGAAATGACCATTCTCCTGTTTCTAACACGGAGAATGTTATTCTCCGTCTTAAAATACACGGAGAATGTCATTCTCCGTGTTAAAATACATGGAGAATGACATTTTCTGTGTATTTTGACCTAGAAAGGACCATTTTCCGTGTATCTAACACGAAGAATGATCATTCTCCATGTTAATATACACGGAGAATGACATTTTCTGTGTATTTTGACCTAGAAATGGCCATTCTCCGTGTATCTAACACGGAGAATGATCATTATCCGTGTATTTTAACACGGAGAATGATCATTGTATTTTGACCTAGAAATGATCATTCTCCAGTGTTAAAATACACGGAGAATGTCATTCTCCGTGTTAAAATACACGAAGAATGACATTTTCTGTGTATTTTGACCTAGAAATGACCATTCTCCGTGTTAATCTACACGAAAAATAACATTTTCTGTGTATTTTGACCTAGAAATGACCATTCTCCGTGTTTCTAACACGGAGAATGATCATTCTCCGTGTTAAAATATACGGAGAATGACATTTTCTGTGTATTTTGACCTAGAAATGACCATTCTCCGTGTTTCTAACACGGAGAATGACATTCTCCGTGTTAAAATACACGGAGAATGACATTTTCTGTGTATTTTGACCTTGAAATGATCATTCTCCGTGTATGTAACACGGAGAATGATCATTCTTCGAGTTAATATACACGGAGAATGATCATTCTCTGTGTTAAAATACACAGAGAATGACATTTTCTGTCTATTTTAACCTAGAAATATCCATTCTCCGTGTATCTAACACAGAGAATGATCATTATCCGTGTATTTTAACACGGAGAATGATCATTGTATTTTGACCTAGAAATGATCATTCTCCGTGTTAAAATACACGGAGAATGTCATTCTCCGTGTTAAAATACACGGAGAATGACATTTTATATGTATTTTGACCTAGAAATGACCATTCTCCATGTTTCTAACACGGAGAATGTTATTCTCCGTGTTAAAATACACAGAGAATGACATTGTCTGTGTATTTTGACCTCGAAATGATCATTCTTCGTGTATCTAACACGGAGAATGATCATTCTCCGTGTTAATATACACGGAGAATGACAATTTATGTGTATTTTGACCTAGAAATGGCCATTCTCCGTGTATCTAACACGGAGAATAATCATTATCCGTGTATTTTAACACGGAGAATGATCATTGTATTTTGACCTAAAAATGATCATTCTCTGTGTTAAAATACACGGAGAATGTCATTCTCCGTGTTAAAATACATGGAGAATGACATTTTCTGTGTATTTTGACCTTGAAATGACCATTCTCCGTGTTAAAGTACACGATGGCCATTCTCCGTGTATCTAACACGGAGAATGATCATTATCCGTGTATTTTAACACGAAGAATGATCATTGTATTTTGACCTAGAAATGATCATTCTTCGTGTTAAAATACACGGAGAATGTCATTCTCCGTGTTAAAATACACGGAGAATGATATTTTCTGTTTATTTTGACCTAGAAATGACCATTCTCCGTGTTTCTAACACAGAGAATATTATTCTCTGTGTTAAAATACACGGAGAATGTCATTCTCCGTGTTAAAATACACGAAGAATTATATTTTTTGTGTATTTTGACCTAGAAATGATCATTCTCCGTGTATCTTACACGGAGGATGATCATTCTCCGTGTTAATATACACGGAGAATGACATTTTCTGTGTATTTTGACCTAGAAATAGCCATTCTCCGTGTATCTAATACGGAAAATGATCATTATCCGTGTATTTTAACACGGAGAATGATCATTATATTTTGACCTAGAAATGATCATTCTCCGTGTTAAAACACACGAAGAATGACATTCTCTGTGTAGTTTGACCTAGAAATGACCATTCTCCGTGATTCTAACACGGAGAATGTTATTCTCCGTGTTAAAATACACGGAGAATGACATTTTCTGTGTATTTTGACCTAGAAATGATCATTCTCCGTGTATTTTGACACGGAGAATGGCCATTCTCCGTGTATTTTGACCTAGAAATGACCATTCTCCGTGTTAATCTACACGGAGAATAACATTTTCTGTGTACTTTGACCTAGAAATGGCCATTCTCCGTGTATCTAACACGGAGAATGTTATTCTCTGTGTTAATATACACGGAGAATGATATTTTCTGTGTATTTTGACCTAGAAATGACCTTTCTCCGTGTTTCTAACACGAAGAATGTTATTCTTATGACATTCTTCGTGTATTTTGACACGGAGAATGGTCATTCTCCGTGTCAAAATATACGGAGAATGACCATTCTCCGTGTCAAAATACACGGAGAATGGGTTTATTTTGACACGGAGAATGGTCATTCTCCGTGTTAGAATCACGGAGAATTGTCATTCTCCGTGTTATAATAAAGAAGAATGTTGACGTAAACCTAATTGTTGTTTTAAAAAAAAAACTTTCAGGAACAAAGAAGAAAGAGTTTTCCGTGCAACATTCACCCCAATACTCTCTCTTATGGATGAGGTGAAGAAAGAGGGTGGCCATTTGCCTGATGCAGTCATTGAATCCTTGAAGAATATTGGATTCTACAACTTCGTAGATGTATTCTACAAATCCAAGGTCAAAAAGGCAGAACTATCTAAAGTCACAGAAGGTCTGGAGAACCTGATAGGAACTTACTTGAAAGAAGATGGCACTGGATACTTCCAATTGAGCAACAGTGTCAAGGTAGCACCAACTGCCAAAGAGATGGCAACCATTTTCGGTCTGCCAATAAGGATGACAGTGAAGTTGATGAGAAATATCTAAAAATCATCACTGAAAAATAGAAGACCCCCCCCACCAGCAGACTCATTCAGCATGTGTAATGAACACTTCAAAAGATTGCTGGCAAATGCCAAGGGAAAACATGCAGAAGTCTCAAATGCAGAAGTCAAAAAAAGGTTCTTAGAGCTGTTGGGAGACAGAAATGCAAGACCTGATGAGTTGACCAAGTTAATAGTATTCAACTTGTGCTAAACAGCATTCTTCACCAGAATGGGTGGGTCAAACTTGCCGTACAAGTTCTTCGCTCTGGTAGAGAGCATAGATGTTATAAAAAAACATCTGTTGGCCACGTATTATTTTGGCGTATGCCATGGACAACATAAAGAGGGCTGTTACAAAAACTGAAGATGGGGATATTGAGATATCGTACAAGAAGATTGAAGGTTGTACGATATATTTCTTATATTGGTTTGCAGAGCACAGTCAACTGTTAGAAAGGAAGTGCAAACCAATAAGTGCATACCCGAGATTCTATACATGGGATGGGAATAGAATCTCGATATTCCTGAAACATGACTATCAAGGGGCTCAGACGGAATCGGAATTGATATTCAAAGATTTTGTTACAGTGACTATTGAAGAAGGCGAAGTCCCAGAAGAGCAGCATCGTATAGAAGGTGCGGATAATGCTGGTAATGAAGAAGAACCACAAACTGAATCCCAAGCACCAGCAATAAACACAGCTGAGAACGAAGATGTGTTGCGTGTCTTGGAGGAGAAATCTCAGCTTATCGCTGAGAATGAGCAACTCCACGAAAGAGTACAAAAACTAGAGGCAGATGTAGCCCTACAACGTACTGTAGAGCTCGTTAATGATGGGTTGGTCAAGGATTTACACTCTATAAGGAACGAGAAATCTATCCTTATTGCTGATAATGAGAAACTCCGCAGAAGAGTTGAAGAACTAGAGGCAGAGGGGGCCCGACAATCTTCAGTTGACATTGTTAAGGATGTGTCGGAACAGGAACTAGACTCCCTGAGAAAGCAGAAATCAGAGCTTATTGCTGATAACGAGAAGCTTCGTCGACATGTTGAGGAGCTACTTCTAAAAGGTAAAATATTCTCTTTTTTCAAATTTTTAAGTTGTAATTATATGTGTTAAATCACGGAGAATGAACATTCTCCGTATGTAAAACACACGGAGAATGATCGGAGAATAATCATTCTCCGTGTAAGTTGTACGGAGAATGCCCATTCTACGTATAAATTACACGGAGAATGCCCGTTCTCCTTGTAAGTCTAACGGAGAATGGTCATTCTCCGTAGGTTTTGACACGGAGAATGGATATTCTCCGAATTAAAGTAAAAGGATAATAATATTTTTTATTGTTTTTAAAAAGAAGATTATATAATATTGACATCATACCTCTTGTTGTTGTTTGTTTTATATCAGTGAAAATAACAGAAAATCTTAGAAAGGAGAATGAAAGGCTCGTTAATGATAACAATAAACTTCTAGAGGAAGTTGTATCGTTAAATGACGAAGTCAAAGAGAAGAACGGTACAATTGCTAACCTCGAAGCAATGGCTACAGCATTGCAGCTTGGGCAGACTCAACCAGTTCCTAAAGAACCAAGAAGGATTAAAAAACCATCAAATGCTCTAGCCGATGATGATTTTACCACCTTAGGAAATAAGAAAACAGCCGATGCTACAAAAAGTAAGAATGTAGCTGATGGTGGGAAAAGAAAAGCTCCTTCCAGTCCCGAGAAGGTAGAAGAAAAAAAGAAGATGGCGGTAACTGAAGCACTTGAAGAAGAATCTGCTGAAACAACCAAGCTAGTGGCAGAAGGAAAAATTCTGATGCAATGTCCAAAACTCAAACTTTGGAAGCAAGTAGACAATGAGCTGAAGGATCTATACAGGAGCATCGTATACCCAAGAAGGATGTCTCCAACGTAAGTATTCTAAACTTGAACCATTTTCTGTCCAATTCACAACGAAGAATGATCATTCTCCGTGTCATTTGAATGGAGAATGACCATTCTCTGTTCCAATTATAATGGAGAATGGTCATTTTTCGTGTAATTTGGACGGAGAATGGTCATTCTGCGTCCAATTCATAACGGAGAATGATCATTCTCCGTGTCATTTGAACGGAGAATGACCATTCTCCGTCCAAATTACACGGAGAATGACCATTCTCCGTTGTGAATGGGACGGAGAATGGTCATTCTCCGTCCAATTCATAACGGAGAATGATTATTCTCCGTGTGAGAATCACGGAGAATGGTCATTCTCCGTCCAATTCATAACGGAGAATGATCATTCTCTCTATTGGAGTGACTTTTTTCAATTATATCATTAGACTATATTATAAACATAATCGAAACTAAATTTATGTGCAGTGAAAATATATACGAATACTTTCCAACTGCTCCAGAAGAGTGTAAAATAAGAAGAAGAAACAATGATGTTATCTTGTTGTTAAATGCTAAAGAACTACAAGACATATTAAATGAGGAAGAAATAGAGGCTAATGTAATGAACTTGATGATAAAGATTATGAATGAAATACAAGCCGAGATAAGACGTACCATTCATTCAAGCTCGCAGGGTGCAGAATGTAAATGGTCTGCAATCATGATGCCCCATTCATTGGTAAGAATCAAAACTGAAAAATAAATATTAATGTGTACACCTACTAATAGGGTTGTAAAAAACTAACTCATGATATTATTATTATTTTTTGTTTTCTGGAAAACAGCGTACCGCTGAATTTGTCGATGTAGACAAACCAGCAGATGGAGCCATTTACAATTTCAAAGTTGATATAGAAGATTTTATCATAGAGTTGGAGGATGACATCGAATGGCTATTCGTGCCACTCTTCCGTGAAGAAAATAAACACTATACACTGCTGTCATTCAACTTCAGCTCCTACGTTTGGACACACTATAACTCCTTGCGTAAAAACACATGCGCTAAAGGAATCAAGGATGCAGAATATATGAAGAGTAAAATCGAGCCGATTGTAATAAAGAAAATTGCATTGATAAGGGAGAAAAGCCCGGTAATTCAGGAATATAAAAGAACAGAGCTCAAGATTTGTAAAGAATGCCCACAACAACTATCACCCAGCTGCCTGCTGTACGTTGTATATTATAGGGATAGCTTGTCGAAAGCTCCCTTTGATTTCCAAAAGAAAACAAACAGAGTAGTTCACAATATTATTGTAAAGAGAAGGTTAACTTTGGCTAAGCTTTTGCTTAAAAGTGAGTGTACAATTCCTTTTGTATCATAAAAGAAATGACAATGTAAACAACAATATAAATTAGCTAAGAAATTCCTTATATATATTCTGTCTGTCAGGTTTCTTTTGTAATGTATTTGTTGTCCTTTGTAATGAAACTCAATTTTTCGACTAATTTACATTGTTCTATATGTAAATTTGTTTTGTTAAAGTTCTGTTGTTTGATTCTGTGTTAAAATAAACGGAGAATGTCATTCTCCGTGTTAAAATACACGGAGAATGTCATTCTCCGTGTTAATACACAGCTAGAATGTCATTCTCCGTGTATTTTGACCTAGAAATGACCATTCTCCACTATTCAACCACAGAGAATGTCATTCTACATGTTAAAATACACGGAGAATGATCATTCTCCGTGTCAAAATACACGGAGAATGTCATTCGAATTTTCTTGCCCTAGCTTTCTGGGGCAGGATCCCAAGAGTTGGTTTTTAAATACTTAGATTTCCTCGATGCCCGAAGAGTCGATTTTGTTTCCTTATGCTGCACACGGATCGAGGCGTCGGTCTATGAGCTCCCCCTCCTGCCTATAAATAGAAGCGTATTTGGATGGAGAGACTTCTTTACTCTCTCCTGTCTTTGACTTTTCTTGCCCTAGCTTTCTGTCTTCGTCTTCCTTCTCCGATCTCCAGAAAACAATGGCTTCCAAGTCTTCTAAGGCTGCGGCGAAGGCTGCGGCGAAGGGCAAGAAAGCAGCTTCGTCTTCGACTGTCGTGCCCCCCTTTCATTCTAACGCCCACCCTGCCATCAAGGATAAGGACTCTGTAGAAGATCGAACACTTCAATCCCTAAAATAATGGCTCTGTTGCATGTTTTTATGCACAAGCCTTCTTCCCCTCAACATTCAATACGTTCTTCATCTTTATGAAGCCGCATATGTTGTATGGGCCTCATGAACTTATCATATCCGAGCCGCATAGAGACTCGTCTTCAACAGATCCGCATGAACTCTGTTAAATGTTTTCTGGCCATCTTCTGACTTTGTTTCTTTTATCTTTGGTTCTTGCAGCATCTCTGCTGAAGGCTGGAATCATTGTGAAAAAGGAGCTGCTGCCTCCTTTCATCAAACAAGAGTCATCACTCGTTAAGGAGGAGGTGATACCAAAGGAAGAGCTGACGCCTGTAGGGGACGAAAACACTCTCGATATCGGAGTTGCTGAAAAGGAGGAGCCCCAATCTGAAGGTGGTAGTATTGGGAATTCTGACTCTCCTGCTCTGGACGAGGATCTTTCTTAATTAGATTCTTCATATACAAGGTGGTTTAGGGAATGGTATATGCGCCCCCGCAACTAGGATTTGTGGGCTCCCGTAAATGTCTGTCTTTCGTCTTTGATATTTCTGCCTGTCATTGGTTGTAGTTTGTGTCTCGTTTTTCTTTCCTTCTTTTTTTGTTTTTGAGAGGGACGTGGTCCTAGATCCTGTAGTACTTTTTATTTTCAAATAAAAGAGTATGTTTTATCTTACCCTTCATTTGTGTTGCTTGTGGTATTGTGGTAGTATTTGTCCCGCTGGGGGACTGTTTGTGGACCTGTTACCCTTGGCATACCTGGGTTTTAGGTATGGATAACAAGTTTGATGGGGATACCTAGAACGATTCCATAGTAAGGTGGTCATGGACGTTCCTGGTATCGGGAGAAAGAATGCCATGGAGCAGCTGGGCTCCCGGGGCATGATGAGAAATGATGGGCCTGTACTAAGAAACTTAGCAGAGGATATTTATGGGCCTATTATCCTTGGCATGCCCTGGTTTAGGATACGGATAATAGGACGAGAGATAACCAACATACTTACTCAGAGGTAATGAGGACGTGGCAAGTATGGGGGTTTCACTACAAGAAAAAACTCCTTTTACAACGTTCCATCTACGACACTTCATAAAAATGTTGTTAAAAAGGGGGTATTCTACAACATTTATAGTAAAAATATTGTAAAATACATGTGCAAACAACGTTTTATATTCAAACGTTAAGGCTTCTACAATTGTAATTCACAAAAGTTGTGTATTACTGTCTTCAACAACGTTTTATTAACATTGTAATATTTATTAATTTTGACAATATGTATTTAAAGTTGTCAAAGTTATTTATTTTGACAATATATTTAAAATATTGTAAAAATGTAATGTTCAACAACGTTTATCAAATGTTACAATTTCTTATATTTTACCATGTTTGTTTGATATTGTAAAATTAATTTTATTCTACCACTTTATATAAACGTTGTGTATCTCATATCATTTTACAACGTTTAAGAAACATTGTAAAAGGGATATATTCAACAAACTTTATAAAATGTTCACTACAAGAATTGCCCCCATTTCACAACAGTTTTTGTACAACAGTTGTATGGGTGCTGCTGGAACTATTATTTGTAATGATCTAATAACAGTTCTAATAACCGTTACTAAATTAAATCTATTTGCAACAGTTATTAGTGAACCGTTGCCTCATAAAACATTTTACAACTGTTCGTAAATGCTTGCTAAAGTTTTTCTTTTTTATAACGGTCCAGCAACAATTTTATAGAAGTGTTGTCGGAGTGAGCCAAATGGACAATGGTTATGTAAGGGTTTTAAGTAACTGTTGCAAATTTGTTAGTATTTTACAACAATTAGTTTAAGCCTCATAAAAGGCTTACCGTTAGCAACAGTTGTGCAATACTTTTTGTAACATGTTACGGGTGGCCTTATTATTTATAATGATTTTGCAAAGATTTTTTGCAACTAGTTGCAATTTTTTTGTTAAATGACAACGTTTTGTGCTAACCATTGACGAAACGACAATCAATCTTTTCAAATTGCTTCTCTCCCAATAGTTTGTTTATAACGGTTACAAATTCAATATACAACTTGAATTAATTCTACACATATTTTGATTAATGCGAAGGTTTGGTCAAAATTGTATCTCGATTTTATTTGAGTATTAGAGGGGCATTGGACGAGTACCCCTACATGGTCATCGTTTTTTTTGTATTAGCTCGGTAGGTCATCCAGGGGGGTGATGTCCCTCAATCGATCTCATAGCTTTTGATCTGCTCATCTGAAAGGTCGACTACCAAATGTATATAGTTAGTTTAAATATATGTTTAGTTAGAAAAAAATATATAGTTAGTTTAAATATTAAAAATATTTTAGAATTTGTTATATGTTCAGGTAGTTAAAATGATTTTAGCTTTTTCTTAACCACACTAGGAGATAACATATGTGATAGTTAAAATTGTGTGATTTAAATCATAGGACACAAGTGGAAAAAAATTATTATTACGAAACAAATTTATTCTTAAATGGAAAAAAAAGATTAGTTTGTACATAGAATCTTGTAAGAAACAATTGATCCATACATCAACAAATTGGTATGTTACAATTTACATAACTCTGCTACAAAAATCCCATATTATTAGAAAAAATTGCGTATATTGCATTCGGCTTGGTTCTGGTTTAACCGACTTTTTGAAGATCAAGCCATGACTGAACCAAATTGGTATGTTATTAATAAAATCCACCTGAACCAATTCGATTGGACCATCGGTGAGGTTAAATCTGATCGGTTCGGTTTAGTCCTGGTCGGTTTAGTAGGTTCTTCGATGTGCACACCCTACATTCAAGAATGTTGCACGTATAAAAAATAATGTATGTTATCATTAAAAAAAATTAGATTGAATTTAAATTATATTAAAATATTTTAAATATAATTTATTTGAAATATATTTTTGAATTTTGCATATGTGTTTAACTAAATAATACTATGCAGTTGGTTTAAATATAATTTAAATTTAAATATATTTTAAATTTAATATATGTTCAGGTGGTATTTTAAATTTGATATATGTTCAGGTGGTTTTAATTTTCTTTAGAAGAAAATATGTTCGATAGTTAATTTTATATATATTAATTTATTGAGGATAAACATATGACGTAGACGACTTTTTTTTATCCATTTCTAAGCAATAGTATGATATATAATATTCGATAATAATAATTAATATATATACCAAACCTCGTAGTCATGTCCCAAGTATATATATATATATATATATATATATATATATATATTGTTGGGTTTTGGTCTTTTTCAAAGTAAATTTTAGTCCCACATCGGCTAGACCAAAGGACTTGTATCTCTATATATTAGCTTTGCTAGTTTAGAGATGCACATGTGGTGTGGATGTGCACAGGGTGTGCCATGTGGGGTTATTTTTCTAATGGGAAAGAGGCTAAATCAACAATTGAAAGCATTCATGCTTTTTGCTCTTGGGAAATTTATTTTCATGGGAGCTAAGCCCCGTAGGGGCTTAGCGACTCGGACTCGGACTCATGGGCTCATGACGCGTAATGTGGCGTTTTGTTGGCGCACTTTGCGTGGGTGCGCTGGGTTGTGCTGCGTGCGTAATGCGTGCAGTGCGCAGTGTGCGCAGCTCAGTGCGCGCTCTGTCGCACAGAGTACAAGGAGCGCAGGGTGCGCAGCTCAGTGCGCGCTCTGTCGCACAGAGTACAAGGAGCGCAGGGTGCACGCAGTTAGCGCAACTTGCAGCAGAACGTGCGATTGCACGTTCTGGGCGGTTGCTACATGTTCGGGGTAGTTTTTACCATGACCCTAACTTTGTGGCAACCGATTAGTTGCTGCAGGGCCTATATAAGGCATCCTCTCTCTCACAAGGCAAGAGATATACAAGTAATAGAATCCACCACAGAATGTTTACGAAGTGTTTTTTAACACAAGTAAACAGAGAATTCAGAAGTGTTCTTTAACACAATTCTGATCAAAATTTGCTTGCAAATTCCAGCAGCCTTCGAGAGAGAGGAAAGGCGCCGCACCAGCGTTGCTTTTGTACGGGAGTTCGCGTCCATCCGAGGAGTCAGAAGAGCAGGAGTGTTCCAAGTTCTCCGACGAACTTGCTGGTTCCTGGAAGCTGTTCGCGTAGGGCGAATAAAGCTTTGAGCAACGGTGATTATTCACCCCAGCAGTTGTTCTTCCATCTTTCGCCAGTCACTTTCTTCATTGCTGCCAGTAATTCTGATTGTATCTTCTTTTTAGAAGTACTACGATCGATTGATGTGGATTACGAAATCTTTTTAGATTCTCGTAATATTAAAACGAGATCTTTTTAGATATTCGTTATACTCGCGCAACCTTCCTAGAAGTGTTGCGTTGAAACATTGTTTTTACAATTGTTTCATCTTCTCAGTTTTCCATCGAAAAATTGTGCCCCGGTACTAACATATATATATATATATATATATATATATATATATATATATAAAAGTTCCGTCCGCGGTGTCTCGTCAAGCTCCGCCCCCCCGCACCACCGGACCGGGGGGGAGGGGAGGGGGGAGGGGTCCACGTGGGTCCCGCACGTGTGCCCGTTCGATCCAACTGTAGAGGACGACGGGGCCTCCCCGGGACTAAGGATCCGGACCATATATATATATATATATATATATATATATATATATATATATATATATATATATGGAATTTCATATATAGGGAATTTCGGGCGGGACAGAATTGGGGTTAGGGGCGGAATAGAATTAGGGAAAGAGAAACGGGATATTGGCGGGATATGGTTTTGGTTTTCCCACTTTTTATTTTTGTTTATTAAGCTTAAGCATATTCAGAAGGCTAGAATTATTTCAATGAAGCAGCTATTCTAAAGAGGCTGACCTATTTTCAAGATGCTCTCTAACAAAAAAAATTTCACGGTTAGATTTTCTTTCAATCTTTGTCAATATATTTAGTGCTTAGGGTTTTCAAAATTGTTTGTGAAAATATTTGAGTTTTCAGAATTAGTAACATTATTTGTGAAAATATCGTGAATCTGCAGGCCCTCCGGCGAGCTCGACTTGGTCATCCACACCACGGCGTTTAAGTTGGTCGACGAGTCACCGTTATTGGCAGTAAGTTCTCTCTAAAATTTCAAGGCCAGATCATATTTAAAGTTTCAATCAACTCAATAATTTTTGTTTTGGGAGTGAATATGTGGGTTTGGAGGTTTGGTTTGAATTTTATTTGTTTGATGAAATTATTGAATGAAATGATGATCAATATATTCAGTCATAGTGAAAGGAAAACAAAAAACAATTTAGTTTGATGAAATTCCACCTTCTTTTCCATGGCGGAAGACCTCCATTACTACCTTGTGGCCAAGGAAGGTACTCCATAGCTTATTTTCTTCGTGGCATTACTTTCTCCTTACTCATCATCAAACATCCAATATGTTATGATTATCCTGATATGCACCTACTATCTGCAATTTTATTTACAGTATAATCAACCTGACATACCACTTGGACCTAATAGTTCAACCTTATATTGTTTGAATCTAGGAATTCCTGACACTCAAAAAATCTGTGATGCCGTGTCCTGTTTGTGTGTGCGTCCATGCAACAAAGGATGGAAAGATACCTCTTATAGCATCTAAGCACACCCTCGACAGTAACGAATCTCACTCTCCTATTTTGTAAATAGGAAGAAAAATATTGTCTCATGATGTTCACTTTGTCTTTACTTTGGATAGCTATTGGGGTTGGGCTTGGTGTGATGGTGTTCTGTTGTTAGCTTGGGATATATAGTATCTCTATCATCTGCCAAATGAAGCGGTATAAAAGATAAGCAACAAAAGATCACGAAGATCACCAATGATGCAGAAGTGTACAACAACATTTGGTAGGTCAAAATTGAAAAAGTTGGACTACATACAGAACTTGGAATAGTGTGACTATTAAGGTGGGTCAAAGAACTCTTGGTACAACAATTCTTTCACTGTGTCTAAAAAATTGAAGTCAGTGACAAAGAAGAATGATGATGAGAGAGATTGAGATGTAGGGCTAGTTGGGCTAGCATTTCCGAACCATTATTTGAGCTTGGAATTGAATGCCACATTTGGATAAGTGTACATTTGGAATGAAAATTGTTCAGCTCGTCTGTGTTTGACACCAAGTGAAATCCCAGATGAAACGTAATTGTAAGCCAAAATTATCGTACGTAGAGATGTAGCCTAAACATGGCAGGGCACTTTTCAAATATTCATAAATTATATTGAAAGATTGAAAATTCTTAAAATTGTTCAACTCGTCTGTGTTTGACACCAAGTGAAATCCCGGACGAAACGTAATTGTAATCCAAAATTGTCGTACGTAGAGATGTAGCCTAAACATGGTAGGGAACTTTTCAAAATGTTCATGAATTATATTAAAAAATTAAAAATTCTTAATATACACAACCCACCATTCCAAAATGCCCATCAGTTACTACATTAGTTAAAATTGAAAATGTTCATTATGCTATTTTTTGTTTTTGTTTTTGTTTTTTCTTTGTGTTTTTTCTTTACCTTTTTCTCATTACTTGAAGCCTGAAAGGCATCTTGGTCCCTTGTTTTGATATTAACAGCAACACCAACATCAGGCAGTGTCAGAAAATGAATGTTTGGTGTTTCCATTTATTCGTAGGGAAATGCTAAAGGGTTATCCAGTAATTTATCTAAAATTGTTTTGTTGGTAAGTATTCTCTTCGACTTGCTTACCCAAAAGAGAACTATTCCTTCAGCATAATAAAGTCAAATGCTTAGCATAGTGTAGCATGAATCATGACTTAAGAGAAGTCTCCTTAAATTGAATGTCATCATACTTCTTACAATTGAAGTATTTTTATCTTTCTGTGCTAACACAGTTATGCTTAGCAGGATGTATTTGGCCAAGCAAATTCTGGAACGGACCAGAGGACCCGAAGAAGCACTTTCCATAGCAATATATTTGAATGACAAGGTATTGGATACTTCTGTAAGCATTAGCTTTTGGGAGTCTGTGAGCTAGTTAACCACATGAACATCACAAGTAGATATCCCCATTGTAACAAATCCAGCCTTTTCTGAAAGCACTTTACACAACCCCAGCCTACTCACATTTTCTAAGGTGGCCTGTACACTAGCTTTGATCGTTTGTTTTGCCAAACCAAAATATATGAATTAAGGATCAATGTCCAACCACCTCCATTTCTGGCTTTTAAGCATTTTCTGCACACATGAAAGTACCTACTGTTGTACAAAAATGAATTGTCAAATGACGCTCCAGAATGCAATTTTAAATCCTATGACCATAATGGACGAGTTAGTACTTCCCATTATACCTCCATATAGGATATTTGAAAAAACTCGTGAGTTCTTGTAGGATATTTGAAAAAAATGCAGTATTCCACAACCTGGGAAAAAGACCTTTAAAGATGCCATTACATTTCCATAGGCATGTAGTGTGGCTAGAGGCGGTCGAGGACTCACATTAATATTGACAAAATATAATTCTTTTTTGGTTGGAGTATTATAGTGCTCCAAATGTTGTAACAGGTGCCCAAAATATTGTGGGAGTAAGAGTTTTCCTTTGTGTTCTATAGTAGTCGTAGCTGCTGTTTGTTATAGAGCTGCAAACTCAATGGGGTCAAGGTTTCTCAAACAGCAGCTGACTTTGACAAGTCATGCTGAAAATTTAGACCCATTTACTCTTTCTGGAAAATGCAGGAATATAGTGCTAACTCGTAGTGCATTCGGAATATGATAATATAAAAAGGATAGGAAACCAAAGGCCAGAACAATTGTATGCTTGTTAGCAATGTTGCTCCTTCATGAAGAATGTATGAGAAAACAAGGTCATTTACACCTTTATTTAAGTTGCAATATAATCAGAAAATTGTAATAGCACAAAAACTTAGCTACTTAGTTAAAAGAAATTACAGCTAGCCTTGCTTCTTAGTTTATCTTTTATGAATTTATTTAAGTTGCTCATGATTGTTAAATTATATTTAATGAGCTTATGAAATGGAAAACATTCATTATCTTTTATGAATTTATTTAAGTTGCTCATGATTATAAGTTATATTTAATGAGCTTATAAAATGGGAAAACATTCATCATGTTACTGTTGTTCAGAAATAGTGTAGATTTATGATACTAGTGACTAGGCGGATCTATAACAGTTAGGCTTTGTTTGGTAGGAAGGATAAAAAAGTGGAAGGAAGGAAAACCAAAGAGATTTATTTTCCATCCATATGGAAAGAAAAGACTATTTCCTTCATTTGTGCTTGGTAGGATGGAAGGAAAATAGAAGTGATACATTTTCCTTTTTTTGGTATGGAAAGAAAAATGGAAGGAGGGAAAATAAAAAAATATAGACTTTACCAATTGTATCCTCAACTAACAATATTTATTTACCATTTGACTTTATTGAACTACTTTAAAATAATATAATTTCTGGACTCTTCTCCTTATTCTTTTAATTCCTCTCTCTCTCTCTCTCTCGTCCTCTCCCTACCCTCTGTAGTCTATACTCTCTCTCTCTCTCTCTATCTCTGCACTCTTCTCCCTCTCATGGTCGACTGGGATCGTAGGAGGCCGAGGTCCTCCTCCTTCTCCTCCTCCTCGTCGAGGTCATCCGCCAACTCCACGGTCGAGCCTGAGGCCCTCCTCCACCTCGCCGAGGTCATCCGCCAATGTCGCGGTCCTCACCGAGGACCTCCTCCACCTCGCTGGGGACTTTCTCCAACGCCGGCTACAGACTGCGGCGTGGTCGACGCTGACACGAGGTCGCCTGGCTTCGTAGTTCACTTGCGGGAGAGTTCCTTCAATATTTTGATGTAGGTGGGGGGGGGGGGGGGGGGGGGGGTGGAGAAAATTTCAGGGAACAATAAGGGGACAACAAGTAGATGTGTCAAAAAAAGGCACTTGCCGGAGGAGTTGCAGCGTCAACCAAATGCTGCAACTGGTGGCAGTTCCAGTGAACAGTGGTATTGTAGTCCACTTTCTGCTCGAATCCCTTCATCCAAACAGGCCCTTAATGGTATCCATTTGCATAGTTGACACTTTAACTTTTCTGCATGTGTATTAAAAGCTATATTACACTCCCAAAACTCCTTTACTTAGTTTTTTTATTTATGCAGCTTTTTGGTTTGTTTTCATTCCATCTGATTGACTAAGCATAAATTAATTATCTTTGTTGTCTCCAGAGTAGCAGGAATGCTTACAATTACTCACAATAAATATAAAGAAGAGGTCAATTGGCATCTCATGGGTTGCTGGAAAACACTAGAGAAAATTCAAGGATGCCATGTGGAGTTGAAAGGGACCACAGATCGACAAAGTATGATCCTTATATTGTTCTACTAAATCTTGGTACCTTTATAGACTTTCTATAAGATAGGCTTTTGCAGCATATAATTCATACTCTATAAGACAAAGACTTTTGCAACATATAGTTCATACTCTAAATCAAAGACTTTTATAGCATTAAAAAATATTTTTGAATTCTGTCAATTTTAATATTTGTGCTTGAAGAAGATTATTAAATTCTACTTTCGTTTTGATAATGATAGATCTTTTCCTACCACATAACTATTAATTTTTATTTCTGTAAATATTAATTTATGTAAAATGATGTTAAGGTTCTTGATGAGAATAATTGATTATTTGTTTTAGATGAAGAACTATTAAATTTTTATAGGAAATGAGTTTTTGAAATATTTTATATGAAAAAATGGAGAACCTCAGGTAACACCATGTGAAGAAGAGAGTTAAAACATAAAGATCTTTGGAAGTTTGAACTGCCTGGATAGGAGTTCTTTATATTTAGTTTTACTTAGGAGTTTTCTTCCCCTTTCATATATTTGAATGTAATTCTTCAGGTCCATTCTCGAGCAACAACAAAAGCAACAATAATGGTAGCATCAACATCATCATCAACAACAACAAGGGCGGGAGCTAGAGCAAAATTAGAAGAATGTATTTGTTTTTGTGTTGTAATTATAATCAATATATTTTTATTTGTAAATTGTATTTTTTTTTTTTTTAAAATGGAAACACAATCAACAACGTTTAATAACTGTTGTAAGAAAATATTTTAACAATTTTTTTAAACGTTGTAAACTAATTAATTTACAATACTGTTAAATCATTGTTGACATTACAATTACAACATACAAATATTATTTACAACATTTTGTAAATATAATTGAATAACATATACAACAATTTTCAAAAGTTGTATAATTTTTTTTTACAATGTTTGTACATTGTTATACAAAATCTATGCACTACGATTACTAAATGTGGTAGATATTGTTTCTACTATAGCTGCATAACGTTGTTGAAAATATATTTACAATAATTGTAATTTGTTTTAAAAAGTATTTTACAATAATTGGAAAACGTTGTAGAAAAGTTTTTGTCAGATTTTATAAATTTCAACAATGTTTATAAACTGTTGTGGGAAGTGCTTTTACAACGTCTTCACAACGTTCAAACGAACGTTGTGGAACATACCTACCCCTTTTACAACCCTGGATATAACAATCTTATATTAAACGTTGTAAAAGCTTTTTCATGACATTTTTTCAACGTTGTAGAAAGGGTTTTTTCTTGTAGTGTTTTGTACCGCGGAGTCTTCCTGCTCAGAGGTATTGAGGACGTGGTAGGAGTGGACTCAACGGAGGATATTTGTGGTCAATAGAGGACATTTGTGGGCCTATTATCCTTGGCGTACTCTGGTTTTGGGTACGGATAACAAGTCGAAAGGGAACCAACATACTTACTCAGAGGTAATAAGGACATGGCAAGCATGAGGGTTTCTTCGATGGAGCCTTCCTACTCAGAGGTAATGAGGACATTGTAGGAGTGGCCTCCATGAAGGGGTGCATAGAATGACTCAGAGGTAATAAGGACGTAGACATTCTATGCAAGGGGGTGATTTGTTATTGGCGGAGGTGAAACAACTCAGAGGTAACATCGACGTGGTTATTTCGGGGAATTTGTGGATCTATTACCCTTTTTTGTGCACTGAAAGTGCGGGTACTGGATCATTCTTCGTGTCAAAAATACACGGAGAATGTCATTCTCCGTGTATTTTAACACGGAGAATGATCATTCTCTGTGTTAAAATACACAGAAAATGTCATTCTCCGTATATTTTGACACGAAGAATGGTCATTCTCCGTGTATTTTGACCTAGAAATGACCATTCTCCGTGTTAATCTACACGGAGAATAATATTTTCTGTATATTTTGACCTAGAAATGGCCATTCTCCGTGTATCTAACACGGAGAATGTTATTCTCCGTGTTAATATACACGGAGAATGATCATTCTCCGTGTTAAAATAAACGGAGAATGACATTTTCTCTGTAGTTAAATAATTACATTATTCTATATGTAAATCTGTTTTGTTAAAGTTCTGTTGTTTGATTCTGTGTTAAAATACACAGAAAACATAAACTAAAAATGTTCGTTAATTAAACACGGAGAATAGTCATTTTCATGGTTATATGTTTTTAACATATAAATGTAATGCTTGGAATGATCATTCTCCGTGTTAAATCACGGAGAATGGTCATTCAATGCATTATAAAATTAGAGAGTATAACGGATAATAAGTTCTTATGCTGTTAATATATATGTGAAACATCAGATATGCAGAGTTCAAACTATTACCATTGATATCAAAAAATATAGGATATGTATTCAAAAAACAATTATATAAAAGAAAGAATATACGTGTATGTATTAACGAAGGGGCGCTGCCCCCTCGACCACCGTAGCAGCACGTGGAGGCAGAGGACAAGTGGTGTGATCGTGATTGCATAATTCAAAACAATTCTGGCACCTTATCTTTCTCTTCTCTTTTTCCTTGTTCTCATATTTGCTCTTATAACGGTCCGCCTTTGGTCGTCCAGGACCACGTTTTGGAACAGGGGGTAGAACAACATCAGTGGGATTATTTTTAAACTATTTTTCAGAATCTGGAACTGGACGAATAGCACATGAATATAACTTCCGATAATAATCTGATATCCAGTACTGCTCCACAAAGTCGTAAACAGATTTATCTGAACCAACTCTGATGCATTGTATTGCATGACTGCATGGGAATCCATATACCTTCCATCTATGACAACTACAATGACAATCAAGAAGATTCACCATGTGGAAGGAAGTATCTGCGATCACCTCAAATTCAAAATCACCGGACTGATATACCCTATAACACATGCCATCATCTGTAAGCTGCTTCAGCGTATCCTCGGCATATGGAGTCAATTTGCTGTTCAAACCAATTGCATCCTTGTGGCGATCCGAAATCATCTTCATCATCTTCATACGGATGACATTTACAATTGCTGATATAGGCAATTTCTTCTCAGCCTTTATCCATGCATTGAATGACTGCACAACTAGAAGCAACCTCACCGTATCTACATCCCGGAAAGAATGTGTTTGACCAGTGTTCAGGTTTTTGTTTATTCATCCAATTCACAACATGACCACAATTCAGATCATAAATCTTCTTGATTGCTTGTCTATACCCACCTTTATACAGAAAAACAAATAATTAATAAAGAATTAGGTCAATTCATAAAATTATGAAAAATAAGTGCATTCTCCGTATTTAAAATAAGGATAATAGTCATTCTCCGTTCAAAAACTAACGAAAAAAATATATTCTCCGTTCTATGCAAGACGGATAATGACCATTCTCCGTGTGATGGAAACGGAGAATGAACATTATCCGAACTATACAATATGGATAATACCATTGTAGAAGCATGAAAAATATTAGAATAATGATCCATGCGGCTCGGAGTAAGAAGCTTATGCGGCTCACACAGGAGCGGCCCTATGCGGTTCAAAGAAGACTCTCAATCGCATGCGGCTCGGGAGCGTATGCGGTTCAGCAAGGCATATGCGGCTCGATGGATGCCATGTGTAATCCTTCCCTACAGCTGGTCGTTTGGGGGTGGCCTCATTTAATGCTCTGACACGACTTGGCGACTGTGACTGCTCTGACATAAAGTGTCATAATGGCTCTGCCATAATGACAGACTTTTCGGGAAAGGAAGAAGATGTCTGACCCGAACCGTCAGAAATCCTAGGTTGCCACGTGGCAACTCTCATGCGGCTTAAATGGAAAACAGATCCATGCGGCTCACGAAGAAGTCACTCTATATGGTTAGCAGAAATTAGCCATATGCGGCCCACCGAGAGCTCAATCCCTGCGACTCAATACAATGCTAGCTCATGCGGCTCGCAAAGACTATGCATATGCGGCTCACGGAAGGTTCGTCCCCTGCGGCTCGATGAGGCATTGTCTCATGCGGCTCAGGAAGAGTATCTCTCTGCGGTTCGAGGATAGTCAATCCTATGCGGCTCTGACAGGACTCACAATTAAGACACGTGGCATGGGATCAATAAGAGATTTAACCGAATCTCAACAAATATATTTGACTTCATCGTCATAATTACTGAGATCAGGGCATATCATTTATCATCAAGCTAATGGGACACGTGGCGAGCAATCAGACATTGGCATAATCAATCACAAGGATTTAAAGCAGCTAGCATTAATTGCTCATGAGATACGATGCTATCCGCACTAATGGCCGAATCAGGATCAAGGGTTCAGATAGAATGAAGGAGCGCCGACATTCCAAACAGATAATCATTAGTAAACCCTAATGATCACCCCCCCACTTTTATAAATAGCCAGCATCATTCCCTTGAAAAAAAAGAAGAGGAGAGAGAGAGGTCGGCACCAAAAGAAATAAGAAGAGAGAGATCTACACAGAGAGAGCTCCCCCTTCCTTCTTGATAATCACAGAGAGAGAGAGAAGCCAGGAGAGCCATCCGAGGAGAGTAAGAAGAGCGTTTCTTCATCAAAGTCGAGCAGATCTTCCCCGATCCAAGACTGCATACTGATCGTCCAAGGAGTAAGGCAGAGCGGTCGTCGCTTTCCCGAGCCTCTATCGTCACCCCCAGAATCAAAAATAAACAATCGTACTTAGTCTGCTGTACCTAGGTTTTCGTCCCTAGGCTTTCTGTGTACGAGCGAGTTTGTATTGTGAGTCTAAGTTCAGTCCTCCAATAATTGTTCTGTTCTTTTACAATCAATGGCAAACACGATGGCGACCCTGCTGGGGACTAACTTCTCCACGGCTGAGGAGTTGGTGACGCAATCAGATGCAGCCAAACTTGGCTCCACACAAAAGAAGATGGTCGTCCGCTTCGACCAACAGCGTTTGAAGAGATGCTCTCTGAAGGCAGCGCTGGCCCGGTCCAGAAGCGCACCCATACCACGAAGGCTCGCAAAGAATGGAGACCGAAGTTATTTGCTCCTTCTCAAGCCCTCGATGGGATGCCCTCTGTTGCTCAAAACGGCGAGAAGAATTCTCCTGCGGTCCCACTTCAGATCGTAGACAACTCTGCTGTCCCCAAGTCCGACAGAAGAAAACATTATGATGCTGGACTCGCAGGGACAAAGAGGGACTCTACGCGGACCGAACCGCAGAAGAGTATTAGCCGCAAGGAGAAAGCCCATGCGGCTACATCCGCCAACCGCAAGGAGAAAGCCCATGCGGCTACATCCGCCAACCGCATGAAGAAAACTCATGCGGCTACTTCTGTCAGCCGCATAACTTATGCGACTACAGTTCCCGACAGCATGGATGAGACTCATGCGGCCAGTAAAGTCAATCGTTTGCAGAAAACCCATGCGGCCATAGATGCCAACCGCATGCGGCCAGCCTGCACGATCGTGACCCCTAGCCGTATAAGAACTCGTCCGACGATAGGAGACAACCGCATGCAGACAGCCTGTACGGTTTCTGCTCCCAGCCGCATAGCATCTGCTCCATGCTCCTCTCGATCAGTTTTCGACCGTCTCTCGAACCCTGATGACTCTCTGGATGACAAGCCAGACTCTGTGATGTTCAACTTGGACTCTTCCTATTATGCACCCACGAGTGCTAGAAAGAAAAAGTCTAGGGCAGCGCGGGCTCATCAAGCCCAGACAGCTGCCCCAACCTCTGACTATCAGGGCGTCCCGCTGATTATCACACGGGCCTCTGATGGGAAGTTGTACAGAACTGCTCAAGTCCAATCCCCGGCGGCGAACGGATAGAGTGGTTCCTCTGACCTGCGTGAGGCGATCCTCCACAAGCGCAAGGAAAGAGAAGGGGCCTCGGCGTGCAAAGAATCCTCACATAGATGTCACTGCACCCAGATCATCGTCAACTGCTGCTGCAACAGTACGGCAGTGACGGAAGATCGTCCGTCCGTCTTTCACAGACTACAGCACCCGAACTTAGAAGATGAGGCACCTCTTGTTGTCTCCTGCAATTCCGCTCAGAAGGTCCCCGCCGAGGGGAGAGGGAAGAAGACAAGCATCTCCAGTCCAAAGGTATCAGCCACTACAGCTAAGAAATTGTCGGCTAAACGGTTGCCCTCCACCGGAGTATACCAACACACCCGTTCGAAGACAAAATCTGCTGCAACAGGAGACTCATCGTCCCCGACCCTGGGGGTCGTAGGAGCTGGGGGTAGTACTCCTCCGAACGTCCACAATAATCCAACGTTTCAAGGAGAGGAACCCCGAGAAACAACCCTCCCATCGGGTACAATAGATGCTGATGTCCCCGAGGACATCCATGATTCTCGAGATGAAGCAAGCTCCGAAGCTGGGGGTAGTGTTCCTTCCGAGTCCGAACCTGAAGAGAACATCCCCACATATCCAGATGATTTCTCGACGCATGGGTACGACTCGGAGGGTACATCCTCCACCACTCCCTCCGTCACTCCTCATGTGAAGACGGTATTCATGACAGACAGCAATCAAGGCGGTTCCAGCGATCGCCAGCGCATCGACACGTTTGAGGCCATATTGTATGCCTTGGTCAAGTCTGTAGACGAGATCAAAGCGGCACTTCCTACTCTGCAGGGAGTGACACCTGGCCAGACAAGCACGGGTCCCGCATTCAACGTAGATTCAAATTCAGCGGCGCCAAACCAGGGCAGTAATCCTCCCGAGATAACGGCCCCTACCGCGACAGATGAGGCCCGAGAAGTAAGAAGAGAGGTTCAGGAGCTCCGAGCAATGTTCCACGCTCGAGAAAACTCTCAAGACCTCAGAATATGGCAACCATATCCTGCCGAATGGAGGGATGTTCCCTTTCCGCCAAGATATAAGCCGTTCAATATCAACCCATATGATGGCAAGACTTCAGCAAGTCGATACATCACTTACTTTGAGGTCACTACCGACCATCTGCCCCATGATGACGCTATCCTCATGCGGTTATTCATTGGGGCATTGGAAGGAGTCGCCTTCGATTGGTACCGCAACCTGCCAGACAATTGCATCCACTCCTTCGCTGGCTTCAAACGCTTGTTCTTGGAGAGGTTCTATGAGGTAGGACAGGACGTGACGATGTCTACCCTCATGGACGTCGTTCAAGGAGAGAAAGAACTGACGAGAAATTACATTGAGCGGTTTCGTCAAACCGCAATGAAGTTACCATCTGGCAACTCGGACTCTTTTTTGATTGAAATTTGCCAAAAGAGACTACTTCCAATAATTAGTCTCTGGATGGGCGAAAGTCAGTTCAAGGATTGGAAGGCTTTTATCATCAGTGCTACAAGTGCTGAAGAACGATTGAAGAAGGCTCGCCAACTAGGGTTGCATATCTCGGAGGGAGAGAACAAGAGCAAGCGTCCCAACACCAGCAACGACAATGGGGGTAGCCCCTCCAACAATCGGGACAACAAAGGCAAGCAGGCTATGGTGACCGATACAGCCCAGAAGCCCGAGCCACAGCCAGCAGACAAACAATGGCCTCAAATCACTTATTCTTTTGAAGACGGTCACGTCAAGCCTATCTTGGACATGCTTATACAAGGAGATAGGATTCAGCTTCCTCCACCAAGACGGGAGCCTCGGTCGGCTGATCTGGAGAACCCAAAGTTCTGCCATTACCATCGCTACGTCCACCATGCGACACACGACTGCTACCAACTGAAACGGTATATCCAAAACCTCATCGATTCGAACGCCCTGGCCATCGATTTCGAAGAGGTAACCGTGGCAGCCAACATGGTGTCCATACAATTCGGCAGCTTTCCTCCAACAGAGACTCAGGACGGGGTTATACCTATCCCTCTGGCAACAATAGAAATTGCTAATCTGCCGCCTGCTCGCGATCAAGCCGCTGGTCTAATACCCCTCACCACATCACGAGGGGAAATCATGTGGGTCCATCCGGACCTAGTCCAGGAGGTAACTCAGCCCTCTCCACCTTCTAAAAAGAAAAGTGAAAAAGTCAGATCCTGCCGTACTGCCTCGGCGGAAGAAGAGGAAGTCTCGGCCGTCACTACTCGATCCGGAACACAAGCCCAACCGGTGACCGAAAGCGCGACTGATGATCATCCGCCCACTACCAATGATGCTCCGGGACCGGCTCAGCCTTCGACGACCGACAAGCCTAGGCCGAAGGAGACTCGCTTCGACAAGTCCCTCCGGAAGGAGACACCTCAGGGGCTGGAGAGGCCCTACAATTTCGACATCTTAGCGCAATTAGCTAATACCCCGGCCAAATTGTCTTTATATGAACTCCTCAGGCTCTCAAAGGATGTCCGCACGGCTTTAAGTGAGGCGCTCCAAAATGTCGACGCATACTTGGCTCAGGTCAACCTCACGGGAGATAACCAACTTGCAGAGCTCCAAGATAGTGCGTGTATGGGAGCAATGCCCAATATCGTCTTCTCTCCGTAAGATATGCTCATCAAAACTAACCTGCATGATCGCCCGCTATACTACACTGGATACATCGGAGACGTAAAGGTGGACCGAATGCACATTGATCCTGGGTCCTCTATAAGCATCATTCCGAAGGGTCTGCTACATCATCTTCGCATTCCGATGCATCGCCTAACACCTACAAGTACCGCCATTAGCGGTTTCAATTCGGGCAGGAACTACCCAATAGGGAAGATCCGTTTGAAGTGTCAGATTGGCAATCTCCAATCAGAAGTCACCTGTTATGTCATAGATGCCGACACTTCTTATAATATCCTTCTGGGACGGCCTTGGATACCCGATTACATGATCGTGCCTTCCACACTACACCAGTGCTTCAAATATGTCGATAAGCACGGCTTCGTGAGGACAGAGTTTGCCGATATCGATCCCTTCAAGGGAGTCGAATCTTATTACTCAGACTCCTGTCTATACGAAAAATCAAAGAAGCATCTGGTTGAAGAAGATGTGCAAACTCACAACAAGACGGCTACAGGATCAGAAGAACCTCTAACGATCCACCTTCAGGCTCGCAAACCGGGCAATTCCGCACCCCTTACGGCCACTCTGCATAAAGACGCAATCAGCCTCTCGGCGCAAGAGGAGCAGATGACAATCCGGCTGCCGAGATCCGACCAAGTGCCGAGACCCACAACGGAGCCACTAACAATCAGGTTACCAAGAGTCAGTCAACCACAAACAGGGAAGCTCAACCCCTCGGACAGGCCATTGACAATACGTCTTCCCAAGAAAGGTTGTCGCCTCGATGCAAGGTCTGACACTTCTAGTGAACCAGCCACTCCTCGCCCCACATCAAATGCCAAACTGGGGGTCGCTTGTTTGCCAACAACTCCACGCTCGGCTCCACCAATAGAACCCCTAATGATCAAGTTGCCCAAATCATCCTCTCAGTCTGCATTTACACAGGGGGTGGCTGAAGAAGAGTTGGAGCTGGCTAAGTATGTGGCTGCTCACACTGAGACTTGCTCATGTTGTCCATCAATGGCAACTTTCTGAAGAAGTATTACGTCCGAAACGACATCCAAAAAAAAAAATCCCCGATGATTGAGTTATGTACCCTATGGTACCACTGAACTCACATTCCGTCTCCAAATTTTCTAGATCACTGAGTCATGTACCCGCTGGTGCCGCTGAACTCACACTCTCCAACATTCCAGATTATCGAGTCATGTACCCGCTGGTGTCGCTGAACTCACCTCTCCACATTCCAGATTATCGAGTCATGTACCCGCTGGTGCCGCTGAACTCACCTCTCCATATTCCAGATTATCGAGATATGTACCCGCTGGTGCCTCTGAACTCACATTCCGGTCACTCTTTCAGATAGTAAGTTATGTATGATCATACCTCTGAACTTTCTTCCTGGAAGAGATCCTCCCTCATGATCTACTACCCGTACTCCCAGTGCACAAAAAGGGTAACCGATCCACGAAATTCCAAAACGGCCATGTCCTCATTACCTCTGAGTCGTTTCGCTTCCGCCAAAAACAAATCACCCCTTTACATAGAACTTCCATGTCCTCATTACCTCTGAGTCGTTCTATGTACCCTCCTTCATTGAGCCCACTCCTGCCATGTCCTCATTACCTCTGAGTGGGAAGGCTCCGTCGAAGAAACCCTCATATTTGCCATGTCCTCATTACCTCTGAGTAAATATATTGGTCCCCCCTCGACTTATTATCTGTACCAAAAAACAAAAACCCTAGGGTACGCCAAGGATAATAGGTCCACAAATACCCTCCGTTGAGTCCACTCCTGCCATGTCCTCATTACCTCTGAGTAGGAAGACTCCACGGTAAAACCTTCGTACTTGCCATGTCCTCATTACCTCTGAGTAAGTATGTCGGTCCTCTTTTATCTTATTATTCGTATCCTAAATCAAGGTACGCCAAGGATAATAGGTCCACAAATATTCTCTACTGAGTCCACTCCTGCTATGTCCTCATTACCTCTGAGCAGGAAGACTCCGCGGTGAAAAGCCCTCATGCTTGCCATGTCCTCATTACCTCTGAGTAAGTATGTTGGTTCCCCTTCATCCTATTATTTGTATCCTAAGCTAGGGTACGCCAAGGATAATAGGCCCACAAATATCCCTTGCTAAGCTTCTTAGCATAAATCCACCATCTTACCATGCCCTGGGAGCCCAGCTGCTCTACGGCATTCCTTCCCCCCAGTACCGAGAACATCCATGACCATTTTGCCGTGGCTGTCCCGGACATCCTAACCAAACTTGTTATCCGTACCTAAAACCAAGGTACGCCTAGGGTAACAGGTCCACAAATAATCCCCCAGTAAATCTGGTTCCATAAACACCGCAAGTACAAGAAAGAAAAGATGAGTTGAAACATGCTCATTTATTCAAAAATCAAAGGGCTACATCAGCGGGGATCACATCCCTTACAAAAATTAAAAGAGAAAAGAGAAAAATAAAAATAAAAGAGAAGACAGAGGACGGATCACTGCTCTGGAGCACATAACGCCATGAGACGGTCCTTTAACAAGGCAACCGACCGCTCAAGCCTTTGTTTGGCTCGACGCTCCGCCTCCTGGTTCAGCACCGCCGCATCCTCCAGATGAGCATGGGCTTGCCAGTTGTCCTCAAACTTCTTGAAGGCCCACTCCAGGTTGACAGAAGATCGGAAAACCCTCTCGGCCTCCCGAGCAATCGACTCCTGTTCTGCATGAGCAGTCTCCCGCTCTGACTCTAAGAAGGCCAACTCCTTCTGGAGTGCGAGAATCCGCTCCTTCGTGTCAGCTATTCCACGAGAGGCAGATTCTTCCCGGGCCCTACAAGCCTGACTCCGACGACCCAGTCGGTCATAGAAGACGGAGAACTTGTCAAGATCCCCCTGCACAGCCGGCCCGACAGTTTCTCGAGCGAGCTTGATCCTGTCCCGAGCAGCAACCAGGAAGCCCCGCTCTCGTTCGATCGCAGCAGGCAAACCAGCCTGCCGTACTGCCAGCAGTTGGGTCACAAGCTGGTCAGCCTCTGTCAGCTTAGGCTCTAGGAGCGCGGCTAACCCCACCCCGCCAGGAAGACCCTTCAGAGTGTCGATTTGACCCCGAGCGCCCCGCAGAGACAGAGAAAAAGGGATCCCCCATTCCACGGCAGCGTTTACACCCCTCCCTAAGTGGCGATAGAAACTGTCAACCATATCCTGCGTCACCTCGTTCAGAGCCTCCGAGGAAACCGGTGTCAACGGCAGTGTGGCTGGTAGCACGGAAGAAGATGCGACGAAATCTGCCGCTCCTGCCACAAGAGAAACCAACTCCACACGGAAAGACGCTTGAACATCGGTCAATTCCTCTTCAGCGGCCCGCAGAATTTGGATGCTCGGCAGGTTCGAGAAGTCAATCTCCGAAGCCGTATAAGCAGCCGAAGACGAGGCCGGGGCCAGCACCAACTCCATCCCCATCTGCCCAGAGCTGGCAGGATGTCCCTCAACATGCGATGACGAAGGAGAGGAAACGCTCCTTTCCTCCAGATCACGGTAGACCGGGCCTTCCCCAAGAACATCAGCGACAGGAGATAAAGGGTCAGGACCTGCATGACCAAGGCAACCATGAATCGACTTGACCTGAAGGATATGCTGATAGAGCAAATAAGCCCCCTCGGTGGTCAATATGTGGCTCAGCTTACCAGTAGAGGAATGTGGAGGCTGAGGTTTGCCTACAGCCATCACAACCTCTTCACCAACAGCCTCCGAGTCAGGAATAAAAGACTCATCCGCCCTTGCATCCTCGGGAGGGGATGCACCGAGGATGGCGTCATCTCGCTGAAGTTCAGAAATCTCGGAGACGGGCCCAAAGAAACTTTCGTCACCCCGGGCTGGGGCCTCAGCAGCTTGGGAGTCCTTAGCCGCCGCTGAGAGAGCCCCCGTAGAGAGGACCGCGGCACACATGTCGCTAATCAAAGCGGCAAGGGCCGGATCAACTACTGAAGCAGCAGATGGTTCAGGAGAGCCTGGTTCGTCAGACGCCTACAAAGAAAAATGATCGAGTCAAATCCCCAAGAGGAAAGAAAGCTACAACAAAGATAGAACTCCGACTTGGACTTACCTCCGGAACATCGTCTGCACCTTCACCCTTCTCGGTGATAGGTGTCCCACGAGACCTAACAGCAGCTCTCTTCACGGAAAAGGCCGCTCTACTGTCAGAAGATTCGTATCTGACCCGTTTACGCGAGGGACCAGATACAGCTGAAGGGTGTTCTTCTCTCACTGCTCCCTCTTGTGTAGTAAGCGGCGGATCTTCCGTCGGTTCATCAAGTGGGGGAAGCGGTTGATCCGCCACTTCTTCATCCCCACCAGAAAGAAAGTCTTCGCTATCATCCTCCTCCTCAGCCGACTCGGAAGGTTCTGATTCAGGGAGAGGAATCTGGAGCGCCAGTTGCTTTCTAGCCTTAGCCCCCTTAGGCTTCTCCTCTAAACCAGTACCTACGATGAAGCTGGTACTCGGATCGAAGTTAACAGGAGGCTTGTTCGCCATAACGTAATACAAAGCGGCCACGTACAGAATTTCCCTCGGCGCATTGGCATCGGGAACCGAGAAGCTGGCCCGAGTATGATAAGCGTCATAATAATTCCACGCTCGGACGCCGTCAAGAACACTACCTTCAAAACCCAAACAAGGGTTGGGACAATCAAGGAACAACTGGTTATAACCAAATTGATGGGAAAACCTACTGGGTAGGTAAGGCTCCAAGTACACATTATCCCGGTTGCGATAAACCAGATGCGCGGGGCGGATATTGCGCAACCAAGCAAGCATATCCGGAGACAGAAAATGAGAAGGTCCAGTACCGTCAAGGTGTACCTTCCTCACTTCCTCATCAGAAAAAGGAGGAACAGACACAAAGAGATCACACCCATCCACTCTCGCCAACGCCCTCCGACAAGCTGGCATAGTGTTGCATTCCCAAGACCGGTGATGGCATTTGAAGAGGAAAGCATCCTCGGCCGTAGCATCTTCCGCTATCCCAGGTCCCAGCAAAGACTTATAGTGCATCGCCAACCACCCCATCAGGTAGTGAAAGGGCAGTTCTACGCGCTCAAAATCCAAAGTCTTCTTGCGAGCAATAACCTTGGACGAGAATGTCCGCAGACCATGATGTATGCTGCATACCATAGCAGGAAGGAGGGCCAGCCTAACTCCGAAAACTAGCTTAACGGCAGGGAGGATGAAATGACGACCAATCCTCTCGATAGAGCCCGCTCCGCCTGAGACTACGCAGTTTCGTAGCCATATCATCAGAAATCCAGCCAGAAGCGCCTTCTCCGACAGTTGTATGGTCCCGTAGTAAAAATAACTAAGAGAGTCAGCTTGACTCCCGAATATATCACTCTTGGATCGCGACTTTTTGACATTGGACATCAGATCCCTTACCTCTGCATGCGTTCGAGGGGCTCGGGGAGTAACTTCACCAGAAGGATCAACCCTAAAGAGATAATTAATCCAGGATGTGGTATGGGGAGCGGTCCCCTCAGAGCTATCCGCCGTTTTTATAGCCATTTAATGACAAGCACTATGATGGCACAACAACTCCCGATACACCGCAACAAAACCTGGGAGTTGCCTGTCCAAGGCCTCGAACTCCTCATTTGACGGGGTATACACCTCGAAAGGCTCATTCCCCCATGGAAGTTTAGAGATAGTATACATCTCGTGAAGAGCAAGCCCCAGTTCCCCTACTGGTGTAAAGAATGTCCCCGTTCGCTGGCTGTACATCTCCAAGAGCGCTACGAACAGTGGTTTATTAAGGGGAAGCCCGTGACAAGTGCTCCGAATGGCATGGTAAAGCCCCACCTCCTGCAAGAATGCTCCATAAGTCTGTAGAACCCAAACAGTCAACTGGGCCCACGTAGAGGTGGGGTTTATCCAGTTCGGCAGTGCCAGCCTACCAACAGGATAAGACTTCTTGCGAACAAGCCGATTCAGGAAAGTATCAGCTTGAGTAAGTATGAAATTGGGACCGTATACATTCATAAAAGAGCCCGGGACCAGACCCATCATATACCGGAGGACGGAATCCTTACCTGCATACGCCGACTTCATATTCGAATTATAATGGATGTTGCCCATCAACATCCCTGATTGAGTGGGAGTTAGGTTACACACCATCTTCCGGTCCAGCAACACCATATTGAACCATGATAAAGGATAATGACGTTCCATGAGAGGAATATGGATTGCCACCCCATCCAAAGAAAAATCCCAGTTCTCAGAAATCTCTAAGACCCGAGGATTCTTGATGGTTAAAGCATCCCCAAAAAGGAACAAAGGCTTCAGGTATTTTCCATCCAGCTTCCCAGCATTCATCATGGAACGGAGGTAATGAAGGGTTTGACTCTCTATAGCCTTCAACCTCTCCGAAGGCTCATCAGTAGGGAATTGATTCGATACATGCCTAATTAAGTCGTCAAGACGCACGCCCAGGGCGAATTGATTCGAACCCACTATAAGCTCCCCAGCAGGATTTACGAGCAAGCTCACTGGAAAAATACGAAAGAAACGAGGTTAGAAGATAGTCAAAAAAAAACAGAAGCATTGGAAAGGTCATCTGAGCCTATGCGGCTCGGCTCGTTACAGCTTCATGCGGCTCCGCATTTGATACGTATATGCGGTTCAGTGCATCATAACCTCATGCGGCTCCGAGTTAGCCGAGCTCATACAACTCAAGTCCAGACGAACTGATAGACCCATGCGGTTCAAGTTAAGCACGCCTACAGAGTCAGATTCATGCGAGCTGACGTGAGCAGACGAATTTCTGCGGTTCAAAAAAGGTGAGCAACGCTTATGCGGCCCAAATCAAAAACACGTATGCAAACGCAGATCGAGTATAACAAGTTCATGCGGCCCCATAAGACGAAGGGCTCATGCAGTCCCATCGATAAAGCCCCGTATACGTGGCTTGTGCATAAAGTATGTAGCAGAGCCATGGCGACAGTTAGGGTTTTCAGACGATCTCTTACCAGCGATAGATGGATGGACATCGGGATGGATGGAGTGCGCAATGACCAGCGGAGGGGCGACTACGTTTGCCGCAGCAGTCGCTGTAGAAGCAGCTGCCTTACCCTTAGCGGCCTTCGATGCTGCAGCTTTCTTGGGAGCCATTGTCGGTTGCTAAAGGAAGAAGTCGAAGAGCAAAGACGGCAAATAGAGAATCAGAGCAAAGAGAGAAGATAAAAAAACCCCAAGAGGCTTAAAGACTCCTATTTATAGGTAAAAGAGACCCACGAAACAAACAGACGTCTCAGAGTATGCCTCGGATTACGCGCCGCCCCCCAAAAAATAAAGGCAAAATGCTTCGGTCAAGGCAAAACCAACTCTTGGGATCCTCCCCCAAAAGGCGGCGTTAAATCAAATCAAAGACACTTAATGAAGATTTGCACACGTGTTCAGGACACGTGGCAACCAGTTTATGCGGCCAGATGAATTTATGCGGCTAAGGCACTTATGCGGCTAGGAAGTTCAAGCAGACAGAAAAATCCTATGTGGCATGAACGGGACCATGCTTCTTGTTCAAAGTATTCCAATTTTTACAAATTGAAAACTTTGAAGGGGGTCCTGTAGAAGCATGGAAAATATTAGAATAATGATCCATGCGGCTCGGAGTAAGAAGCTTATGCGGCTCACACAGGAGCGGCCCTATGCGGTTCAAAGAAGACTCTCAATCGCATGCGGCTCGGGAGCGTATGCGGTTCAGCAAGGCATATGCGGCTCGATGGATGCCATGTGTAATCCTTCCCTACAGCTGGTCGTTTGGGGGTGGCCTCATTTAATGCTCTGACACGACTTGGCGACTGTGACTGCTCTGACATAAAGTGTCATAATGGCTCTGCCATAATGACAGACTTTTCGGGAAAGGAAGAAGATGTCTGACCCGAACCGTCAGAAATCCTAGGTTGCCACGTGGCAACTCTCATGCGGCTTAAATGGAAAACAGATCCATGCGGCTCACGAAGAAGTCACTCTATATGGTTAGCAGAAATTAGCCATATGCGGCCCACCGAGAGCTCAATCCCTGCGACTCAATACAATGCTAGCTCATGCGGCTCGCAAAGACTATGCATATGCGGCTCACGGAAGGTTCGTCCCCTGCGGCTCGATGAGGCATTGTCTCATGCGGCTCAGGAAGAGTATCTCTCTGCGGTTCGAGGATAGTCAATCCTATGCGGCTCTGACAGGACTCACAATTAAGACACGTGGCATGGGATCAATAAGAGATTTAACCGAATCTCAACAAATATATTTGACATCATCGTCATAATTACTGAGATCAGGGCATATCATTTATCATCAAGCTAATGGAACACGTGACGAGCAATCAGACATTGGCATAATCAATCACAAGGATTTAAAGCAGCTAGCATTAATTGCTCATGAGATACGATGCTATCCGCACTAATGGCCGAGATTCACTATAATCAGGATCAAGGATTTAGATAGAATTAAGGAGCGCCGACATTCCAAACAGATAATCATTAGTAAACCCTAATGATCATCCCCCCACTCTTATAAATAGCCAGTATCATTCCCTTAAAAAAAAAGAAGAGGAGAGAGAGAGGTCGGCACCAAAAGAAATAAGAAGAGAGAGATCTACACAGAGAGAGCTCCCCCTTCCTTCCTGATAATCACAGAGAGAGAGAGAAGCCAGGAGAGCCATCCGAGGAGAGTAAGAAGAGCGTTTCTTCATCAACGTCGAGCATATCTTCCCCGAGCCAAGACTGCATACTGATCGTCCAAGGAGTAAGGCAGAGCGGCCGTCGCTTTCCCGAGCCTCTATCGTCACCCCCCAGAATCAAAAATAAATAATCGTACTTAGTCTGCTGTACCTAGGTTTTCGTCCCTAGGCTTTCTTTGTACGAGCGAGTTTGTATTGTGAGTCTAAGTTCAGTCCTGCGATAATTGTTCTGTTCTTTTACAATCAATGGCAAACAACCATTCTCCGTTCAAAGCTAACGGAGAACGATATTCTCCGTTCTATGCAAGACGGATAATGACCATTCTCCGTGTGATGGAAACAGAGAATGAACATTATTCGTACTATGCAAGACGGATAATACCATTCTCCGTTCAAAGCTAACGGAGAATGATATTCTCCGTTCTATGCAGGACGGAGAATGGTCATTCTCCGTGTAATACGTACGGAGAATGACTATTCTCCGTCTTACTGCCACGGGGAATGGTCATTTTCCTTGTTAAACTAATGGTAAATGCATAGAAAATATGCATATATCTGTCTCATTAACACACCTGGAGTTAGAGCATATACTGCTTGCCTCCAAGCTTCAAGTACATGCAGATACACTCTTTCATTTCCTTTCTCTTTCAACGGTATATTATTCTTCATGTAATAATAGCAATAGCTATGGTAATCATTAAGAAACACTTTAGGGACTTCAGAAACTAGACCGGTGCCTTGATCCGAAAGAAAAACAATATGCCTACTACATCCAACAATATTCTTTAGATTTCTAAGGAACCATTCCCAATTGTCGCCATCTTCGCCTGAGACTATACCATATCTAAGAGGGTAGAACTGTTGGTTACCATTCTTCGCTGTAGCAGACATCAAACATCCTCTAAACCTCCCTGTAAGGAAAGTAGCATACAAATATAGCATCGGGCGATAATATTGAAAGCCTTCTACGCAAGTCCCATATGAAAAAAAAAGCCGCTCAAACCTCATTGATGAATCATCCTTCTGGAAGTCGATAATGAAACCATTATTGGTTTCCTTACCTTGTTGACATTCCAACACAAGTCACTGTAAGATCTAACATCATCTCCGTACATTTCCAGGTGCACCAGCCTAATTCTGTGGTATGCCTGTCCCTATGTAACAGATAAACCGTAGTCAACCTTGAAATCATCGACAACAGATTTTGCAGACTTTTTAGGATGCATCCGAACAATGTCACTAACCAAACTTTTCACAAACTTTGCTGGAACAACCAGATTACCTTTATCCATATAGCCAGCTCCACAATTATTTCTCCCACATACCTCTTCACCTCAAAAATTTGATTATCTTTCGAAATAGATATAGCATGGAAGCTCCACAAACAAGCATGTGTCTTGTAATTCTTGCAGCAAAAAGTATACCTCCCCGGCTCAGATTTCAAAATGTGGAATGGATGACGAGATTCAAAACATACATTTCTAACAGCATTCCAAACTTCTTCAACACCATTTAGAAAAATCTGACCAACACCAGTAATTGATCCAGGCCACATATCCGATTTCCTCTTCTTCACTGTCTCAGTTGAGCCCTCATAAAATTGTACTACTCGTTTGTCATTTACAGTAGGAGAACATCTACTCAAAGAACTAGAAGAGGAAGACGAAGGTCCCATGTGAAAGCTTTGACAAGGGAAAGATGTTGATGAAGAACATGGAGAGTATATTTGCTCCACAAATAGATCAAAACTCACATCATGAGTACCGTTAAAACCACCAACCAATGAGCGAAGCCAAAAATCACTTTCAACATACAGTTCAGTCCCATCAGAGTACAAAAACCTTAAACGAAAGGAAAGTGGATCCAAAGAAGTCCATCGATCGCACACTTTATTCTTTAAAAAATCTACGGTACTTTCATGTGTGACACGGTAGGAAACTGTGTCTCCCTTGAAACAAATGTTAACTAAACAACTTGATTCTATACCTTCCCCCTGATAACATAAAAATATAAGAGATCACAAATAGAACAATAAAATTCTCGTCTAATAATGATTATTCTCCGTCTAAAAATAACGAAGAATAAATATTCTCCGTTCGGAACTAGCTTAGAATGATCATTCTCCGTCTAAAGCAAACAGAGAATGACATTCTCCGTCTAAAGCAAATGGAGAATAGTCATTCTCCGTCTAAATATACTGGAGAATGATTATTATCTTTCTGTAACTTATGGATAATGCTCATTCTCCGTCTAAAAACACACGGAATGATAATTCTGTCTATAACATATGGAGAATGATCTTTCTCCGTCTATAACATACGGAGAATGATCTTTCTCAGAAGTAATTGTCATTTTCCGTGAAAATATAACGAAGAATGCTATTTCTCTATGACAAATGACAATTCTCCGTCATATTAGGCGACATATTCGCACAAAATAATAAGATTAAATATCTCTTTAACATTTTCTCAGTTAATAATCTTCATAACAAATTCAAATTCAGCATAAATTTCGAGATATACGAAGCTGATGGATGAATTTCTACAGATCTTAACTCTCACCTTGTTTTAAGATCTATAAAAAGAAAAGAAGAAGATCTTCTCTCCACAATTGACCTAATCGCCGGAAACCACGAAGATGATGATGATGATGATGATGATCGATGATGATGAAGGATGATCGACGTTCGACTGACGAAAACTATAGTGAACTACGAACGATTTTGCGATCTCTGATAAAGATGATATTAATGGATTTCAAATTTCTCGTGAAGAAGAAGAAGAATACGAATTTCCTAATCCAAATCTGAGTTTACGAATTCAAAATTATATATATATAACCAAATTTGCGCGAAGGGGTATTTTTAGAACTATAAAAATGGCAAATTTTGTAAATACAGAGCTTCTAAAGAGAATCTTGGAATATTTAACGTGGAAGTACTTAATTCTGGGTATTTCATAAAATCCATACAGCGGGTGGACATTTCATAAAAGCCCACCCCGAAATTGGGTTTCTCAGCAATTTCCAAAAATTTTATGAAATGCCCAAAAATTTAAAAAGTTTTATGAAAAATCTACCACAAAAGAAACTTTCATCGCGTGCCCAGCATTATCTAAAAAATATATAAAAGGGGACGACATGACCATTTTGTCCTTCTAATTTATTGAGAATATCCACAAACCCAGCAACTCATCAAAAAAATGGTTCGAGTCGCTCCCTCCTCTTCCATACTCTGTTCGTTTTCGATTTTAGGTCATCTCCTCCAAAAATTTTAGAAAAACCCTACAAGAAATCGCCAACGAATCTCCATTCGCAAGTTTCACACAATGTCGCAATCATCATCAATCGATGTAGACCGAGTTAGAAAAGATGGAGAAGAAGTAGATGTTGAAAAACAATAGAAAGAAAGGATGGGTGTTAAGAGGATTGCTCGTAAACAAAAAACTACAAAAGAAAAAGTAGTGCAAGAAGAAGTAGAAGAACAAGAACAAGAAGAACAATAAAAACAACAAGATCAAGAAGAAGGGAAAAAAGGTAAAACTTTGAGTCATGTTCATTCTCCGTTTATATTGACACGAAAAATGAGAATGATCATCCTCCGTGTAGATTAACACAGATAATAGGATTCTCCGTGTTAAAATACACGGAGAATGACATTTTCTGTATATTTTGACCTAGAAATGGCCATTCTCCGTGTATCTAACACGGAGAATGATCATTATTCGTGTATTTTAACACGAAGAATGATTATTATATTTTGACCAAGAAATGATCATTCTTCATGTTAATATACACGGAGAATGACCATTCTCCGTGTTAAAATACACAGAGAATGACATTTTTTGTGTATTTTGACCCAGAAATGACCATTATCCGTGTTAATCTACACGGAGAATAACATTTTCTGTGTATTTTGACCTAGAAATGACCATTCTCCGTGTTTCTAACACGGAGAATGATCATTCTCCGTGTTAAAATACACGGAGAATAACATTTTCTGTGTATTTTGACCTTGAAATGACCAATCTCTGTGTTTCTAACACAGAGAATGTTATTCTCCGTCTTAAAATACACAGAGAATGACAATTTCTATGTATTTTGACCTAGAAATGACCATTCTCCGTGTATCTAACACGGAGAATGATCATTCTCCGTGTTAAAATACACGAAGAATGACATTTTCTGTGTATTTTGACCTAGAAATGGCCATTCTCCGTGTATCTAACACGGAGAATGATCATTATCCGTGTATTTTAACACGGAGAATGATCATTGTATTTTGACCTAGAAATGATCATTCTTCGTGTTAAAATACACGGAGAATGTCATTCTCCGTGTTAAAATACACGGAGAACGACATTTTCTGTGTATTTTGACCTAGAAATGACCATTCTCCGTGTTAATCTACACGGAGAATAACATTTTCTGTGTATTTTGACCTAGAAATGACCATTCTTCGTGTTTCTAACACGGAGAATGATCATTCTTCGTGTTAAAATACACGAAGAATGTCATTCTCCGTGTTAAAATACATGAAGAATAACATTTTCTGTGTATTTTGACCTAGAAATGACCATTCTCCGTGTTTCTAACACGGAGAATGTTATTTTCCGTGTTAAAATACACGGAGAATGATATTTTTTTGTGTATTTTGACCTAGAAATGATCATTCTCCGTGTATCTAACACGGAGAATGATCATTCTCCGTGTTAATATATACGGAGAATGACATTTTCTGTGTATTTTGACCTAGAAATATCCATTCTCCGTGTATCTAACACGGAGAATGATCATTATCCATGTATTTTAACACGGAGAATGATCATTGTATTTTGACCTAAAAATGATCATTCTCCGTGTTAAAATACACGGAGGATGTCATTCTCCGTGTTAAAATATACGAAGAATGACATTTTTTGTGTATTTTGACCTAGAAATGACCATTCTCCGTGTTTCTAACACGAAGAATGTCATTCTCCGTGTTAAAATACACGGAGAATGACATTTTCTGTGTATTTTGACCTAGAAATGATCATTCTCCGTGTATCTAACACGAAAAATGATCATTCTCCGTGTTAATATACACGGAGAATGACATTTTCTGTGTATTTTGACCTAGAAATGGCCATTCTCCGTGTATCTAACACGGAGAATGATCATTATCCGTGTATTTTAACACGGAGAATGATCATTGTATTTTGACCTAGAAATGATCATTCTCCGTGTTAAAATATACGGAGAATGACATTTTTTATGTATTTTGACCTAGAAATGACCATTCTCCGTGTTTCTAACATAGAGAATGTTATTCGCCGTGTTAAAATACACGGAGAATGTCATTCTCCGTGTTAAAATACACGAAGAATGACATTTTTTGTGTATTTTGACCAAAAAATGATCATTCTCCGTGTATCTAACACGGAGAATGATCGTTCTCCGTGTTAATATACACGGAGAATGACATTTTCTGTGTATTTTGACCTAGAAATGGCCATTCTCCGTGTATCTAACACGGAGAATGATCATTATCCGTGTATTTTAACACGGAGAATGATCATTGTATTTTGACTTAGAAATGATCATTCTCCGTGTTAAAATACACGGAGAATGTCATTCTCCATGTTAAAATACACGGAGAATGACATTTTCTGTTTATTTTGACCTAGAAATGACCATTCTCCGTGTTTGTATTGTAACACGGAGAATGTCATTCTCCGTGTTAAAATACACGGAAAATGACATTTTCTGTGTATTTTGACCTAGAAATGATCATTCTTCGTGTATCTAACACGGAGAATGATCATTCTCCGTGTTAATATACACGGAGAATGATCATTCTCCATATTAAAATACACGGAGAATGACATTTTCTGTGTATTTTGACCTAGAAATGGCCATTCTCCATGTATCTAACACGGAGAATGATCATTATCCGTGTATTTTAACACGGAGAATGATCATTGTATTTTGACCTATAAATGATCATTCTCCGTGTTAAAATACACGGAGAATGTCATTCACCGTGTTAAAATACACGGAGAATGAAATTTTCTGTGTATTTTGACCTAGAAATGACCATTCTCCGTGTTTCTACACGGAGAATGTTATTCTCCGTGTTAAAATACACGGAGAATGACATTTTCTGTGTATTTTGACCTAGAAATGATCATTCTCCGTGTATTTTGACACGGAGAATGGTCATTCTCCGTGTATTTTGACCTAGAAATGACCATTCTCCGTGTTAATTTACACGGAGAATAACATTTTCTGTGTATTTTGACCTAGAAATGGCCATTCTCCGTGTATCTAACACGGAGAATGTTATTCTCTGTGTTAATATACACGGAGAATGACATTTTCTGTGTATTTTGACCTAGAATTGACCATTCTCTGTGTTTCTAACACGGAGAATGTTATTAACACGGAGAATGTTACTCTCCGTGTTAAAATACACAGACAATGACATTTTCTGTGTATTTTGACCTAGAAATGATCGTTCTTCGTGTTAAAATACACGGAGAATGACCATTCTCCGTGTCAAAATACACGGAGAATGGGTTTATTTTGACACGGAGAATGGTCATTCTCCATGTTAGAATCATGGAGAATTGTCATTCTCCGTGTTATAATAAAGAAGAATGTTGACATAAACCTAATTGTTGTTTTTTTAAGAAAAAAACTGTCAGAAACAAAGAAGAAAGAGTTTTTCGTACAATATTCACCCCAATACTCTCTCTTATGGATGAGGTGAAGAAAGAGGGTGTCCATTTGCCTGATGCAGTTATTGAATCCTTGAAGAATATTGGATTCTACAACTTCGTAGATGTATTCTACAAATCCAAGGTCAAAAAGGCAGAACTATATAAAGTCACAGAAGGTCTGGAGAACCTGATAGGGACTTACTTGGAAGAAGATGACACTGGATACTTTCAATTGAGCAACAGTGTCAAGGTAGCACCAACTGTCGAAGAGATGGCAACCATTTTCGGTCTGCCAATGAAGGATGACAGTGAAGTTGATAAAAAATATCTAAAAATCATCACTGAAAATCAGAAGACCCCCTCCACCAGCAGACTCATTCAGCATGTGTAATGAACACTCAAAAGATTGCTAGCAAATTCCAAGGAAAAACATGCAGAAGTCTCAAATGCAGAAGTCAGAAAAAGGTTCTTAGAGCTGTTGGGAGACAGAAATGCAAGACCTGATCAGTTAGCCAAGTTAATAGTATTCAACTTGTGTCAAACAGCATTCTTCACCAGAATGGGTGGGTCGAACTTGCTGTACAAGTTCTTCGCTCTGGTAGAGAGCATAGATGTTACAAAAAATATCTGTTGGCTACGTATTATTTTGGCGTACGTCATGGACAGCATAAAGAGGGCTGTTACAAAAACTGAAGATGGGGAGATTGAGATATCGTACAAGAAGATTGAAGGTTGTACGATATATTTCTTGTATTGGTTTGCAGAGTACAGTCAACTGTTAGAAAGGAAGTGCAAACCAATAAGTGCATACCCGAGATTCTATACATGGGATGGGAATAAAATCTCGATATTCCTCAAACATGACTATCAAGGGGCTCAGACGGAATCAGAATTGATATTCAAAGATTTTGTTACAGTGACTATTGAAGAAGGCGAAGTCCCAGAAGAGCAGCATCGTATAGAAGGTGCGGATAATGCTGGTAATGAAGAAGAACCATAAAATAAAGCCCAAGCACCAGCAATAAACACAGCTGAGAACGAAGATGTGTTGCGTGTCTTGGAGGAGAAATCTCAGCTTATCGCTGAGAATGAGCAACTCCACGAAAGAGTACAAAAACTAGAGGCAGATGTAGCCCTACAACGTACTGTGGAGCTCGTTAATGATTGGTTGGTCAAGGAGTTAGACTCTATAAGGAACGAGAAATCTCTCTTTATTGTTGATAATGAGAAACTCCGCAGAAGAGTTGAAGAACTAGAGACAGAGGGGGCCCGACAACCTTCAGTTGACATTGTTAAGGATGGGTCGGAACATGAACTAGACTCCCTGAGAAAGCAGAAATCAGAGCTTATTGCTAATAATGAGAAGCTTCGTCAACATGTTGAGGAGCTATTTCTAAAAGGTAAAATATTCTCTTTTTTCAAATTTTTAAGTTGTAATTATATGTGTTAAATCACGGAGAATGAACATTCTCCGTATGTAAAGCACACGGAGAATGATAGGAGAATAATCATTCTCCGTGTAAGGTATACGGAGAATGCCCATTCTTCGTATAAATTACACGGAGAATGCCCGTTCTCCTTGTAAGTCTAACGGAGAATGGTCATTCTCCGTAGGTTTTGACACGGAGAATGGATATTCTTCGGATTAAAGTAAACGGATAATAATATTTTTTATTATTTTTAAAAAGAAGATTATATAATATTGACATCATACCTCTTGTTGTTGTTTGTTTTATATCAGTGAAAATAACAGAGAATCTCAGAAAGGAGAATGAAAGGCTCGTTAATGATAACAATAAACTTCTAGAGGAAGTTGTATCGTTGAATGACGAAGTCAAAAAGAAGAACGGTACAATTGCTAACCTCGAAGCAATGGCTACAGCATTGCAGCTTGGGCAGACTCAACCAGTTCCTAAAGAACGAAGAAGGATTAAAAAACCATCAAATGCTCTAGCCGATGATGATTTTACCACCTTGGGAAAGAAGAAAACAGCCGATGCTACAACAAGTAAGAATGTAGCTACAGTGGGAAAAGAAAACCTCCTTCCAGTCCCGAAAAGGTAGAAGAAAAAAAGAAGATGGCGGTAACTGAAGCACTTGAAGAAGAATCTGCTGAAACAGCCAAGCTAGTGGCAGAAGGAAAAATTCTGATGCAATGTCCAAAACTCAGACTTTGGAAGCAAGTAGACAATGAGCTGAAGGATCTATACAGGAGCATCGTATACCCAAGAAGGATGTCTCCAACGTAAGTATTTTAAACTTGAACCAATTTCTGTCCAATTCATAACGGAGAATGATCATTCTCCGTGTCATTTGAACGGAGAATGACCATTCTCCGTTCCATTTATAACGGAGAATGGTCATTCTCCGTGTAATTTGGACGGAGAATGGTCATTCTGCGTCCAATTCATAACGGAGAATGATCATTCTCCGTGTCATTTGAACGAAGAATGACCATTCTTCGTCCAAATTACACGGAGAATGACCATTCTCCGTTGTGAATGGGACGGAGAATGGTCATTCTTCGTCCAATTCATAACGGAGAATGATTATTCTCCGTGTGAGAATCAGGGAGAATGGTCATTCTCCGTCCAATTCATAACGGAGAATGATCATTCTCTCTATTGGTGTGACTTTTTTAATTATATCATTAGACTATATTATTAACATAATCAAAACTAAATTTATGTGCAGTGAAAATGTATACGAATACTTTCCAACTGCTCCAGAAGAGTGTAAAATAAGAAGAAGAAACAATGATGTTACCTTGTTGTTAAATGCTAAAGAACTACAAAACATATTAAATGAGGAAGAAATAGAGGCTAATGTAATGAACTTGATGATAAAGATTATGAATGAAATACAAGCCGAGACAAGACGTACCATTCATTCAAGCTTGCAGGGGGCAGAATGTAAATGGTCTGCAATCATGATGCCCCATTCATTGGTAAGAATCAAAACTGAAAAATAAATATTAATGTGTACACCTACTAATAGGGTTGTAAAAAACTAACTCATGATATTATTATTATTTTTTTGTTTTTTGAAAAATAGCGTACCACTGAATTTGTCAATGTAGACAAACCAGCAGATGGAGCCATTTACAATTTCAAAGTTGATATAGAAGATTTTATCATGGAGTTGGAGAATGACATCGAATGGCTATTCGTGCCACTCTTCCGTGAAGAAAATAAATACTATATACTGCTGTCATTCAACTTCAGCTCCTACGTTTGGACACACTACAACTCCTTACGTAAAAACACAGGCGCTAAGGGAATCAAGGATGCAGAATATATGAAGAGTAAAATCGAGCCGATTGTAATAAAGAAAATTGCATTGATGAGGGAGAAAAGCCCGATAATTCAGGAATATGAAAGAACAGAGCTCAAGATTTGTAAAGAATGCCTACAACAACTACCACCCAGCTGCCTGCTGTACGTTGTATATTATGTGGATAGCTTGTCAAAAGCTTCCTTTGATTTCCAAAAGAAAACAAACAGAGTAGTTCACAATATTATTGTAAAGAGAAGGTTAACTTTGGCTAAGCTTTTGCTTAAAAGTGAGTGTACAATTCCTTTTGTATCATAAAAGAAATAACAATGTAAACAACAATATAAATTGGCTAAGAAATTCCTTATATATATTCTGTCTGTCAGGTTTCTTTTGTAATGTATTCGTTGTCCTTTGTAATGAAACTCAATTTTTCGACTAATTTACATTGTTCTATATGTAAATCTGTTTTCTTAAAGTTCTATTGTTTGATTCTGTGTTAAAATAAACGGAGAATGACGTGTATTTTGACCTAGAAATGACCATTCTCCGCTATTCAACCACGGAGAATGTCATTCTCCGTGTTAAAATACACGGAGAATGTTATTCTCCATGTCAAAATACACGGAGAATGTCATTCGACTTTTCTTGCCCTAGATTTATGGGACAGGATCCCAAGAGTTGGTTTTTAAATACTCAGATTGCCTCGATGCCCGAAGAGTCGGTTTTGTTTCCTTATGCTGCACACGGATCGAGGCGTCGGTCTATGAGCTCCCCTTCCTGCCTATAAATAGAAGCGTATTTGGACGGAGAGACTTCTTTACTCTCTCCTGTCTTCAACTTTTCTTGTCCTAGCTTTCTGTCTTCGTCTTCCTTCTCCGATCTCCAGAAAACAATGGCTCCCAAGTCTTCTAAGGCTGCGGCGAAGGGCAAGAAAGCAGCCTCGTCTTCGACTGTCGCGTCCCCCGTTCATTCTGGCGCCCACCCTACCCTCAAGGGTAAGGACTATGTAGAAGATCGAACACTTCAATCCCTAAAACAATGGCTCTGTTGCATGTTTTTATACACAAGCCTTCTTTCCCTCAACATTCAATGTGTTCTTCATCTTTATGAAGCCGCATATATTGTATGGGCCGTATGAACTTCTCATATCCGAGCCGCATAGAGACTCGTCTTCAACAGATCCGTATGAACTCTGTTAAATGTTTTCTGGCCATCTTCTGACTTTGTTTCTTTTATCTTTGGTTCTTGCAGCATCTCTGCTGGAGGCTGGGATCATTGTGAAAGAGGAGCTGCTGCCTCCTTTTATCAAACTAGAGTCATCACTCGTTAAGGAGGAGGTGATACCAAAGGAAGAGCTGGCGCCTGTAGGGGAGGAAAACACTCTCGATATTGGAGTCGCTGAAAAGAAGGAGCCCCAATCTGAAGGTTGTAGTATTGGGAATTCTGACTCTCCTGCTCTGGACGAGGATCTTTCTCAATTAGATCCTTCATATGCATGGTGGTTGAGGGAATGGTATATGCGCCCCCGCAACTAGGATTCGTGGGCTCCCGTAAATGTCTATCTTTCGTCTTTGATATTTCTGTCTGTCATTAGCTGTAGTTTGTGTCTAATTTTCTTTTCTTTTGTTTTTTTGTTTTTGAGAGGGACGTGGTCCCAGATCCTGTAGTACTTTTTATTTTCAAATAAAAGAGTATGTTTTATCTTACCCTTCATTTGTGTTGCTTGTGGTATTGTGGTGGTGTTTGTCCCGCAGGGGGACTGTTTGTGGACCTGTTACCCTTGGCATACCTGGGTTTTAGGTATGGATAACAAGTTTGATGGAGATACCTAGAACGATTCCATAGTAAGGTGGTCATGGACGTTCCTGGTATCGGGAGAAAGAATGCCATGGAGCAGCTGGGCTCCCGGGGCATGATAAGAAATGATGGGCCTGTACTAAGAAACTTAGCAGAGGACATTTGTGGGCCTATTATCCTTGGCGTGCCCTGGTTTAGGATACGGATAATAGGACGAGAGATAACCAACATACTTACTCAGAGGTAATGAGGATGTGGCAAGTATGAGGGTTTTGTATCGCGGAGTCTTCCTGCTCAGAGGTAATGAGGACGTGGCAGGAGTGGACTCAGCGAAGGATATTTGTGGTCAAAAGAGGACATTTGTGGGCCTATTATCCTTGGCGTACTCCGGTTTTGGGTACGGATAATAAGTCGAAAGAGAACCAACATACTTACTCAGAGGTAATGAGGACATGGCAAGCATGAGGGTTTCTTCGATAGAGCCTTCCTACTCAGAGGTAATAAGGACGTGGTAGGAGTGGGCTCCATAAGGGGTGCATAGAACGACTCAGAGGTAATAAGGACGTGGACGTTCTATGCAAGGGGATGATTGTTTTTGGCGGAGGTGAAACAACTCAGATGTAACATCGACGTGGCTGTTTCGGGGAATTTGTGGATCTATTACCCTTTTTTGTGCACTGAAAGTGCGGGTACTGGATCATTCTCCGTGTCAAAAATATACGGAGAATGTCATTCTCCGTGTATTTTAACACGAAGAATGATCATTCTCTGTATTAAAATACACAAAAATGTCATTCTCCGTGTATTTTGACACGGAGAATGGTCATTCTCCGTGTATTTTGACCTAGAAATGACAAGTCTCCGTGTTAATCTACACGGAGAATAATATTTTTTGTGTATTTTCACCTAGAAATGGCCATTCTCCGTGCATCTAACACGGAGAATGTTATTCTCCGTGTTAATATACACGAAGAATGATCATTCTCCGTGTTAAAATACACGAAAAATGACATTTTCTGTGTAGTTAAATAATTACATTGTTCTATATGTAAATCTGTTTTGTTAAAGTTCTGTTGTTTGATTCTGTGTTAAAATACACAAAAAACATAAACTAAAAATGTTCGTTAATTGAACACGGAGAATAGTCATTTTCATGGTTATATGTTTTTAATATATAAATATAATGCTTGGAATGATCATTCTCCGTGTTAAATCACGGAGAATGGTCTTTCAATGCATTATAAAATCAGAGAGTATAACGAATAATAAGTTCTTATGCTGTTAATATATATGTGAAACATCAGATATGCAGAGTTCAAACTATTACCATTGATATCAAAAAATGTAAGATATGTATTCAAAAAATAATTATATAAAAGAAGGAATATACGTGTATGTATTAACGAGGGGGCGCTGGGCGCTGCCCCCTCGACCACCGTAGCAGCACGTGGAGGCAGAGGACAAGTGGTACGATTGTGATTGCATAATTCAAAACAATTCTGGCACCTTATCTTTCTCTTCTCTTTTCCCTTGTTCTCATATTTGCTCTTATAACGGTCCGCCTTTGGTCGTCCAGGACCACGTTTCGGAACAGGGGGTAGAACAACATCAGCATGATTATTTTCAAACTGTTTTTCAGAATCTGGAACTGGACGAATAGCACATGAATATAACTTCCGATAATAATCTGATGTCCAGTACTGCTCCACAAAGTCGTAAACAGATTTATCTGAACCAACTCTGATGCATTGTATTGCATGGCTGCATGGGAATCCATATACCTTCCATCTACGACAACTACAATGACAATCAAGAAGATTGACCATGTGGGAGGAAGTATTTGCGATCACCTTAATTTCGAAATCACCGGACCGATATACCCTATAACACATGCCATCATCTGTAAGCTGCTTCAGCGTATCCTCGGCGTATGGAGTCAATTTGCTATTCAAACCAATTGGATCCTTGTGGCGATCCGAAATCATCTTCATCATCTTCACACGGATGACATTTACAATTGCTGATATAGATAATTTCTTCTTAGCCTTTATCCATGCATTGAATGACTCTGCACAACTAGAAGCAACCTCACCGTATCTACATCCCGGGAAGAATACGTTTGACCAGTGTTTAGGTTTTTGTTTATTCATCCAATTCACAATATGACCACAATTCAGATCATAAATCTTCTTGATTGCTTGTCTATACCCACCTTTATACAGAAAAACAAATAATTAATAAAGAATTAGGTCAATTCACAAAATTATGAAAAATAAGTGCATTCTCCGTGTTTAAAATAAGGATAATAGTCATTCTCCGTTCAAAAACTAACGAAAAAATACATTCTCCGTTCTATGCAAGATGGATAATGACCATTCTCCGTGGGATGGAAACGGAGAATGAACATTATCCGTACTATGCAAGACGGATAATACCATTCTCCGTTCAAAGCTAACGGAGAATGATATTCTCCGTTCTATGCAAGACGGATAATGACCATTCTCCGTGTGATGGAAACAGAGAATGAACATTATCCGTACTATGCAAGACGGATAATACCATTCTCCGTTCAAAGCTAACGGAGAATGATATTCTCCGTTCTATGCAGGACGGAGAATGGTCATTCTCCGTGTAATACGTACGGAGAATGACTATTCTCCGTCTTACTGACACGGGGAATGGTCATTCTCCTAGTTAAATTAATGGTAAATGCATAGAAAATGTGCATATATCTGTCTCATTAACACACCTGGAGTTAGAGCATATACTGCTTGCCTCCAAGCTTCAAGTACATGCGGATACACTCTTTCATTTCCTTTCTCTTTCAACGGTATGTTATTCTTCATGTGATAATAGCAATAGCTATGGTAATTATTAGGAAACACTTTAGGGACTTCAGAAACTAGACCGGTGCCTTGATCGAAAAGAAAAACAATACGCCTACTATATCCAACAACATTCTTTAGATTTCTAAGGAACCATTCCCAATTGTCGCCATCTTTGCTTGAGACTATACCGTATGTAAGAGGGTAGAACTGTCGGTTACCATTCTTCGCTGTTGCAGACATCAAACATCCTCTAAACCTCCCTGTAAGGAAAGTAGCATACAAATATAGCATCGGGCGACAATATTGAAAGCCTTCTACGCAAGCCCCATATGAAAGAAAAAGCCGCTCAAACCTTATTGATAAATCACCTTTCTGGAAGTCGATAACGGAACCATTATTGGTTTCCTTACCTTGTTGACATACCAACACAAGTCACTGTAAGATCTAACACCATCTTCGTACATTTTCTGGTGCACCAGCCTAATTCCGTGGTATGCCTGCCCATATGTAACAGATAAATCGTAGTCAACCTTGAAATCATCGACAACAGATTTTGTAGACTTTTTAGGATGCATCCGAACAATGTCACTAACCAAACTTTTCACAAACTTTGCTGGAACAACCAGATTACCTTTATCCATATAGCCAGCTCCATAATTATGTTCTCCTACATACTTCTTCACCTCAAAAATTTGATTATCTTTCGAAATAGATATAGCATGGAAGCTCCACAAACAAGCATGTGTCTTGTAATTCTTGCTGCAAACAGTATACCTCCCCGGTTCATATTTCAAAATGTGGAATGGATGACGAGATTCAAAACATACCTTTCTACAGCATTCCTAACTTCTTCAACACCATTTAGAAAAATCTGACCAACACCAGTAATTGATCCAGGCCACATATCCGATTTCCTCTTCTTCACTGTCTCAGTTGAGCCCTCATAAAATTGTACTACTCGTTTGTCCTTTACAGTAGGAGAACATCTACTCAAAGAACTGGAAGAGGAAGACGAAGGTCCCATGTGAAAGCTTTGACAAGGGAAAGATGTTGATGAAGAACATGGAGAGTATATTTGCTCCACAAATAGATCAAAACTCACATCATGAGTACCGTTAAAACCACCAACCAATAAGCGAAGCCAAAAATTACTTTCAACATACAGTTCAGTCCTATCAGAGTGCAAAAACCTGAAACGAAAGGAAAGTGGATCTAAAGAAGTCCATCGATCGCACACTTTATTCTTTAAAAAATCCACGGTACTTTCATGTGTGACACGGCAGGAAACTATGTCTCCCTTGAAACAAATGTTAACTAAACAACTTGATTCCATACCTTCCCCCCTGATAACATAAAAACATAAGAGATCACAAATAGAAAATAAAATTCTCGTCTAATAATGATTATTCTCCGCTAAAAATAACGGAGAATAAATATTCTCCGTTCGGAACTAACTTAGAATGATCATTCTCCGTCTAAAGCAAACGGAGAATGACATTCCCCGTCTAAAGCACACGGAGAATAGTCATTATCCGTCTAAATATAACAGAGAATGATTATTATATGTTTGTAACTTATGGATAATGCTCATTCTCCATCTAAAAACACACGGAATAATAACTATCTGTCTATAACATACGGAGAATGATCTTTCTTCCGTCTATAACATATGGATAATGATCTTTCTCAGAAGTAATTATCATTTTTCGTGAAAATATAACGGAGAATGCTATTTCTCTATGACAAATGATAATTCTCCGTCATATTAGGCGACATATTCGCACAAAATAACAAGATTAAATATCTCTCTAATATTTTCCCGTTTAATAATCTTCATAACAAATTCAAATTCAGCATAAATTTCGAGATGTACGAAGCTGATGGATGAATTTCTACAGATCTGAACTCTCACCTTGTTTTAAGATCTATAAAAAGAAAAGAAGAAGATCTTCTCTCCACAATTGACCTAATCGCCGAAAACCACGAAGATGATGATGATGATCGATGATGATGAAGGATGATCGACGTTCGACTGACGAAAACCACAGTGAACTACGAACGATTTTGCGATCTCTGATAAAGATGATATCAATGGATTTCAAATTTCTCGTGAAGAAGAAGAAGAAGAATACGAATTTCCCAATCCAAATCTGAGTTTGTGAATTCAAAATTATATATATATGACCAAATTTACGAATTTCCCAATCCAAATCTGAGTTTGTGAATTCAAAATTATATATATATGACCAAATTTGTGCGAAGGGGTATTTTTGGAACTATGAAAATGGTAAATTTTGTAAATACAGAGCATCTAAAGAGAATCTTGGAATATTTAACGTGGAAATACTTAATTCTGGGTATTTCATAAAACCCATACAGCGGGTGGGCATTTCATAAAAGCCCACCCCGAAATTGGGTTTCTCAGCAATTTCCATATTAGAATATGCATGGATTTAAATTGGAACATATGAAATAATGAGTAGTCTTTCGGGTTTCAAATAGATTAGGATGTATATATATATATACATACATATATATATATTTTATATACATACATACATATATATATATATATATATATATATATATATATATATATATATATATATATATATATATATATATATATATATTATAATATTTAGCTTAAGGTAAAGTCTAGGATAGGTGTTCTAGTGAGAGTTAAACTAGTAACCTTATCTAATAGCTAAGTCGATTGACTACATGATTTATTTATATAGTATATAAATTGTAGGATTTTGGATAGCAGATTTTTGTACAAGATATATCACTTAGATGTAGATAGTTAATTATGCTTAAGTTCAAATTGCTTTAATACCTATGGATCACTAATGCTAACTTTTCTTTCTTTATTTAATCTTATCCTATATTTGATTTTAAAACCAAAAATAATTAAACAAATTATTTATGAGTCAAAGATAAATAATTAAGATTTGAAAACTATTTTCAAATCAATCTTTTGAAAGTCAAAGATAATGACCATACATCTTCCACAATAAATTCAAGGAGAAATATTTTTATTAAACTAACTAGTACTTATAAAACCACAAAATTTAAACTAGTTTTTGAAACACAAAAATAATAATAAAATATCTTTTTACAACGTTTCCATAAAAATTTATTCTAACAAAATTAAATAAGATAAAATAAATAGAATTTTTTGAAAATCCGGGAAGGGGGTTTACATGGGCCAACAGCATTGTCAGCCAAACCCATTGGGGTCAGCGGAGATGCCATGATAGAAGGTCCTGGAGCAGCAGTGGCAGCCAATACGCGTGTAGGTATTACAGTTGGAGCAGGTGGTGCCATGACTTGAACGGAGGCCATCGGCGGTACAGAGATGGTGTGAGCCAACGCTGTCTGAGGCATAACCGGCTCTTCAACAGGCTCCCTCGTCGGTTCTTTCGCGACTGAAGCTATGTGAACTGGCACTGGAACAGTGTCAGTGACCGACTTTTCGACGATCGATGTGACCAACTCCTCAGTGGTCTTCTTAACCGGTAGCAGCTGGCTCATCAACGGTCTTCTCGACCAAGTCCGTAGCACCTGGCTCGATGGCAACCTCTTCAAGCAATTCTGTAGTGGTCGCATTGGAGGGATCTTCAACAATCGGTTCCTCAGTGGTCTTCTCGACCGATCCTTCTCCAGTCTCCTTGGCTGGGGCCCTAATGATTTCGTCGACGGGCTCATCAGCAGCACCATCGACCACCATCTCAGTGGCCACTACGGCTGGAACATCAGTAATTGGCTCGTCAGTGGCCACATCAATCTGTTCTGCAGTAGTCTCCTCGATTGTCTCTTCGAGGACCATATCAACCTGTTGGCCCAATTATTATATCATGTTTTTGAATATGGTTAATCTGTTAAGTTTAGCATTTTATTTTCACTAATCTTCATACTATCACTATAGCATTTCTACTTATACTTATACCTTTGGTGATATGTGCTTATTATTTTACTTATTAGTGATATGAGTTTTTATTATATAAATATCTTAAATTTAATTGAGCTATCAAAATCAAAACTATGTTTTGATTATGGTTATTCAATTAAGTTTAACATTATGATATCACTAATATTTATGCTATCACTATAGCTCTTATACTTAAACACTTCATTGTCCTACTGTGCTTTATTTTATCATATTCGCTACATGTATATTGCTTTGTTCGTCTAACATGTACATGTAGAAAAGTAATAAGCAAGATTAATGTGGACATATGCTATGAAGAAATAATGGTGGGCCAAAGACGACGGATCCCACAAGATTTCTCTGAACCACCTGATGACATCTCCAGATCCATGCACTCGGGGGTTCCGCTGCCCGGTCAGCGGACAGGGGTCGAGGGGGCAGCGCCCCTCGTCGGGGATTCGGGGGCAAAGCCCCCGAAAGGTATTCAGTTTTCACAAACTGAATATCTTTGGACAATTGCCGCCAAGGAAAAAAGCCAGCACCTATCAAAGAAAGAAGCCAAGCCATGCCATCATCATTTCAAGACTCTGAAGAAGCCTACACCTGCCTAAGTATATCTGGAGTCTGTAATGAGTCTTAGGAATAATTGTAAGCACAAGAAATGGATGGCAAAATCGAAAGCTAGGGTAAAAATTAGCCCATGATCATTTTCATATGAAAATCAGCATACCGACGGTATTCCGGTCTATACCGACGGTATACCGATTTTTGTTCACAGAAAGTTTCTGTCTACAAAATTGGCATACCGACGGAATACCGATCTATACCGACGGTATACCGATTCAGTAATGTTGAAAATCCAACGGTCGGATTTCTAACATTTAATGATCCTAATGGCTATATTTCTAGCTGTTGTAATTCCAGACCGGTATACCGATTCGTATCGACGGTATATCGATCGCTGACTGAAAAGATGTCTTTGAGCTCTTTTCAATGCTTTGGTTATAAATAGCCTTGAACCCCTTCATTCAAGGTTGATGCTTTGAGCCTAAAAATTTCTAAACCACCAAAGCCTATCCACAAACAACTCTACAAATCTTTCATTTGCCATCCATAAATTGTGTTAGAGTTATTGAGTTGAAAAGTAAGATCTTCATCTTGTTGTATAAGGAGATCAAAACCTATTATGAAAGGTTGAAGTTGGATAGTCTTCGGATCCAAACTCTCGGTTGAAGTTGGAGAGTCTTCAGTATCCAAACTCTCGGTTGAAGTCGGAGAGGCCTTCGGACTAAAGCTCTCGTGTAAGAAGTTGGCGAGTTCTTCGGATACAAACTCGTATGTAACTATTTACTCAAATAGTAGATTAAAGTCGGAGAGAGTTCCGGGACTGGAGTGCCCCTTGGGAGGATACCAGGATATATCGTGTGTCGGTATTGTTATTGCTTCTTCTCTTGCACTTATATTTTTAAATTGTCCATTAGCTTGTGCTAAGTACTTGATTAGTTAGCTTGATCCTATTCACCCCCCTCTAGGGTTTCTACACAACCAACTCCTCAATCGCCTCCTCGACCGCTTTTAGAATGACCTCATCGCCAACTGTTCGATAGTCATTTTTACCGTCCCTTCAACAGCTCGGCAAGCTAATGCTTCGATAGCCTCCGCTGTCAACCCCTCATTGTCTTCTCGACCAACCTTTGGAACAAATCCCTAGGTGTTCACCAAGGGCAGCTCCTCGATCGTACGATCTTTCTCGTCTCCCTATGGAACGGGAGTATCCTCAACCCTTTTTTTGGCACAGGAAGGAGGTACGGTTGAAGGCTCCTAAGTAATACCTTCAGTATCTACGGCCACTTGGCCTGTTATGGTACAGACTCCAAAGTCTTGCCTTCGGCTACCGCCAGACCGACCCCGGGTATCTCCACGGGCTCGTCCATAATTGGCCCCATAAAAGTTTCCCGCTGAGGCAAAACTAATGGCTCTGAAAAGCCCCGAGCCTCGTACTAAAACGAAGAGGGGGAGAGACATCCTCTGAGTCAGTAGTTTCAGCAGCTACAGCCTCCCTTCGGTCCTTGCGACTCGAGGCACCTCTGGGCAGGTTCCTCGAAAAGTTTCCTGAGTATCTCCGGCCATGTGGACTTCCTCTTTTTCTTTGCCTACAGAAGCAAAGTAGTGATAAACAGAAAGCACAAAATAAAAACCTGACAAAAAATACTAAAGTACCTGTGAAGAAGGTTCAACGGACAGAGCGCTCTGTTCCAGCAAGGACTGTCGGAAGGGCCCGCACCGCAAAGGTACAACCTTTTTTGTTCTCTTAACAGGGTTCGGCTCACCCCTGAAGGAACTCGTCACTTCAGTGGGTTACTCAGGGGTTCTTCCTCCTCTCTTCCCTTCCGTGATAAACTGGAGCCATTGGTGGATCTACTCTTCGACGACGTAAGCCCTTGAAAATGCTCGGAGGCCGATCGAGGTGTCTCAAATTTCGTCCCCTCGAGCATGCTGTATTCTTGGTCGTAGTCCGATGAGAAGTTATTGGCAACACAGTAAAACCTCACGGCATAATATAAGATGCGAGTCTTTTCATGCATCGAGGGGATCGTAAACTTTGTCCCAGTACGCCCGACGTTATAATAGCACCATGCCCGGGTGCCATGCAGCAAGCTTCCTTCATAACCAAGACAGGAGCTTGGGTTTTCCATTATCGTTTGACTATAGTCGAACTGTCGCACGAACCGACTCGACAAATAAGGTTCCAGGTACACCCGATTTTGATTCCGATACACCAAGTGGGAAGGATGGATGGACTGTAGCCAATGGAAAGCACCAAGAGTCAAATCACTATCCTCTTTGCCTTGGTCAGTTAATACGTCGTCTGTAAGGTAACCCTTGTATGTAGGCAAAACCCTATTGAAATCATAACTATCCAAGCGACACAACATCCACCTACAGAATGGAGACACCTTGGTGGAGCTATTTGGCTCGGTGATAATTAAGCAGCGTCGAATCCCTTTCCTTGTAACCTTCGATAGTGCCGGGGACGATAAAATCGGGATGATGTAACGCCAACCAACCCATTAAATATGGTAAGGAAGCTCAACCCAAAGGAATTCATCGTCTCCTCCTACGGCACTCTATAATCCGCTTCGAGAGTTCCCGCAGACCTCGCAAGGTATCACATACCATCGCCGAGAGCAAAGCTAACGAATGTTTAAAGGCCAACTGCACAGCTGGAAGAATGAGTTCCTGACTGATCCGTCTCACGGATCCAGAGCCTCCTAGGGACTACAGCTTTCTGCAGCCATATCATGAGGAACACAGCCAGTGCCGCTTTCGGGCTTAAAGCAGTTAGATTCTGACAGAAGTAGTTATGAACGGTAGAGGGATGCTTTTCCTTAATATCCACTAAGGGAGCTGATACTCCCGCTTCGGCCATCAGACCTTCTACCTCGTCGGCAGTATATGCCCTACGCATGGTAAAATGAACCATCCTCGACCTCGATGGATTGATTTTCGAAGATATAATCCATCCAAGCATTGACATGTAGCTGAGTCTTCGTCCTGTCCTCGTGTACACATACTTGATGATGGCAAAGCAGTTCTTTGTACATATCCATCATTTCAGGATATTTGTTTTTCAGTACTAAAAACTCCTCTTTACTAGGAGTGTATTCCTCATACAGTTCGTCGCCCCGTGGCAACTTCGAGATGGCACGCATCTCATGGAGGGCCAATTCCATCTCTCTGCACGGAGTAAAGAAAGTTCCGGTATATGGTTGTACATCTCTAGCAAGGCCAGAAACAACGATTGATTAATCTCTAAGCCATGTTTGGTAGCCCTTATGGCACGACGCAAGCGTGTAACTTATAGATCCTCCTTGAACCTACACAATACCCACTGGGTTAGTTCGCAGCCATCCGGTCCTGGGGTGAATCCAACCTTCGACTCGGAAGATCTTTTTTGGATACGTACATCTCGTCGCCAAGAGCCGACTTGCAAAAAGAGAGGCCCAAAACGGATGTACTCTCGTAGTAAAATCACTGAGCAGGTGACCAGGGTGCAACACGCACAACGTATACGTCGGACCATCAGCGTACACTTTTAAAAACATCCGGTCTATTAGATTGCCTATCCACCTGAAAATGGCCTGTCATCCGATCCCCTTGTACCGGAGTTAAATCCTATTTCATGTGTCATTTCTCGGTAAAGCAGAAGAAGACCGAGAGTGGGAGGTACCGATTAACTAACAGAACATACAAGGATAGGTCATCATTTTTAAGAACCAATTTTCATTTATCTCCAGGAGCTCGGCCTCCTCCAGAATCAGTTGATCACCGAAGAGGAACCGAGGTTTTAGCATCTTGACAGCATCAGAGGGGAAAGACAACTTGCCCTGGTCCATCATACGACAAAAATAGATAGGCTGTTGATCCCGTATCATAGCTAGCCGCTCTTTTGGTTGGCCTTGTGCGATCAACTTCTTGGCAGGATCAACGAGCGCCTCATTAACATTTGTGTCTAAAGTGTAGACTGCTGACTCAAAAAGGATATCCCCAAAGAGAGGCATGGACACAAAAACTGCACAAAGATAAAATGTGTCAGGAAAATAGAAGTATATTCTACAAAAGAAGTGCGAAGGCACTGCCGCGTGCCACTGCGCTTCTGTAGATAAACGTCCGCTAAGATGATTCAGAAAAGCTCTGCGCACAATGGACTCTGCACGTTCGCTGAAATCTCAGCGCAACATGCAGCCGTTATTTTGTAAAAGTAACAACTATGTGCATCGGTTGATAGAGCTTTAGCACATCTTCAGGACACCACTCCCAAGAATGATGTCCCATGCACATCATCAAAAAAAGAGCTTTAGCACATCTTCAGGACACCACCCCGAAGGATGGTGCCCCATGTGCATCAGCGGAAAAGAAAAGCTTCAACACATCTTCGAGACATCACGCCAAAGGGTGAATGCCTATGTACATTAGCAGACTAGGGTGTTGGAAACCTACTCGCAACCGGGGGCCACACATCTCCGTGTACTCCGGCGCCCGCGAATGGAACATTCTCGACGCCGACAGCTTTTGAGGCTGGCTGTTTCCCTTTAGTATGTCGTGTGCTCGTCATGGCATCTTCGACTTGTCTCATCGTGCAAGCTTTAGTTTGTCTTGTACTCGTCACAGCTCCTCTAGCCGGTGTAGGGCTTGTTGCTGCCCCTCTAGCCTTTCTTGCAGTCGCTGCAGTCGCTTTAGGAGCTTTCAGGGGTTCTTGATCTCTTGGCAGCCATCGCAGGAAAGCTAGGGTTCGAAAGAAGAAGAGAGCTCTGACAAAAGCTTCGATTGGAAAAAAGGACAAAAAGAGAAAGTTTTCTCTCTTCTAACAGTCTTCTACTTATAAAAGGAAGCCACGTCAGCAAAACACTTCGTATTCAATGAGACTCTTCGAACGTCGTATGAATTAAGAGTTGAGATCATGATGACCGTTTCCTAAAAATGAGGAGTAATCATCAACTTTTTAATGAAACGACGGCTCAAGGCATTTAATGCTGAAGGCTAAGCTGAATACAGCCGTTCAGCAAGCGTGATGTGCACTTTTTGTAAAAGGACATGTGTCATGCTTCTGTTCAAAGTATTCCAAGCTTGATTCAAGTTCGAAAAACTTTAAAGGGATTCTTGTAGAAGCATGAAAATAAGCGCAGCAATCACAGAAGCACAGATGACAACGGTCACTGTATGTTCCTTCACAAAAGCACAGTAGTTCAAAAGGGTAGATAAATAACAAACGAAGACGGTGCATAAAGGAAAAGTTTTTAATTTAAATCATGTCTAAAAGATCTATTACATATTCTTCATGATTACATATAAAGACTAAAATGCCTAAAGTCTGCAAGTGGACAGTCTTCAGAAAATACGCAGCCCCCCAAACGTGCAGCAGTATCAGAAAGAATCGCTTTCCTCGTCAGAGCAAGCCACTTCATAGTCAGACGCGGAAGGACTCCAATATGGCTAATGTATGACCCGTACCCGATGTAAGGGTACAAGTGCATAATAGCGCCCATTAGAATCGACGGTAGAACGTTATACTAGGTCACTATCTAAACAACTCACGCAAATATATAATATACTTGTCATAAATCTCAACTCCGAACGGAGGACAAGTATAAATATAATTGAACTAAATCACAGTCTAAGCACGATAAGATAACATAGAAGTTTATAATTAATAAGACTAAACAACAACAAAATAAAACTACTAAATAATAATATCTCAAACAATCTCAAATACAAAGTCAATATTTCAACTTATTACAATTCAAGTTCTAAACACGAAATCCAAAACAAGTCTACTAAACTAGTCTTCCGATCACTCCTGAGAGTCGGGGCTAAAGGTAGCTAATCCATCTCCGAATTCATAGCAAGTAGGGCAAATGTCTTCAGGGCAAACATCTATAATATTTTGTCAACGTATCCAGTCAGGATTGGAATGAGCACAACTCATCTAGAAATCCCAAGTAAATGGCAAAGACTATAAAACAGTTATAGACAGTTATATTAATGAACATGGAAGTTTTAGACAGGTAATGATGTAGAACAACAGTTTAAAGTATAAAAAAAGTAATATAACGAATCAGAAGAAACATGGCAATAAAGACTGTAAATAAAAGCTAGCTAAACTAGAGTAAGGTGATATAAGTACAGACAGTACAATGTAAGTCAAGTGTGATCCCAATGTGAGTCTAGTACAACATGATTCGAGTGTGATTCTAATCAATGTTTCTAGTATAGTGGTTCGAGTAAGGTGATACTTGAAATGCTCCTGGTATGATGGTTCTAGTGATAATTCTAGACAATACTCCAAGTGTGTTTTAAAATACTGAGATCGACATGTAAACGGCTAGGGGTAAATCCAGCACATCGTACACTGGCCAAGTGTAGGATGGCTATCGTTCGAGTATAGTTCACAGGGAGGTGGTTCGAGTATTTAGGAATGTTTACATGTCTACTCAAGTATTTCCCCGCCCGACAAATACAAATGAATTTGTAAAACCCTAATTTTTAGAATTATTAGATTTTCGTCAGTTGTTGAGTTTCTGATGCAGCAGTATTCTGTAGTTAGATAATTAGTTTAGTTATTATTATTATTATTATTATTATTATTATTATTATTATTATTATTATTATTATAGTCTGATCAGGAAAACTGTATTTTTGAAATTAATTATTGGATCTTTGATTGTTTGCCAGTCCCGATCCCGTGTTCGGGATCCGACCCCGAGCTGAACTCGAATCCCGTTTTCGATCCATCCTCTGAACATTTTTTATTTACTTGGAATTTATATACCAATATGTTATATATATATATAAATTAGTTGGAATAAAGGAAAAGAAAAAAAAACTTAAAATCCTATTTCCTAAAACTAACCCTACCCTTTTTACCAGCTCACCCCTTTATTTCCCCACGTTGGACCAGTTCCCCCAACATGACCGAGCCTCCCCTTTTTCCTCCACACCTATCTCTCTCCCACTCATTTCTTCCACATACTCTCTTCAAAAACCCACCACCACCACTCACACCAACACCAGCACTCCCCTCTCTTTTCCTCTCATTCACTCTCTCAATCCCCATTCTTCAAGTTCTCCAGAACGCCTCTCCACCCAAGCCGTGTGCCGTTCCCCGAGGCCGCGTCCACCTCCGACCCAAGCCAGCCGTCGGCCGCCTCCGGTGCCCGACCGACCCCCAGCGGCCTCCGCCCGTCTGCGACCTTCCGGTGGACCACCTCCACCCGAGCCCCGCTCGACCCCGACCGCTCGACTCCGCCGAGTTCTATCCTGGCCAGTGCCTCTCCGCGCGGCTCTCCGTGCCATCTGACCCGCGGCCCCGTGCCGGACCGTCTCCCCCGTCCACAACAAGCCACCCTGTAGCACCCAATTTCTAAAATGAGGATAATTTTAAAATTTTGTATATTTTAATTATTTAATAATGATATTTAAACCATGTTATGATTTTTGGTGATTTTTAATTATTTTAAAACTATTTAAAACTATGATTTGTGATTTTGATGGTTAACTAGTTAAACCCTAGTTTTGCTAAGCCTAGAGACTAACCATGACCATGGGGACCTAACCATGTGATTAGGATGACTAATTGTGACTTTCTAGCCTAAGGGTATTTTGGTCATTTTTGACTTATTAATGAAAATGAAATTTGATTAATTAATATTGTGCTAATTGAATTGTTAGAGACTAACCTAGTTTTGACTAAACCTAGATGTTAATGATACTCATGGAGGTTTAGTTAGAAGGTTAGAGACTTAATGGTTAAGTTAGATTAACAATATCTAGATATTTCATAGTAGGATATTTACCTATTGGGATATTTGTGAAAAAGAAAGCCTTATGACTAATTAAACCAATAGGAAGGCTTGGAATTGGGTGGACAAGCCCTAGCCACTCATCTACATGAAAAATTAATCCTAATTCATCTAATGACCAGCCATCAAGTGTCCCTCCCTTCTTATAAAGAATCCTTAAGAAAACCCTTGCCTCTTTTTTACCTCTACATAGAACCCTAAGTGTTCTTCCCCAAATTAGAGAGCTTCCCTCTTTGATTTGATTTCCTTTCCCTCACATTCCTCCATCCAAACTTCTCCTAATCCATCCCACACCATCAAGAAGGATTCTATCTAAGAATTTGGGCAAGGTGCAAAGGGAGGTTTCCTTTTGGATAGATCTTCGTATCGGAGCCGTGTCCTAAAGATTTTCATTGGGATTCCACTCCCAATAGGTAAAACCTATCCTCTAACTTGATTTTCTTTGTATATTAATTAGTTTTGAATCCAAAGGATCCACCCCCATGCATGTGTCCCCTTTAGATTCAATTTTGAGACCATTTGGAGTCCATTTGAGGATGTTATAGGTGTCTTGTGTCCTACTTGATAGATCCCAAATTAGGACACCCCATGTGTATATATGTATGATAATAGTTTAAATAGATATTTAAATTTAGTTTTAGAATGGTTAGAGAGTGGATTGATCTTAGTTAGGATGGTTAGAATGAGTTTCATTTGGATACCTATGTGTATCCAAGTATCATGGCCCACATGTATTTCTTTTGTCCAAAATAACTCAAATTCGTCATAATATTTATCCACATTTTTATTAACCAAAGCAACTTAGAAATGTCTTAACTTTTAGCTTAGAACTCCGATTTATCTCCTATTTTTTTAAAAGAACCGTATCGAAGTTAGCTTTCTAAATATATATATATTTTAATAAGCCAAATTCGTTTTGAAACTTTCTGTAAAATTATTTGAGTGTCAGTTGTATGAAAGACGAACGTGTTTCGGTATTTTTGTGATTTTGGGAGCTTCCGGACACGAAAATGCGATCCGTTTAAAGTTTCGAAAAGCTAACACAAAGGGCTATGGCATACTTTAATCCTAGAATTTAGTGAAGGCCTAATTGGTACAATATTAATTTTAAGTAGAAAAGTGACTATACGACATAGGCATTTTGTGTAACCTATGAGCCTATGTAGTATGGATATTAAATGAATGTAGAGTATGTAATGCATGATACGTTAGATGAATGAAATAATATATATATATATATATATATATTTATGATATATCCTCTTTACATTAATATATATATGGTTGAATGCAAGCATGTAGGAATGCAATCAATGTAATGTATATAAGCAATGCATAAATGCATGAATGAAATAATGATATACAATGTATGCATGAAAGTATATAATGAATGCTAGATATGAATGCAAGGTATACATGTAATGATAGATATGAATGCATAATATATACATAATGTAATACAATATATAATGATAGCATGTATGGTAATGTAGAATATATGATGCAAGCATGTATATGTCCATTGTTTTTTCTTTTTCTTACATTTTTCCTTCCCTTCCCTTTCCATTTCAGTTTTCCTCCTTTTTTTCTCTTCTATTTTTCTATGTTGTATACAATGTATATAATGTATAGATGCATGTATTTATGTAATATGCATAAATGACATGTATGTAATAAAAATAAGTATATGTATGCAACTTAATGATATGTGAATGTAATATAATGTAGTATGCATATAGGAAATATAATGTATGCAAGTATATAATGTATTCAAATATGTATGTATGCCTCTATGTATGTATGTATAGGTGCATGAATGAATGCAAGTATGCATATGTGATATGTATGTAGGCATGTATACAATGTATGTATATATGATATGTATGTATGCATGTATGTAATATAAGTATGTATGTATTTCTATAAACTGAGTTAACCTATAACCTTTTACACACATGCATTCATACATCCTTTGACACCATGTATCCCATGTCACAAACACCTACCTATCACTAAATCTGAGAACATTAACACATATCCTTTCACACACATGTCACACACGCACTCACTTACTCTTTTACCTCTCCTTCGCTCTCTCTATGTATATATATGTATGTGCATATATATAGCTTTCCTATATATATATATGTATATGAATATGTGAATGTGAATAATATATATACATTATATGACTAAGTTTGTGTGCCTTGTTAGCTTATGGCTTAGTTTTGTGCTTGGTTTAGCAAGTGACTTAGGCTATGAGTTAGTAGCTATCTTGGATACTTGATTTGCATATACTTAGTTTGTTTAGACCTAGAATTGACTAACCTAGACTAGTTGACCATTGCTGACCCAACACTAGCTAGTTTGACCACAGTTGACTAGAGTTGACCTAGTTTGACTTTATAGTTGACTTTGACCTAGATTGACTTAGAAATCATGTAGATGCATTGTACACTTCATTTATAACCCCCTTATATACATCATGACTTGTGTTGCTCTAAATAGGACTCCGTGACACCAGTTCGGACATCCATTCATATCAGTCATTCAGGGTAACATGCGAGTACATTCTCTGATCATTTCATACTTGTTAGGATTTATATTCTTGCTCTAGATTACCTTACATGATGATGTCATGTTATTATCACGGATTGGTACTATATGGATCTTGTCATGCGATGTTATCTTCCTCGGGGTGCATCAGATACAGTTGTCATGTGCTTTTCACGAACATCTTGTATTTCATGTACACCACTTTCATGTATACTCTTGTACAATCTTGTACTCTCATGATCACGTAAGTAAACATGATAAAAACCTCTTGTACAAGGTAACGTAACTTGACTGGATCCTTGTGTATTGATTGGGGAGGGTGAGTAGAAAATGGTTATGTGATCAAATTTCATCTTGTACAATCTTGTAATCCTCTTGTGAAATCTTGTACAATCTTGTGAAATCTTGTACATGTTCTAAATCGTTTATATAACCATCTTATGCTCTAAATCACATGTTACTTACAGTTCTTATTTATCATGTACATAGATATTTTCAGTTATCAAATCTCTCTCATTTTTATATATATTTCTTTACAGTCCATGTATCTTACTCTTTTACATGCTTTATATTTTTTCCAACTTGATATGAACTGCATGAGATGTATTGTGCTCGCTTCTGTCCTGACTTGACCTGTTGAAAATATTACAGGTAACATAGAGATTCACAGCTAGCCTAGAGGACCAGTAGAGCTTGGAGTAGATTTGCTAGTTTATGGTTTAGTTTTCTCTGTTGGAACTTGTATTGCAATAATTGGAGATTTGAGATTGTTTGAGATATTATTATTTTAGAAGTTTATTTAAGTTGTTGCTTTGAGTTTAGTATAGACTTCTGTGTTATCCTATCGTGCTTAGACTGTGATTGAGTTGTATCATATCTTATACTTGTCCTCCATTCGGGGTTGAGGTTGTGACAGATACATTATATAATTGCGTGAGTTGTTGATTAGATAGTTACCTAGAACAGTGTTCTACCGTCGACACAGCGGCGTAGGCTGGATGTACCCACTTTTTGTGCCACTACACTGGTACGGATCGTGATACATTTTTAGTGGTGGCCCATGCAGGTCGAGATTCACATTTGTGCGAAGTCATAGTAGTACGATGATTAGTTGTACTGCTGTACACCTACGAGTAGAGTTAAGGAATAGGCTTTAGTTGAGAGGATACTCAACACTGTTAGGACTACTTGAGAGATTCTTTAGATGACCCTTGAGAATCTCATTATAAACTATCTCGAAATTTGATTCCGACAGTTTTTGTCTACTTCCTTGTTCATCGTTGAATTGATTATTGGTATTTATTATTGACTTGGTTTTCTACCAAGATAATATTATGGGCTAGGTTGCCTCAGTCATAGAATCTAGACTCTTCTACAGCCATATTAGCTGGTTTGGCGATGAGATAGAGTCTGATTTTGGATATATTTCTCGGGTGTGGGAATTTAAAGTTTTCGCAGCCAAGCTAGCGGCAATACAAAAAATTTAAATACCATGATTCGAGAGGTATGTACATTAGTTGTAGACTCTATGGATTATCGCAGCCATACTTATTGGTGTAACAAGGATTCTGGTAACATGGTTCTGGATAGACGGGTATGATTATCAGATTGCAGAATAGATACCATATAGATGGTGCCCTGGTATAATTGAATGGAATATCAGTATGGATATTACTTGAGTATCATGGAATAGATAGAGGGATGTAGGCCACCTGTAGCGCAGCACCGTATCCTGTACCATCAAAAGGATATACCCCAGAGGGGCAGGGCTTTTACGTTGACACTCGCGTAGACCGACGCTACGGGTGACGTGTTAGCAGGTATTTCTTTCCTGTTCTTCTTACCATAATGTTGTGTGATTCCATTAGTACCTGTCAGGATGTTTTGTATTGTGATAGATAGTATAGTGACCCTGATCAAGACCGTGATATCACGACCAGTAGGACCACAATTTGCATGTTTTAGATATAGTTTTCTTGACCTTGATTGTTGGGAGTAACCTAGAAGGAGTACGACAATCTTAATTTCGAGGACGAAATTTTTCTAAGGAGGGTAGACTTGTAGCACCCAGTTTCTAAAATGAGGGTAATTTTAAACTTTTGTATATTTTAATTATTTAATAATGATATTTAAACTATGTTATGATTTTTGGTGATTTTTAGTTAATTTAAAACTATTTAAAACTATGACTTGTGATTTTGATGGTTAACTAGTTAAACCCTAGTTTTGCAAGGCCTAGAGACAAACCATGACCATGGGGACCTAACCATATGATTAGGATGACTAATTGTGACTTTTTAGCCTAAGGGTATTTTGGTCATTTTTGACTTATTAATAAAAATGAAATTTGATTAATTAATATTGTGCTAATTAAATTGTTAGAGACTAACCTAGTTTTGACTAAAACTAGATGTTAATAATGCTAATAGAGGTTTAGTTAGAAGGTTAGAGACTTAATGGTTAAGTTAGATTAACAATATCTAGACATTTCATAATAGGATATTTACCTATTGGGATATTTGTGAAAAAGAAAGCCTTATGACTAATTGAACCAATAAAAAGGGTTGGAATTGGGTGGACAAGCCCTAGCCACTCATCTACATGAAAAACTAACCCTAATTCATCTAATGACCAGCCATCAAGTGCCCCCTCCCTTCCTATCAAGAATCCTTAAGAAAACCCTTGCCTCTTTTTTACCGCTACATAGAACCCTAAGTGTTCTTCCCCAAATTAGAGAGTTTTCCTCTTTGATTTGATTTCCTTTCCCTCACATTCCTCCATCCAAACTTCTCCTAATCCATCCCATACCATCAAGGAAGGATTCTATCCAAGAATTTGGACAAGATGCAAAGGGAGGTGTCCTTTTGGATAGATCTTCGTATCGGAGCCGTGTCCTAAAGATTTTCATTAGGATTCCACTCCCAATAGGTAAAACCTATCCTCTAACTTGATTTCCTTTGTATATTAATTAGTTTTGAATCCAAAGGATCCACCCCCATACATGTGTCCTCTTTAAATTCAATTTTGAGACCATTTGGAGTCCATTTCAGGATGTTATAGGTGTGTCTTGTGTCCTACTTGATAGATCCCAAATTAGGACACCCCATGTGTATGTATGTATGATAATAGTTTAAATAGATATTTAAATTTAGTTTTAGAATGGTTAGAGAGTGGATTGATCTTAGTTAGGATGGTTAGAATGTTTCATTTGGATACCTATGTGGTATCCAAGTATCTTAGCCTACATGTGTTTCTTTTGTCCAAAACAACTCAAATTCGTCATAATATTCATCTACATTTTTATTAACCAAAGCAACTTAGAAATGTCATAACTTTTAGCTTAGATCTCCGATTTATCCCCCATTTATTTTAAAAGAACCGTATCGAAGTTAGCTTTCTAAATATATATTTTAATAAGCCAAATTCGTTCTGAAACTTTCTGTAAAATTATTTAAGTGTCAGCTGTACGAAAGATGAACGTGTTTCGGTATTTTTGCGATTTCGGGATCTTTCGGACAGGAAAAATGCGATCCGTTTAAAGTTTCGAAAAGCTAACACAAAGGGCTATGACATACTTTAATCCTGAAATTTAGTGAAGGCCCAATTGGTACAGTATTGATTTTAAGTAGAAGAGTGACTATACGACATAGGCATTTTGTGTAACCTATGAGCCTATGTAGTATGGATATTAAATGAATGTAGAGTATGTAATGCATAATATGGTAGATGAATGAAATAATATATATATATATATATATATATATATATATATATATATATATATATATATATGATATATATCCTCTTTATATTAATATATATATATATATATATGGTTGAATGCGAGCATGTAGGAATGTAATCAATGTAATGTATGTAAGCAATGCATAAATGCATGAATGAAATAATGATATACAATGTATGCATGAAAGTATATAATGAATGCTTGATATGAATGCAAGGTATACATGTAATGATAGATATGAATGCATAATATATACATAATGTAATACAATATATAATGATAGCATGTATGGTAATGTAGAATATATGATGCAAGCATGTATATGTCCACTGTTTCTCCTTTTCCTTACATTTTTCCTTCCATTCCCTTTCTATTTCAGTTTTCCCCCTTTTCCCTCTTCTATTTTTCTATGTTGTATACAATGTATATAATGTATAGATGCATGTATTTATGTAATATGCATGAATGACATGTATGTAATGAAAATAAGTATAAGTATGCAACTTAATAATATGTGAATGTAATATAATATAGAGTATGCATATATGAAATATAATGTATGCAAGTATATATTGTATTCAAATATGTATGTATGCATCTATGTATGTATGTATAGGTGCATGAATGAATGCAAGTATGGATATGTGATATGTATGTAGGTATTTATGCAATGTATGTATGTATATATGATATGTATGTATGTATGCATGTATGTAATATAAGTATGTATGTATGTATTTCTATAAACTGAGTTAACCTATAACCTTTTACACACATGCATTCATACATCCTTTGACACCATGTATCCCATGTCACATACACCTACCTATCACTAAATCTGAGAACATTAACACATATCCTTTCACACGCATGCCACACACACACTCACTTACTCTTTTACCTCTCCTTCGCTCCCTCTATGTATATATATGTATGTGCCTATATATATAGATTTCCTATATATATCTATGTATATGAATATGTGAATGTGAATAATATATATACATTATATGACTATATTTGTGTGCCATATTAGCTTATGGCTTAGTTTTGTGCTTGGTTTAGCAAGTGACTTAGGCTATGAGTTAGTAGCTATCTTGGATACTTGATTTGCATATACTTAGTTTGTTTAGACCTAGAATTGACTAACCTAGACTAGTTGACCATTGCTGACCCAACACTAGCTAGTTTGACCACAGTTGACTAGAGTTGACCTAGTTTGACTTTATAGTTGACCAAGAGTTGACTTTGACCTAGATTGACCTAGAAATCATGTAGATGCATTGTACACTTCATTTATAACCCCCTTCTATACATCATGACTTGTGTTGCTCTAAATAGGACCTGTGACAACAGTTCGTACATCCATTCATATCAGTCATTTAGGGTGACAGACGAGTACATTCTCTGATCATTTTATACTTGTTAGGATTTATATTCTTGCTCTAGATTACCTTACATGATGCTGTCACGTTATTATCATGAATTGGTACTATATGGATCTTGTCATGCGATGTTATGTCCCTCGGGGTGCATCAGATACAGTTGTCATGTGCTTTTCACGAACATCTTGTATTTCATATACACCGCTTTCATGTATACTCTTGTGCAATCTTGTACTCTCATGATCACGTGAGCAAACATGATAAAAACTTCTTGTACAAGGTAACGTAACTTGACTGGATCCTTGTGTATTAATTGGGGAGGGTGTGTAGGAAATGGTTATGTGATCAAATCCCATCTTGTACAATCTTGTGATCCTCTTGTGAAATCTTGTACAATCTTGTAAATCTTGTACATGTCCTAAACCGTTTATATAACCATCTCATGCTCTAAATCACATATTACTTACTGTTCTTACTTATCATGTATATAGATATTTCAGTTATCAAATCTCTCTAGTTTTTATATATATTTTTTTACAGTCCATGTATCTTACTCTTTTGCATGCTTTATATTTTTCCAACTTGATATGAAGTGCGTGAGATGTATTGTGCTCGTTCTTGTCCTAACTGGACCTGTTGAAAATATTACAGGTAACATAGAGATTCATAGCTAGCCTAGAGGACCAGTAGAGCTTGGAGTAGATTTGCTAGTTTATGGTTTAGTTTTCTCTGTTGGAACTTGTATTGTAATAATTGGAGATTTGAGTTGTATTTGAGATTGTTTGAGATATCATTATTTTAGAAGTTTATTTAAGTTGTTACTTTGAGTTTAGTATAGACTTCTGTGTTATCCTATCGTGCTTAGACTGTGATTGAGTTATATCATATCTTATACTTGTCCTCGGTTGAGGTTGTGACAGATACATTATATAATTGCGTGAGTTGTTGATTAGATAGTTACCTAGAACAACGTTCTACCACCGACACTGCGGCATAGGCAGGACGTACCCACTTCTCGTGTCCCTACACTGGGTGCGGGTCGTGACACGCCCCTCCGGCGTCGCTCATCAGCGTCCGCCCGACCCTCGGGTCCTGATCCGCGCTTTCCAGCGCTGCCCCGAGCTGTGCCCATGCCTGTGCGTGGCCATCGCTACCATTTTCGGCCTCGTCGAGACGCTGTCCAGAAATTACGTTGCTTTCCCGTGCTTTCCAGTGTTGTTCCGAGCCGATCCCGCTGTCCGTGCGGATTCTTTTTCCTATTTTTGCATCTGAGAGCTCTAGCCGAGCAACTGAGGTATAATCCCGTGTCCTTGTGTTCCTCCCGTAGTTAGTCTATGATGACACGGTCCCAACCCTGTCACGGGGATCGGCATTAGTTAGTTGCGTAGGGGATACGCGTTAGTTTGGATCAGACTCTTATTTATGTTGCGGCTTAGTTCTGTTTTAGTGTGGACTTTCCCTTATGTGCTGTATGTTCATTTTCTTTTGGGTTGGATGTTTCTTTGGGATGCTGTGGTTGTCTCCCTGGTTTGGGATATTCTTTTGGGTGTGGAACGGTACCGCCTATGTGGCTAGGTCGTCCTAGTTACAAAGGACGTGCTGCCCAATTTTTCTTAAATGTTTTTAAAATATTATTTTAGTAGGCAAAACCTATTTCCAAAACCCCAGCCTTTACAAATGGTTTCATTGGTTTTGATTTGGTTTAAAGTGTTGGTTGGTTAGTTTCTGTATCTCCTGTAGGCGACGACCGTATCGGTCGGATGAGCCTCGGCGACATGCAAACGCTACATGATTTCCTATACGTTGAGGCGTTAGCCAGCAACATGAGATTGCATGACCCAGTCTGAGATGCCCCATTTTTTATAAATTATATTTTATTATATTTTATTTTAGAACTAGTTACTGGCCTCTAGTATTTTGGGTGCAGGGCTTCGGCCTCCTGACTGGACCGTTTCACGGCATTCAGAGCTTGCCTCAGCATTTAAATTAAAATTAATTAATTTGTTGTAAGGGCATAAGCCCATTTTTTTCTGTGGCCCTGTATTTGTGTAGTTTAGGATTTTTTGTTCTTTTTTGTGGCTGCTTTGCGTTAGACGCGTACTTAAAATGGGTATTAGTTTTATATAAAAAATTATAAGAGTTTTCTCACTTCTAAATAAAAAGGAAAAAAATTCAAGTTTGTATCATTTAAACAAATTCACATTTTTCTTATTACAAGTAAAACCTAATTTTATGTATATAATATTAAAGTACAAAGTTTTGTTAAATGAATTAGAAAATACGATCTTTACCCAATAAATCAATAAATCGGTTCCTTTTTCGTTAATTAATATTTGTATCCTGCAACAGTAGAGTAGGTTGATAGCTTAATTAACAATTTAAAAATTGGACTAGGACCTGCTCCTAGAAATTGTAACTAGCACACCTAGATTTGGCTCATCTATGTTTCTAAGTCAGGGTTCTCAACTGTAGGGTTTCGAGGACGTATTTGACTTCATCCCCGGTACCGACATCATATTCCAGTCATTAAACAAAGGCAAGTTACGGTTATGTTTTCTTGCATTTTATTTAGTAATTATCATGATTGCATGCTTAAACAACATTGCTATACGGAACTCTCTCCTTGAGTTCGATTATTGATTGTGGGGATATTGGGGGAGTAGTGTAGCGTTTATGACCAATACCCTCATATTGCATTATTGCGCGAGCTTACCCCTCTTACACATGGGGATAGGCCGTATCACATCGCTCGGATGCTATTGTACAACCCAAGCCGGTCATAGACGTTACCTATTCAAATCACATTATTTCAAATACTGAATTGCTGAAAATTGCTGAAAAATATTGTTCAAAGAATTTAACTGTTTAAAATTGCATCTTTCCATTATTATTTAGAATGTCGGATTATGTACTCGTACTTGCTCCTTTCCTGACTGGATCCCCCCATAGGTGATGCTGATGATGCTGAGCTATTGTTCAATATCTACTATGACCCAGTATTATATCCTGTGGTGTTTCCACAGTCCCCCTTGGAGGATGCAGAACCTGAGGCCGATGAGCCAACCGTTTAGCTAGTTGTTTTCCAGTTATCTAGTTTTATTGTATTGGAGTTTGTAGATTTTGAATTTAGTACTTTATTTCAGTACTTTCATTTCCAGTTGTACTTCTCTTTATTGAATATTAAAAGTTTTAAAAATTTCTTATATTCAAGTTGTGACAAATGTATAAATGTTGTTGTGAATACCTGCATATAAAACAGCTTACTGTCACCGTCTCACAACGGGGCAGGCTGGACATGATCCGGTTCGACCCAATAATTTAGGATCGGGTCGTGACAGAATTCATAATCTGATACGTAAATCGAGGACAAGTCCAACCAACACATGAAGATGCTAGTAGGTGATTCGAGTGGTGGTTCGAGTAATAGAGGCTAGACGAATAAAGTATATGTGTCGCATACATGAATTCAGCAATACCAATCCGTGTTTGTAACATAGAATCAAATAGAACTAACTAGAATTGGAATACAGTAATCGACAAGTTAATAAAATAACTATCAGAGAATGTACTCACCTGATATCCTGTGCGACTGATGAATACAGATGTCCGAACTGGAGTAGCTGAGTCCTATTTAGAGCAATACAGGTTATAATGTGTTCAATATGTAATAATTGAAGTTTGTAATACAATCTACATGATTCTAGGTCATTCTAGGTCAAAGTCAACTCTTGGTCAACTATGGTCAATCTTCTAGTCAAATTAGGTCAACATCTAGGGTTTGGTCTACTATCTAGTCATACAAGGTCAACTAGGCTATTTCTTGGTCAAGGAGTCAATTAGTCAAGTCTAGTCAATTATAGTTAATACCTTAGATAGCTAGCCTATATTGAATACCCATATAGTCTACAAGTGAAATGCACTAACCTTCCTCTATCACCCTATTCCATATATGCATGGACATCCATATATAATATAGCCTTATATATATATAGTCTATGCCTATATCAACATATTGCCCATCTAACCTATATCATATATATAAGCCAACACAAATATACCTATCTAAGTATCAAATAACCTATATCATATATATGCATATTACATATATAAATACTCAAGCCTGTATACCAATCCCCAACCCATATCTAACGTACCTCATATATATAAGATCATATATACTACTATATGTGTGAACCCTCAAACACATACCCCTAACACATATTATTGTAATACAACATACATATATAACTATATCTTATAATCATAGTGTAGCATTTGGTTTTCTAGTATTAAAATTTTATTTTGGATAATATTTTTTATTTATATTTATATTTTATTACTATTAAGTATAGAGTGGTTAGAATTATTGTTAAATAGAGATTTGATTTTGGGATCACACAAGGGCGTACCTAAGCCTATAGCTTAAGTATAATAAAATTAGGACATATATGGTCTCCAGAATCCCCAGGCAGCCCCTAGTGTATTATTTTATTATTTTAGATTTTTTTGGAAATTTTTGAGAATTTTTGGATAATTAAAACCTATAGAATTTATTTTTCCATAGGCTTTTGCGATTTACTGTAGGGTAACACGAAGTGATTTTGAGGCAAAACTTTTTATCTAGGCTTTAGACACCAAGAAATAGTTTCTAGAATTTTCTAGGATTTTTCTGGAGTTTTCTGGGATTTATTTGGAGTTATTTGGAGTTATAATAAATTTTTAATAATTTTCTGTAATTAAATAATTATTTATACAATCAACAGTCCAGTCAACGACCCCCTGGCCCACCTGTCGGTGCTCAAATGAGTCAGCACCGCCTCTCTCTCTCCTATATATATATGTTATTAATTCACGAAAACCTAGAAATTCCAGCCGCCTTTTTGAGAGAGAGTTCTAGTAGAGATCTCGACTTCGCGGAGCGATTGCCGTCGATCTAGACGTCCGTTTCATGCGTCATTTTTTAGAAGCGTATTGAGGTTAGGTTTCCGAATATTTACTTCATTTTCTGTAATTTTGTGTTCGAATTTCTGGATAATTAATTGAGTGTCGGTTGTCCAAAAATTGACGTGTCGCACGCTTTTCAAGATTCAAGGGATCCCGAACTCTGATTCGCGATCTGTTTGAAGTTTTGGAAATCTGACACCTATCTCTACAACATATAATTTTTCTAGAAATTCAGAGTTTCATCTAGTATTTTATTTTATTCGTAGAATTCAGTTTTGGTCAACGATTCATCGATTTGGTCACGGTTAGCCATAATGGCGATAACTTTTGATCAAATCATGTTTTTGTGGCACGGTCGATTTTAGTCCACTCGTGGTGCTGAAATCTACTATTTTGCACACTCAAACTTTTGAATTCATACTATTTGACTAGTTAGTCAACAGTATGTCTCGGTTTGCGTACCACGAGTCCCGAATTTGGAACCGTGACTTTCCTTGGCCAAATATTTGTGTTTAGATTTTTATTTTCGAATTAAATAGGTTAAAATAGGATTTTAGATGATTTACTCTAGAATTAGAATAGTATTAATTAAGTTAACCCATTAGCCACTTTCTAGGAATTTTTAGAGTGGGAATCGTTGATCTAAATTGTGGTTTTTATGTGACGGGATAGATTGGACTACAATATCTTGACTTGTGACTTTATCATCTATCGGAGCAGGCAAGTATTACTATGACCTATGTTTCCTTTATTTTATACTGCATGTATCTTCGTGTCCTCATTTCACTATTACTCCCTTATGATTCATGATTGTCATTGTTCATGATCATTATTGTGCATAAGAGTTAGAATCGGTTGGATATACATACATGTTCATGTCTTACTCATTGTTTTCCATTGTTTACAGTTTATCGTATTGCTAAGGTTTATCGTAGTGGACATGTATTGTGAGTGAATCGAGCAGGGGAATACAACAAGTATGTGGTCAACGAATTGAATACAGACCCCCTATACATTGATTGGATAATATCAGTCATGCACTGTAACGCCCCAGAACCAGAATACTGGAGAGCGGAGGCGCACATAGCCAGCTACATATAATGAAATGGAATCCACCTCACTATACGGTCACGGTTGTCTAGATATATGAGGGTTTAACTACAATCCATCAGTCTCTTAGGGTCATGAACAAGCCTAAATGTCTCAATCTCAAGCAAGCAAGTAAATTTACAAGAAGTAAGATCACCAAATATAAAATAGTAAGGCGTCCCAAATATTACATATCCAGCTGATCATGAAGCTAGTCGTTACAAAATATGAGGACTAGCAAGAGTTTAGTCATACATGATCAAGCCTAGGATCTGTCAATCATGTTACAGCCCGTAGGCAGACAATAAGTAAATTGTACACGAGCTAACACTTACTCGGCGGCTAAACGCCTCAAAAGAATAATTTTACAATAGAGTGGGAGAGCCAAAATAAACCCACTCGTTGCCAGGGTTCCGTCTAGTGGTCACCATCTGGCTGGAAAGTCGACAGATCCTCGGAGCTGCTCCGGAATCTGGCCATACAAAACCAGCTGGGTCAGATCCCAGAAAGAACAAGTGCCACAAGGAGGCTTCACTTAGGAACTAAAACCAGCAGATTAGCACAAGAATATAATTACATAATAAAAGGCAGTAATTAAGGAAAAAGTATGACATGTGATATATGATGAGATAAACATGGGACTATTCAGATAACCAGGTTACAACCCGTAAACCAAACAAGGACCGGGGTTGTAACCCTTCGTCTGAACAGAACTTGGTTTCTCCCACCATTTATCGGCAAGATAAAATAAGAAATCAGGACATGTAACAATCTTGTACAGAATCAAGACAAAAATAGACTGGTTATTCCCCATCCAACATTCACGGCCAAGCAATAAGTACGGCTTCATACTTTAACTAACTAGGGTTATCACAGGCCTAGTTACTAGCAAGATGTAACGAGATTCTTCCACAGCCACAAGCCCTGCAGACCATCCAGATTACCCAGGTCGAATTTTAGTACAATAAGGGTGCAACACATGACAGTGTGCTGGAAATTTGCCCTACTCGTCGGCAGGCTACAAATCCACAAGTGCGCCCAGGTAACGGGATTGCCTGCAGCTGGGAGATCACTTCATGACTATTGAATTATTCTAGTCATTAGCCTTAGTCGATTTACAGTAGGTACCCCTGACCGTGGTACTCAGGGATTCCTGTCCTAGACATGATACAAGACAAGACGGGTTCATTTGTACTAGCACAATCGTCCACGGTGTCCAGGTTATTCAATCTTGTCATGTCAGGTTAGCCGTCACAACAGCATTTCGAGAAATATCATGTCAGGTTTATCATGTCAAGAGTACGCCACGGCGGACCACTATCATGTCAGGTATATCATGTCAAGTATATCATGTCAAGTTCACTGTCAGGAGTGTGCCGCGATGGGCCACTATCATGTCATGTCAAAAGTGTACCACAACGGGTCACCATCGTGTCAGGGAATATACTTAAATTAATGTGGCACAAGCATACATGTGGTAATTAAATATTAGCTAGTGCAAGGGCTGTGGGGGACTCATACGGCTCAGGAAAAATATTACATACAGTCAGCAAGTCACTTGGCCATATGCGCCTCAGGCAAGTTGCATGCAAGCAGCTTAATTAAAGGGCCATACGGCCAGCAATTAAACACCATACGGCTAATAATAAATTAATAGTGGCCATGTGGCCAACACTAAATATTAATGCGGCCAATATTGAATTTTTATGCGGCCAATAAATGTAGTGAGCCATATGCGGCCAACAAATATTGCTAAGGAATTGCATGCAAATGCATGCAAGCAATTCATGCTAATACAAATGCATGCGGCCATGCAAGCAAGCAATTGCTAATGGCCATGCAATAAAGCTATTGCATTGGAGCTTATGCGGCTCAACAAGTTATTGGGCCATGCGGCCAAGCAAGCAATTAATTAATTAATACATTGGCCATGCATGCAAGCATGCGGCCAACTAAATGCATTGGCCTTATGCGGCTCAACTAAATACAGGGGGGAAAAGCATTATGCAGCCAAAGCTAATTGGCAATGCGTGCAATGGCCAAGCAAAGCAATTAATTAATTAATCCCATGCATGCAAGAATCTAGCAAACAAGCAGTTGATTAAATGGCCTCCCATGCAAATGCATGCAAGTATAGAACCAATACTAATACATGCGGCCACTTAAATGGCCAAGTTATTAACTAATGTATATGAGCATGCAACTAAGCATGCAATGTATGCAAATACAATTAGCTAAAGCCAAGCTAAAGCATATGCGGCCAGCAACTTAGCATGCGGCCAAGCTAAGCAAATGCGGCCAGCAACTTAGCATACGGCCAAGCTAAGCATGTGCGGCCACAATGAGTAGGGTGCATGCAAAATGCAAGCCAATATTTTAATGCTAATACTAATGGCAAATATTTAATGCAAGCAATATTTAATACCATTTGCTTGCATACAAAATGCAAGCAAATATTTAATGCTAATGGCCAAAGGCCATGCGGCTATGAATTGGCAAATTGCCATGCGGCTAACCTTGTGTTGGCCATACGCGGCTGAGCAATTGGAGTGGCCATATACGAACAAAATAATATAAGCATGCCAGCTAATGCTTGCAAGGCCATGCCGCCAGTAACGTAATTAATGATCATGCGGCCAATTAGATTAAATATTCAATTAAATGGCCATGCGGCTGAGAAAAACACTTGCCGTATGAAATAGTCATGCGGTCAAGTACTGTTCCTCTTCTCCAATTTTCGAGAAGAAGAATACCATGAAGCCATGCTTCCAAGCTCCATAATTCCATCATCCAGAGTCCAAATCCGAACTTCCATAGGTCAAAATAGGGCAGAATGAAATTCTTTACAACATGGAACCATCAACTAGCAGAAATATGTAAGTTTGATAGATCAAAATTCATGGAAACCGAAAATAACATAAAACTAGATCTACAAGAAATTAACCACAGAAATGAAAAGTACTAAGTACTAAAGTGGGTTAGAAATACATGAGGAAGACAGTGGAACAATAAAAATAGGGCTCCTCCATGAAGCAAGATGCACTTGCCTACAACTTCTCTCTCTCAGGTTGGTGGAGAAGTAATAGTGGAGAAGAAGAAAAATAAATGAGGAGAGAGAAAAGAGTGGGGATTAATAAATGGTGATGGTGGTGGTAGGTAGGGGTTCTCCCCTTGGTTCATGATGAACTAATAAGCAACCCAAGCCGAACCAAGCCAACCCAAACAAGCCGAACCAAGCCAGGAGACATGCGATACAAGTCAAAGATACATACACATATACCGAAATACGTAATATGAACCACGGGCATTACAACTCTACCCACCTTAAAAGAATTCCGTACTCAGAATTTAATCAAGAGGCTAGAGATGCAAGGACAAGCTATACTAAGCAATCAATCAAACAATCAATCATGCAAGCAAGGATTTAAAGGAATGAGGAAGAGGAAAGACATCCTGCTAGAAACCTCTTTGCCGGTTCTAAATTTGAGCTTGGACCAGGGCATACTGCTGGGGTCTCTGCTGCTGGAAGACTTGAGCCTGAGGCGACAATGGTCTCGGAGGCTGGTACTGCTGTTGTACTGGTGCTGGTGCTGGTCCCCTTACCGAGGGACTAGTCTGGGACGATGATGAACTGGCCCTATTCGGACAGGACCCTATCTTGTGATCCGGTGCTCCACAAGCCAAACACAATCCCTGTGCTCTGTGATACTTCGAAACAACGTGTCCTGGCTTCCCATAATGAGTGCAGCCCATTGCAGAAGACTGCTTCTGCTTCTGTTGCTGAGGGGACGTGACCGACGTCACGGAGGCCGCCTGCCTCGGAGTTCCAATTGTCAAAGCCCTGACTGCCGGGGCTGGTGCTGACGATTAGATCATCTGGCCGTGAGATCGCTTCCAACCTCCGGTCTTGTCCACGATCCTGTGGGAGGTATACTCATGCCTTCTAGCTGCTCTCAATACCGCATCAAAAGTCTGATGCTCAAACTGCTCCACTGTCGACAAAATCTCGAGATGGAGCCCCTGCTGAAATTGCTGAGCTCGGTCTAATAATATCCTGATGAGACCCACCAAAGTGCCATCATCAGACTCTGCAGGCTGAACTGGCTGAACTGGTGGCTCTCCTCTAGTAGGCACGACCCTAGAGGCTACTCCTGAATGCTGGGCTTGATCTTCAGGTTGCTGCCGGTCTATGGGAGGTGCTCCACCTTGCTGATCGGCAGATCCAGAAATAATGCCGCTGAAGAAGACGACATAGGAAATAATAAGGAAGGACCAGGACAGATCAAGGATACAATCATGTAATCAGATCAAGATTCCAGGGATTCAGAGGATATGAGTAGAGATCAAGGGAGAGTGCTGATTGAGACATCTATTCGGTAAACCCTCACATATCTTGATTTACAAGACCTGCATGGGCCACCACTTAATACTATGTAACGCCCCAGAACAAGAATACTGGAGAGCGAGGGCACACATAGCCAGCTACGTATAATGAAATGGGATCCACCTCACTATACGGTCACAGCTGTCTAGATATATGAGGGTTTAACTACAATCCATCAGTCTCTTAGGGTCATGAACAAGCCTAAATGTCTCAATCTTAAGCAAGCAAGTAAATTTACAAGATGTAAGATCACCAAATATACAATAGTAAGGCGTCCCAAATATTACATATCCAGCTGATCATGAAGCTAGTCGTTACAAAATGTGAGGACTAGCAAGAGTTTAGTCATACATGATCAATCCTACGAACTGTCAATCATGTTACAGCCCGTAGGTAGACAATAAGTAAATTGTACACGAGCTAACACTTGCTCGACGACTAAATGCCTTAAAAGAATAATTTTACAATAGAGTAGGAGAGCCAAAATAAACCCACTCGTGGCCAGGGTTCCGTCTAGTGGTCACCATCTGGCTGGAAAGTCGGTAGATCCTCGGGAGCTGCACCGGAATCTGGCCATACAAAACCAGCTAGGTCAGATCCCAGAAAGAGCAAGTGCCATAAGGAGGCTTCACTTAGGAACTAAAACCAGCAGATTAGCACAAGAATATAATTACATAATAAAAGGCAGTAATTAAGAAAAAAGTATGACAGGTGATATATGATGAGATAACCATGGGACTATTCCGATAACCAGGTTACAACCCGTAAACTAAACAAGGACCGGGGTTGTAACCCTTCGTCTGAACAGAACTTGGTTTCTTCCACCATTTATCGGCAAGATAAAATAAGAAATTGGAAGATGTAACAATCTTGTACAGGATCAAGACAAGAATAGACTGGTTATTCCCCATCCAATATTTACGGCCAAGCAATAAGTACGACTTCATACTATAACTAACTAGGGTTATCACAGGCCTAGTTACTAGCAAGATGTAGAGAGATTCTTCCACAGCTACAAGCCCTGCAGACCATCCAGGTTACCCAGGTCGAATATTAGTACAATAAGGGTACAACACATGACAGTGTGCTGAAAATGTGCCCTACTCGTCGGCAGGCTACAAATCCATAAGTGCGTCCAGGTAACGGGATTACCTATAGCTGGGAGATCTCTTCATGACTATTGGATTATTCTAGTCATTAGCATTAGTCAATTTACAGTAGGTAACCCTGACCGTGGTACTCAGGGATTCCTGTCCTAGACATGATGCAAGACAAGACGGGTTCATTTGTACAAGCACAATCGTCTACGGTGTCCAGGTTATTCAATCTTGTCATGTCAGGTTAGCCGTCACAACAGCATTTTGAGAAATATCATGTCAGGTTTATCATGTCAAGAGTACGCCACGACGGGCCACTATCATGTCAGGTATATCATGTCAAGTATATCATGTCAAGTTCACTGTCAGGAGTGCGCCACGACGGGCCACTATCATGTCATGTCAAAAGTGTACCACAATGGGTCACCATCGTGTCAGGGAATACACTTAAATTAATGTGGCACAAGCATACATGTGGTAATTAAATATTAGCAAGTGCAAGGGCCGTGGGGGACTCATGCGACTCAAAAAAAATATTACATGCGGTCAGCAAGTCACTTGGCCATATGCGGCTCAGGCAAGTTGCATGCTAGCAGCTTAATTAAAGGACTATGCGGCCAGCAATTAAATACCATACGACCAATAATAAATTAATAGTGGCCATGCGGCCAACACTAAATATCCATGCGGCCAACATTAAATTTCCATGCGGCCAATAAATGTAGTGAGCCATATGCGGCCAACAAATATTACTAAGGAATTGCATGCAAATGCATGGAAGCAATTCATGCTAATGCAAATGCATACGGCCATGCAAGCAAGCAATTGCTAATGGCCATGCAATAAAGCTATTGCATTGGAGCTTATGCGGCTCAACAAGTTATTGGGCCATGCGACCAAGCAAGCAATTAATTAATACATTGGCCATGCATGCAAGCATGCGGCCAACTAAATGCATTGGCCTTATGCGGCTTAACTAAATACAGGGGGGAAAAAGTATTATGCAGCCAAGGCTAATTGGCAATGCGTGCAAGGGCCAAGCAAAGCAATTAATTAATTAATCCCATGCATGCAAGCATCCAGCAAACAAGCAGTTGATTAAATGGCCCCCATGCAAATGCATGCAAGTATAGGACCAATACTAATACATGTGGCAACTTAAATGGCCAAGCTATTAATTAATGTATATGAGCATGCAACCAAGCATGCAATGCATGCAAATACAAGTAGCTAAAGCCAAGCTAAAGCATATGCGGCCAGCAACTAAGCATGCGGCCAAGCTAAGCATATGCGGCCACAATGAGAAGGGTGCATGCAAAATACAAGCCAATAATTTAATGCTAATGCTAATGGCAAATATTTAATGCAAGCAATATTTAATACCACTTGCTTGCATACAAAATGCAAGCAAATATTTAATGCTAATAGCCAAAGGCCATGCGGCTATGAATTAGCAAATTGCCATGCGGCTAACCTTGTGTTGGCCATATGCGGCTGAGCAATTGGAGTGGCCATATACGGCCAAAATAATATAAGCATGCCAGCTAATGCTTGCAAGGCCATGCGGCCAGCAACTTAATTATTGTTCATGCGACCAATTAGATTAAATATTCAATTAAATGGCCATGCGGCTGGGAAAAATACTTGCCGCATGAAATAGTCATGCGGTCAAGTATTGTTCCTCTTCTCCAATTTCTGAGAAGAAGAACACCATGAAGCCATGCTTCCAAGCTCCATAATTCCATCATCCAGAGTCCAAATCCGAACTTCCATAGGTCAAAATGGGGCAGAATGAAATTCTCTACAACATGGAACCATCATCTAGCGGAAATATATAAGTTTGATAGATCAAAATTCATGGAAACCGAAAATACCACAAAGCTAGATCTACAAGAAATTAACCACAGAAATGAAAAGTGCTAAGTACTAAAGTGGGTTAGAAACACATGAAGAAGACAGTGGAACAATAAAAATGGGATTCCTCTATGAAGCAAGATGCACTTGCCTACAACTTCTCTCTCAGGTTGGTGGAGAAGAAGAAGAAGAATAAATGAGGAGAGAGAAAAGTGTGGGGATTAATAAATGGTAATGGTGGTGGTAGTTAGGGGTTCTCCCCTTGGTTCATGATGAACCAATAAGCAACCCAAGCCGAACCAAGCCAACCCAAACAAGCCGAACCAAGCCAGGAGACATGCAATACAAGTCAAAGATATGTACACGTATACCGAAATACGTAATACGAACCACGGGCATTACATGCACCACACGTATGACTGACAGATATTCCAAGCCGTCTACATGCTGAAAGTTGTTATTCTAGAACAAACAGTACATGTGACTTAATCATTGTTGCTCTATTGTCTATTGTTCTTCTTTTGTCAAGTCTACCTTCTTATTGTCATCATGTCTTAGTGGTATATCAAAGTCTACCTTCATATTGTTATCATGTCTTAGAGGTACTTCCTTATCATACAATGTCATGCCTATACTTATCTTCAGTTAAATTTTTTTTATCGTTCCATCATGCTTGTATACTATATTGTGTAATGTAGTGTTATGGTGATCTTGCTCCAATCCTAACTGGATAACTATTTTTTAGCTTTAGACGAAGAGATTTTCCCTGAGGTCTACGGTGAGTATGTTGGCGACCCTGATATCACTGGAGTACCCGATACCAACACTGATGCAAATTAGCATATTTTCTTCATTATGGATTCGCATTAGTTAGTAGTTATAGTTATAGAGTTTAGTTTGTTCTATTTTCTGTTATTCGGGTTTGTTCCCGAGAATTTTCTTAATTGTAGTAGATTATTTGATCATTATTATATTGAGACTATTGGATATAATATTTTTGGTTAATATTGATGGTTTAGTTATGGATGATATATATGCGTGTTGTGCTTGTTATGGACCATTGTTATCATAGACAACGTACTACCGCCGATACTGCGGCGTAGGCTGGACTTGGCCACGTACTCATATCCCGAAAAATGGGAGCGGATCGTGACAAGTTTTTATTTTGGCCCATGGAGGTCCAATTTCGTAAAAGACTACAAACTCGTGGTAGTGCTTAAGTTAGCTGTACTACTACGAGCCTGCGAATAGAGTTGAAGTTAGGAGGTTATATCATCCACAAAATAGGATTTCTAACCCTATGAGTCTAATTTATCTTTGGATCTTCTTGTCTCTTATTTGTATCCTGCTTGATTCCATCCGTGACTTCTTTGATGTGTTTGTATCTACCGTTCTAACCATGTCATTTCCTTCATTTTAGTTAGCAAAGGTTGATATAAGGTGTAGTGTGATCTATAAGGTTAAAGAGGGTACCTGACCCATGTATCCAAGAGCCTAAGAGTCCCACACCCGAGGATGTTGTGTTTATAGAGCCTACCATAGTTATAGTTGTTAGATAGGGTGCATGCTTAATTAGTTGGTAATGATTGGTTGATTAAATATTATTAATTAGTTGCCTTTATATTGCTAGTCATTATCTCTCCATGATATAGCTTATGAATTATTGTTAGATTGCTTCTAGAAGTTATGTATTTATATTATGCTATTAGAGGCGTTTGATTTTTGAGGGCAAAAATCTTTTAAGGGGGGTAGTTTGTAGCATTTGGTTTCCTAGTATTAAAATTTTATTTTGGATAATATTTTTTTATTTATATTTATATTTTATTACTATTAAGTATAGAGTGGTTAGAATTATTATTAAATAGAGATTTGATTTTAGGATCACACGGGGGCGTACCTACGCCTATAGCTTAAGAATAATAAAACTAGGACATATATGGTCTCCAAGATCCCCAGGCAGCCCCTAGTGTATTATTTTATTATTTTAGATTTTTCTGGAAATTTTTGAGAATTTTTGGATAATTAAAACCTATAGAATTTATTTTTCCATAGGCTTTTGCGATTTACTGTAGGGTAACACGAAGTGATTTTGAGGAAAAACTTTTTATCTAGGCTTTAGACACCTAGAAATAGTTTCTAGAATTTTCTAGGATATTTTTGGAGTTTTCTGGGATTTATTTGGAGTTATTTGGAGTTATAATAAATTTTTAATATTTTTTGTAATTAAATAATTATTTGTACAGTCAGCAGTCCAGTCAACGACCCCCTGCCCACCTGTCGGCGCTCAAATGAGTCAGCACTACCTCTCCTCTCCTATATATATACATATATATGTTATTAATTCACGAAAACCTAGAAATTCCAGCCGTCTTTTTGAGAGAGAGTTCTAGTAGAGATCTCGACTTCGCGGAGCGATTGCCGTCGATCTAGACATCCGTTTCATTTGCCATTTTCTTTTTCATTAGAAGCGTATTGAGGTTATGTTTTCGAATATCTACTTTATTTTCTGTAATTTTGTGTTTGAATTTCTGGATAATTAATTGAGGGTCGGTTGTCCAAAAATTGACATGTCGCGCACTTTTCGAGATTCCAAGGGATCCCGAACTCTGATTCGCGATCCGTTTGAAGTTTTGGAAAGCTTACACCTATCTCTACAACATATAATTTTTCCAGAAATTTAGAGTTTCATCTAGTATTTTATTTTATTCGTAGAATTCAGTTTTGGTCAACGATTCATCGATTTGGTCACGGTTAGCCATAATGGCGATAACTTTTGACCAAATCGTGATTTTGCGGCACGGTCGATTTTAGTGCATGCACTAAAATCTACTATGCTTTACACTCAAACTTTTGAATTCATACTATTTGACTAGTTAGTCAATAGTATGTCTAGGTTTGCGTGCCACGAGTCCTGAATTTGGAACCGTGACTTTCCTTGGCCAAATATTTGTGTTTAGATTGTTATTTCAAAATTAAATAGGTTAAAATAGGATTTTAGATGATTTACTCTAGAATTAGAATTGTATTAATTAAGTTAACCCATTAGCCACTTTCTAGAATTTTTAGAGTGGGAATCGTTGATCTAACTTATGGTTTTTATGTGACGGGGTAGATCGGACTACTACGTCTTGACTTGTGACTTTATCATCTATCAGAGCAGGCAAGTATCACTATGACCTATGTTTCCTTTATTTTATTTTGCATGTATCTTCGTGTCCTCTTTTCACTATTACTCACTTGTGATTCATGATTGTCGTTGTTCATGATCACTATTGTGCACGAGAGTTAGAATTGGTTGGATATACATACATGTTCATGTCTTACTCATTGTTTCCCATTGTTTACAGTTTATCGTATTGCTAATGTTTATCGTAGTAGACATGTATTATGAGTGAGTCGGGCGGAAAAAAACAACAAGTAAGCATGTGGTCAACGAATTGAATACAGACCCCCTATACATTGATTGCATAATATCAGTCATGCACCACACGTATGACTGACGGATATCCCAAGCCGTCTACATGCTGAAAGTTGTTATTCTAAAACATACAGTACACGTGACTTAATCATTGTTGCTCTATTATCTATTGTTCTTCTTTTGTCAAGTCTACCTTCTTATTGTCATCATGTCTTAGTGGTATGTCAAAGTCTACCTTCATATTGTTATCATGTTTTAGAGGTACTTTCTTATCATACTATGTCATACCTATACTTATCTTCAGTTAAATTCTTTTTATCGTTCCTTCATGCTTGTATACTATATTGTGTAATGTAGTGTTATGGTAATTTTGCTCCAATCCTGACTGGATAACTATTTTTTAGCTTTAGACGAAGAGATTTGCCCCGAGGTCTATGGTGAGTATGTTGGCGACCCTGATATCACTAGCGTACCCGATTCCAGCACTGATGCGAATTAGCATATTTTCTTCCTTATGGATTCGCATTAGTTAGTAGTTATAGTTATAGAGTTTAGTTTGTTCTATTTTCTGCTATTCGGGTTTGTTCCCGAGACTTTTCTGAGTTGTAGTGGATTATTTGATCATTAATATATTGAGACTATTGGATATGATATTTTTGGTTAATATTGATGGTTTAGTTGTGGATGATTTATATGTGTGTTGTGCTTGTTGTGGACCATTGTTATCATAGACAGCGTACTACCGCCGATGCTGCGACGTAGGCTGGACTTGGCCACATACTCGTATCCCGAAAAATGGGAGCGGGTCGTGACACATAGCTACTAGCCTACATGTATAATATGTACATACAAATCCTCATATATATATATATATATATATATATAATATATATATATATATATATATATACATACATGAGATACCTATAACTTTTAACCTCAACATCCACATATCCTTAAACCCTATCACAAACCTCAACCAATACCCACCCTCTAACTCAACTAACTTCAATACCCATATTACGAGTATAAAAACCCTCATCCCTCCTGAACTCTCTACTGCTCATTAGCCTATACATACAACATAAAGGGGTCCTAAACTCTACATATCCACTCATCATATTCTCTCAAACGTATATACATGCCTTAGCTGATGCTACTACTGCAATGCTGCATTGCTGCTGCCGCTGCATGCTACTACTGAGCATGCTCCTACTGCTGTTCACCATCTCTAATGCAACCTCACATGCATCTGAACCTATTGGTCTCATAACCGTCTACACATCCTAATTCCAAAACCTCTTATACTCAAACCAACTAACTCTCAAACCTCACTCACTCATAGCTGACACCAAAGGCCCCAGTATCAAAACCCGACCCTAAAACTCTGATACTAAGTAAAACATATAACACATACTCCTAATTGGTACTAATGCAATTACCTAACAAATGATTCCAAGTCCTAATGATGTCTGGTCACTCAAGTGTGATATACAGGGAATTTGGGTGTCTGAAACAAAGTAATATAGGACATACATTCATTCTAAGTGTTTAAGGGCAGATCAGAACAAGGAAATGGATTTGTTCCAATTGGACTGGACAATAGGCAAGCTAGGATGGTAAGGAAGGATGACTGATACCACATACCTGTAGAAGCATAAAATAAACTTCATAGACCAAGTCAAAGAAGTTAATAACTTTACGCAAAGTCAGATTCTATGCAAGGCTCATTAAAAGACTCTATTGAGTCAGATTCAAATTTCTACGCGAGCTCTTTTACGCGAGAGTCATTCTCAGCTTTTACGCGAGAAACAGGCTGTCAGACTGCATTTAATGCGCGTGATATTGATCTGACATTATGATTTTCTTACAAAATATTGCACAAAAATCGAGAAGATTTTTTCACCAAACCCAATACTTGTCGTTTAGTGTGCAGATGGGCTACTTTACGCTCAAGAGACTGCTTCTTTATGCATGAAAGCTATTCGAGTTTTTATGCTCAAGGCTTTCATGTGCGTAGAGTTTATTTGAGCTAATTATACGCTCAAGGCTATTTTTCAGCCACTTTACGCAGGAAGTTTATTTTGGGTTATTTTACGCCCAGTCTGCTACTTTACGCAGGAAGTCTATTTTGGGTTATTTTTACACCCAATCTTCTCTAGCTATGTGAGAACGTGGTCTGCGTACGTGGCTTTCATGCCACACTTATCGAGGAACGTGTGTACGTGCTCTCTCCATATTGCTGAAGTTGTGGGACACGTGTCACCATGCGTAGAGACCAAAACTCTACATGGGAGACGTGTCATCACGCGTAGAGGTTGATTTTCATCATGGGTGACAGTTACTTGTATAGAGACCCAATTATGTTGCTTTTTACGCACAAAGGGTCTAGTCTATAAATAGACTTATTTTTAACACAAGAGATCATCAAGAGAGAAGGAGATTCTGAGAAAACTCATACTTTCATAGTGATATTCCTAGAAGCATTTCTTCAACTTTTTCTCAAGAACAGGGTGAAGCAAAGCAGGAAAGTATTTGACTGTGCCATCAGTGCCGTTGTGTCGATACCTTTCTGGTGACTCAGTTCTTCCGATTGCTCATCTTCCTCAAGCAGTTCTCTTCATCATCATCGTGTGGTCCAAGGAACAAAGTGATCGCTCTCAGATCAGACTTCCATAGTAATACTTTCCAGAAACAATTTATACTTTTGTACTTTTTCTTGTTTTCTTTCAAAAGCCAATTTTAGGCATTTTGTTAAGTGAAAAAAATGACGACTTTGCTGGAGACGACTTTCTCCTCTGACGAGAAAGAAATTTCTCAATATGATGATGTGTCGGTCGGATCGACAAAGAAGACTCTAGTTGTTCAATTCGCCAGACTGCTTACGAAGAAATGCTTCGAACTGGGGGTAGTACTCGCTGCTCCAATGTTCAAAAATTATGGAAGGTGCGAAAAGTTTGGATTCCTAAGTCCAAAGCATCCTCTGATCTCCCTGTTGTCTCTAAAGGCAAGGGAATTCTTCCCACTCCTGTTGTGGAGGCTCCCGTCTGTGACGAGGCAGTCTCTACTTCAGTGTTGCGCCTCGGGCATAAAAATCAGTCTCCCGTCTGTGACGTGATAGACACCCATGTTTTGTGCTCTGTGCGTAAAAATTAGTCTCCCGTCTGTGACGTGGTAGACACTCAAGTCTTGCGCTCTACGCGTAAGGGTAAATCTTTCGTCTGTGACGTGGCCGATGTTCATGTTTTGCGCTCTACGCGTAAAGGTAAATCTCCTGTCGGTGACATGGTAGATAAAGTTCACGATGATACCTTTGCATCTAAAGTGAATTTACCTACACGCATGCAGCGCAAAAACAAGAATTCTATTATTGGTAAAACTTCAGTTTTTCACCAACAACCTTCTTATACTGCTTTACGCAAGGTACCAAACCTTCAGATTATGCGTAATGCTGATGGAGTTCTTTGTGCACAAAAATCTCAGGATTTACGCATGCAACTTCAAGCGAATAAAAATATATAATTTGGTTCTGCTAATGCAGCCAGTAATCTTCTTTATACGCAAGGGACTAAACGTTTCTCTGTCGCAAATATAATAAAGAAGATGACTCCTTCCACTCCTTCTGATTTACGCGAGTTACTTGTACAAAAACGTAAAAACAGAAAATCTTCTGTGATACTCCCCCAAGAAAATTATCATTATGAGTGTCACCAGATTGTAATCAAATATTGTTGTTCGGCTTCTAAACGGTCAGTTTTTGACCGATTAAGCTATAATGTGCCTCAGCAATAAGTTGATGATCAAGAACATGAGTTGTCCTATGCATCAGTCAATATGGCATCTCATATCAATAGAGGACGACGTCCAAGACGCAATTCGTCCCGGACTACAAGCCAACAATAATTCAACCGACTTCTTGACACTTTGAAGGGGTATATCAGCATACACGGTCAAGAAGTCAAAGATCGTTACAATCTTCATATTCAGAAGCTGGGGGTACCCAGTCTTTGGAGTCAGAAACTGATAGTGTTGATTCATACCTCTACACCAATCCCTCTGTATGTTCAAGGAAGGTTGAATCCTATGCTATCGGAGATGAACCGGAGATATCAACTTCTAATACAGAACAACGTCTCTCTCCAGTGAAGCAATCACTGAAGGACATGCTTGCCATGATGCAAAATATGCATCAAATAATAATGACTCAGCAAACTGTTCAGCCAGCAGTGGTAGCACCGGTGCAGGTAGCAGCACAAACTCAAGATAGTTAAGGGGTTGATACACCTTTGAATAATCTTAGTCAAGAGCCTGCTATCAATCAAAACTCTGCAGCTCCAGATCCTCTCATTCTAGAAGATGTACCACTATCCGGTGGGGGTTACGGTACATCCAGCCACTATCCAATCAAAAGTGCTTCCCCAAACTAGTGAAGCTATTCAAGCAGTGCATGCGCTAAAAGCACAGTTTGAGGTTCTTAAGCACAAAGATCAACTCCAGAGGTTAGGGATCAAACAACCTTATCCTCCTCACTGGAATGATGTACCCTTTCCTCCACAATTCAAGCCACAATCTATGGTGTTATTTGATGGAAAGGCTTCTCCAAGTCAATATATCAATTATTTTGATATTATGACTGTACATTTGTAAAAGAATGATGCTCTTCTCACCCGAGTTTTTATTGGGTGTTTGACGAGTTCAACATATGACTGTTATCGCAGTCTACCTGACAATTGCATATCGTCTACCTAACGAGTTTAAAGCAATGTTTCTCTCCCATTTCTATGAAGGAGGCATGGACATGAATATGTCCTCCTTAATAGAGATTAAACAGAAAGAGAGAGGATACTCGGACGTTTATTGAACGTTTTCGACAAGCAACTTTGAAGATGCCTCCTGGTATGCCAGATTCAGTATTGATTGATACATGCAAAATGAATCTACGACCAAACATTGTTGTCTTTATAGGCTCTCAATTTACAGATTGGGCCTCATTCATTATTGCAGCAGTTTCAGCCAAGACCAATGGTAGATTGGCTCGTGAACATGGGATGATCTTTGCCTCAGAAGTCAAAGGAAAGAAAGCCTCTTCAGGTAATAATTCCGGCAATCGCAATAGAAAAGGGAAGGAAACCCTAGTGGTTAAATCTTTCAATACCCAAAACGACGCCAAATAACCTGGAGTCTTCCAAACCAAAAGAAGAGTACTCTTTTGATGACAGTGATATCCCAGGAATATTCTAATGTCTTGTGAAGAGTGGCAAACTCCAGATTCTAGAGCCAAAAAAACCTAATGAGGTAAATCTGACTGACAATCCCAAGTATTGTATCTATCATAGATACATAAATCATCCTACCAAGACTTGCTATATTTTAAAGAAGAAAATCCAAGAGTTGATAAATGCTAATGCCATCGCTTTAACCAATGATGAGCATACAGTTACAACTAATATGATTTCTCTTCAATTTGGAGGTTTTCCTCCACAGCAAGTTCCAGATGGGATTGTCCCAATTCCTAAGGCAACAATGAAGATTGTGAATCTCCTGCCTGCTAGAGAGCAAAGTAAAGGACTATTGCCTCTCACATTGAAAAAAGGTGAAATCATGTGGGTACACCCTGACTTAGTACCTGAAATAGAGAATGAAAGTAAAATTTTGAAATCCAAGAAAGATAGAAAATTTAAACCTGCAATATGATTTCTTATGTTGTTACTCCAGATCATGATGATTTGGATCATCTTTGGACGACATTCCTTTGGAGGATAGACTGAGGGGTTTGAATATATGCCCTCCAAGTTTGGCTCCTCCTACCAAACTCAAACTCACTCATCGGCAATGGTTAGCAATAAATAGTGTCCCCTTATACAGGGCACAATAAGTCTTTGCTGCTTATGAGAAAGCACCTATAGGGATTTTTCCTCATGTCCCGAATATCCATACTCCTGTGACTACAGAGGTCTCTGTTCCTCCTTCCTCTGTTGAACCATCTATTGAAAGTCTGCTACCCACTCACTTATACAGTCAACTAATCAGTCCATCTCATGAAAAAGATGGGCTATGACTTTCAAAAGACAGAAGGCTTGAACTATGATAAAGGAATGCGACTTCCTTTACAAATTCAAGGTCAAAAATCTACTGTTGGATTAGGATTTGAGGTCCCTCATAAAAATTCTTGCAAGAAGAAGACTAAGGAAAGAAGATTAAAACCTGTAATATGGTACTTATTCTCCTGAGTCTGAAGAAGAAACCTTTGCTGGTACGAGATCTGGTAATGAATACCACAAAGATTATGAGGGAACTTCCAAAGAAGCGGAGGACGTTGCTGAAACACTACCAGCTAAACCATCTCCTGTTCCTGCTGAGGCAAAATCTTCTAAACCATCTGTGGTTGAGAAAGGGAAACAGAAAGCAGTACGCTTTGACGTCCCATTGAAGTCTGCTTCAAATCAAGGGGTGGTGATGAAGCCCTACAAGTTCGATATTCTAGCCCAATTAGCTAATACTCCGACTAGACTCTCTATCTTTGAGTTGCTTCGTCTTTCTAAAGAAAGTCGAAAAACTTTGAGCGAAGCTTTGCTACAAGCAGATTCATGCTTAGCTCAACTCAAAAGTCCTGATATTATACCGGTCTCGTGTCCCCAATGTCATAGTATGATGGAATTGATTCCTAATATTACCTTAACACAAGAAGATATGTTGTTGAAGCATAATAGACACGACAGGCCTCTGTGTTACACAGGGTATATTGACTCTACTGAAATTGACAGAATTTACATTGATCCTGGGTCTTCTATTAGTATTATTCTTCAGAGTATGCTACGACCCTTGAGGATTCCTACTAGTGATTTGACTTATACTAGTACAACAATTGTTGGTTTTAACTCTGGAAAGAGTAAACCATTGGGGAAGATTCGTCTGAAGATTCAAATAGGTGATCTTCGAACCATGGCTACTTTTTATGTTATCAACTCAGATGTATCTTACAACATCCTTCTTGGAAGACCATGGATACATGAGCATAACATTGGGCCATCAACTCTCCACCAATGCTTCAAGTATGTGGATTCTCAAGGGATTGTGAAGACTGAATTTGCAGATATCAATCCTTTTAAGGGTGTTGAAGCCTATTTCTCTGATTTAATACTTTACGAACAGGAGCATGTGAAAGAAATATCTGATATGGCTGAAGATCGGTTGCTTGCAGAAGATCAATCTGTCTTAGAAGATCCTCCAGAAGATCAACCTTTGAAGATTAAAGTCAAAGGTCGAATCCAACCCCAACCTGTCAATGACGAACCTTTGATGATTAAGGTTAAAGGAAGAACTCGAGCTTCGTCTGAGGAATCTGTGAGAATTCTAGTCAAGTGCCAAGTTCAACCTCTCATGATCAAGGTCAAGGGATGTACTTCTCATACAAATGATCCAGAACCACTGATTATCAACCTTGGCAAGTCTACGCAGAAGACAGATGACGGTCCGTTAATGATCAATCCAAAGCATAGTAGTCAATTTGTAAATGATGTAAATATTGATCATTTTGTACTTTCTTATATTAATAAAGATTTTTTTTGAGTATATGACTGTCAAATTTATTGAAAGAATGACTTTATTTGCTGATAATCAAACTCATCAACATAAAAATGACATAAATACAGAGAAAACCTTATATATTAATCATAAGGAAAATTATTTTCCTCCTCATGTCGATGTTGGACCCTATGCTCAAAGGTTCCTAACATCCTCTCCTTATTTTCTACCTGTAGCCTCTTCATTACAAGCTTGTGTAACTTATAGACGTCACGAAGAATCTTATTTCGTGATCCCGTCTAATAAAAAAACAAGCACCAAATTGTGTTTGGCTTGGCTAAAAATATCCCTGTTACTCAGACAAATGATCTCATAGAGAAAGATAAAGGAAAAATTAGAATTGACAAATATAGTCAACAATCTCTTAAGATTATCCAGAATATGGGATATGATCTGAAAACTATGCTAGGTTTCAATCAAGGCAAAGGTAGACGTTACCATTATATGGAGATCCATTTTACCAGAAAACTCGTCATGGATTGGGATACGATCCATCCCACATGTTTAATAAAGATATACAAGAAGAATTTTCTTTCAGTTATTCACAATCCTCAGATTCTGAAGAAATCCAGTTCATTGAATCTGATACGTCCCACATATATAGAGAAGATATGGAAGAAGAATTTTCTTCCAATTTTTTACAATCCTCAGATTCTGGAAGAAACCAGTATGTTGAATCTGAGTGCGTCTTTTCAGTCAACATGGTTCAAAATGATGGTGAATCTGAGCCATTTGAAAATGACCCTTGCGACACAACAAATGGACACTCAATGGGAGCTTCATTTTGAACAGCGACAGCCACCTACAGAAGATGAAATTGTCCAGATTGACATTGGAGACGGAACTACGTCTAAGCCGATATTCATCAGTAAAAACCTTTTTGAAGATGAAAAAGAAGAGTTGATAAAGCTGATTAAAGAATATATTGATATCTTTGCATAGAGTTATGAGGATATGCCGGGTCTAGATCCTAAAGTAGTTACTCATAAATTCAATATTCTTCCTAATGCTAAGCCTGAAAACAACAGCAGCAACACTTTCGACCAGATATGATGGATGCAATTGAAGCAGAAGTCGAAAAGCTGATCACATGTGGCTTTATTTGTGAAGAACAACACCCAGACTGGGTTGCCAACATTGTACCTGTCATAAAGAAGAATGGAAAAAGTCCGAGTTTGTATAGATTTTCGTGATCTTAATGCAGCTTGTCTAAAAGACATATTTCTACTTTCGATTACCGATGTCATGATAGAAAATACATGTGATTTTGAACGCATGTCTTTTATGGACGAATTTTCATGATACAACCAAATTAAGATGCATCCAGAAGATAAAAAGTATACCACTTTTCGTACACTCCTTGGAGTTTACTGCTATACGGTTATGTCGTTTGGTCTGAAAAATGCCGGTGCTACTTATCAAAGGGCCATGAGCAATATCTTTCAAGAATATCTACGGAAAACAGTTGAATGTTATGTAGATGATATTGCTTGTCAAAAGTCGATTAAAAGATGATCACATTCAAGATTTGAAGACAGTATTTGAATTGATGCGTCAACATCAACTGAAGATGAATCCCACTAAGTCTTTCTTAGGGGTTTCCAGTGGCAAATTTTGGGAATTTGTTATCATATCTCAAGATATTCATGTTGATCCTGATAAAATCAAAGCAATTCTTGAAATGCGTCCTCCACGTAATCTGAAAGAACTCGTGGCTTCCAAGGTCGTATTGCTTATATCAGGAGATATATATCCAATCTTTCTGGAAGATGTCAACCTTTCTCTCGTCTATTAAAGAAAGGTGTATCATTTGTTTGGGATGAAGCATGTCAAAAAGCCTTCAATGACATCAAGCAATACCTTACAAATCCATCTGTTCTGGTACCTCCTATTAGAAGGAAGACCATTTTTTCTATATGTTCGAGCCTTAGATCATTCTCTTGGTGCTCTTCTTGCACAGAAAAGTGATAAGGGTCATGAATATGCAATTTATTATGTTAGCCGAATGATGGTTGAAGCTGAACGCAGGTATACTCCTGTAGAGAAAGAATGTCTGGCCTTGGTTTTTGCTGTTCAAAATATACGACATTACGTGTCAGGACAAACTATTCATGTCATATACAGAATAAATCCTATTGGGGTATTGATGAGAAAGCCAAGTATTCTTAACTCCAGGTTAGCCACCTGGGCAATGTTGCTTACTCCTTATGATATGGTCTATGTACCTCAAAAATCAGTGAAAGGTCAAGCATTAGCTGATTTCTTAGCAGCTCACACTATACCTGAAACCTCTAAGCTATATGAGGACATTCCAGATGAAGTCGAGGATTGCAACATGACTTTGAGGGATGACATTGGGAAACTATACTTTGATGGAGCATCGCGGGTTGGGCCTAAAGGCAATATTGTCTCCGGAGTAGGCATCGTCTTGGTCTCTCCTGATAAAATGGTCATATACCGTACTTATTCTCTTAATGAACCATATGCCAATAATGTGGCAGAATATAATGCTTTTCTAATTGGTCTTTAAGTAGCAAAACAATTGAACAATGAGTTCCTGGAAGCTTATAGAGATTCTCAACTGATTGTTAATCAGGTCAGAGGGACATATGAAGTCAGAAATCCTGACCTCATTCCCTATCATCAAGTGGTAATCAAATTGGTCCTTTCATTCAAAGGATTCTTCATTGAATTTGTACCACATTCTCAAAATTTGGAAGCTGATGCTCTTGCTAGTTTAGCTGCAGACTTAGCTGTTCCAATCAGAAGACAAAATACCATTACTTTGTTGGATAGAGATCTATTCTGTGTCAAGAATAATTTGCATATCGAACAAAGTTATACTACATAATCAAATTCTCAGCAAAGGGATTGGAGAAGTCTATTTATTAATTATGCGGTCCATAGAATTTTACCTGAAGATCCAAAAGAAGCTGCATCAATCAAAAGACGATTATTTCGATTCTACTACGATTCTTCTTTGCATATATTATATCTGTTGGCACATTTAATTTTGATAATATTAACAGCATCTTCGTAGTTTAGTTTTTTCTGTTTTTAGATTGATATCATTTTAGAAGCTCTACTACATAAAGTCTGTCCATTCAAGAATAGCATTCATTGCCTTGAATACTGAAGCAAAGACCGGCGTTCCTTGAAAAGACGGCTCTCAACACTTCAAGATTTCGAGTCTGTTCAAGGTCTAGGTCTTTCTGTAAACACTTAGGTTGGATGACAAAACTAAAAGCCTTCTAAATTCTTCAATCAAAAAACAAGTTCTTATAGAACGGCATACCGGCGGTATGCTCCGGCATACCGACGGTATGCTCCGGCATACCGACGGTATACCGTTTTATTGACCATAAAATATTTTGTGAGAATTGTCGGCATACCGACGGCATGCTCCGGCATACCGACGGTATACCAATTTGTGGACCACAAAATGTTCTGTGTTAAACGTGGACATACAGACGGTATGCTCTGGCATACCGACGGTATACCGTTTTGTTTGCCTCAAAAACGTTCTGTGCTAATTATCGACATACCGACGGTATACTCCGGCATACCGGCGGTATACCGTTTTGTGAGCCATAAAACATTCTGTGACAAACATCGACATACCGACGGCATGCTCCGGCATACCGACGGTAAACCGTTTTATTTATTACAAAATCTTCTGTGACAAACAACGGTATACCGACGGCATACCGCGGTATACCGACGGTATACCGGTTTACAAAATTTGATTTTTGAATGACGAACACTAGCATTAATTGCTAGCATTAAATGCTTCCAACGGATATAATTATGACCATTACTGTTCAGACCGGCATACCGCCGGCATGCCGGTCCATATCGACGGTATGCTGGTTAGGCTGTATCCAGGAGCATTAAATGCTACCTACTCTTGGTTTCTTTATAAATGGAAGCCTTCTCTTTCTTGAAGGCTCATCCACTCTTTGCCATAAATTTTCCAACAACCAAGAGCTCCATTATTAATCTCTACACAAGCTTTTAATTGTCATCCATTCCCAAAGTGTGAGAGTATTGAAGAGTTGTACCTTTCGATCTTCAAGTGTTAGAAGATCAATAAGTTCTCTTTCTTTCAATTTGAAGTTGGCAAGCCTTCGTAAGAAAACTCGTGTGTAAGAAGTTGGCGAGTTCTTCGGATCCAAACTCGTGTTGAAGTTGGCGAGTTCTTCGGATCCAAACTCGTGTGTACTATTTTACTAAATAGTGGATTTAAGCCGGAGAGAGTTCCGGGACTGGATTACCTCAAGAGAGGATACCAGGATACATCGCGTGTTTGATTTTCTCTATCTCTCTTTTTAATTGAATAATATTGCTTGTTGTATTTAAATTATTTTATTTCCCTATTCACCCCCCCTCTAAGGTTCTACAATTGGTATCAAAGCTTTGTTCTCTTGATTTGGATTTACACCCTTAGAGTGATCCATGGCCACTAATCCTAGTATCAACACCTTCCACAATGAGGGACACTCCACAAATAGGCCTTCCCTATTTGATGGAACCAACTATAACTACTGGAAGATTAGGATGAGCATTTATCTGAAGTCCATAGATTTTGATTTATGGATTGTGTGATAAATGGTCTCCCTACTCCTTCCAGAGTTATTGAGGATGTTGCATCTGACACCCTTAGGGACATACTCACTGAAAATGCCAAGAAGCTTGTTAGTCGAGATGCCAAGGCTATGAACGCTCTTTACTGTGCTCTCGATAGTAGTGAATTCAATAGAATCTCTACTTGCAAGATTTCTAATGAGATTTGGAAGTTGCTTGAAGTCACACACGAGGGAACATCACAAGTAAAAGAGTCCAAGATTAGTAGACTCACACAAGAATATGAGTCCTTTAAAATGAAACAAGATGAGTCTGTTACTTGCATGTTTACTCGTTTTGGTGATATTATTAATCCTCTTTCTTCTCTTGGTAAGGAATATCCTGCTCATGAGAAGATCAGAAAAATCCTTAGAGGATTGACAAAAGGATGGAGTCCTAAAGCTATCGCAATCATTGAAGGGAACGACCTAACAGTCATGAACCTTGAGACCTTCATGGGGAAGCTTATGACTCATGAACTCGACATGAAAGATCAAGAGGAATCTTCCATACAAGAGAAGGAGAAGGAAAAGGCCAAAGAGAAGGAGAAGTCTCTGGCTCTCAAAGTTACAAAGTCCTACTCAAAGGATAGCTCCGACGACAACGAGTCGGATGATGATGAAGAAATAGCTCTCACAGCTAAGCACTTCCGAAAGTTTTTCAAGTTCAACAAAGCCAACCGCTTCAGACGGGACAATGATGAAGATCCGGCATGCTATCAATGCAGAAGAACCGGACACATCAAGAGAGATTGTCTCATGACAAGAAAAGACTCTAGTAAGTACGAGAAGCCTAGCAAAGGAAGCTCCTCCTCCAGAAAATTTGCCAACACCAGTATTTGGTGTGAAAGCGATGCAAGTGATTCGAACAACGACAAAGATTGCAAGCACAATGCAAACGTTTGTCTCATGGCAACCGATGAGGTACTTGATGATCTTTCCTTAAATACTCTTACTTATGATGACTTGGAGAAAGCTATCTTTGAACTACATGAAGAACACAAAGGTGTTAGGAATAAATACAAAAATCTTTAAAAGAGGTTGATGCTCTTCAACTTGAAGTAGAGAGACTATCAAGCATCATTATTGATGTAAAAGAGAAATCTCCTGCTTCTGACACGGATAAAATAGAGTCTTTGCGACTCAAGTTTCAAGAATCCCTTGTCACCATCAAGAAAAAGCTTGATGAGATTCAATCCATCAGAGAGGCTTATGCTTTTGCTATGCATAAAGTTCAAGATGCGAATAAAAGAGAATATGATACTTCTATTAAGTATAATGATCTTCTTGCGCAGAGTAAGAGATTAGGTAATTAGAATACTATTCACACACATGCTCCAAGACACCCTCACACCCATCATAATATTAGTTATACTTCTTACATGAATAAGAACACTATACAAAATTCCTTTTCCAACTCAAGAAAAGGACCGTTTGTTAAGAAGAACACCTCACATCATGTATTCTATTATCATCATCATAACACTCATGATAGAACTCCTCGCACTAGAGCTTCACATATGCATAACACTCACTCGTTTTCTTCTAAATCTTTATGATGTGCAACTATTGTGGATTGCTTGGACATACTTCTAATTTCTGTCATACAAGGAAACAAGTTGATATGAAAGTTTATAAATGGGTTCCTAAGACTAACAATCAAGGACCCAAACGATCATGGGTACCAAAATGTTCATCTTCAACTTATGTTGTAGGTGAAGAATCCTTCTCATGCTAGAAGCAAGTGGATTCTCGATAGCGGTTGTTTACGGTACATGACCGGTGATGCTTCACTATTTACAACGCTATCGATGAAGAATGGAAGGACACGTCTCCTTTGGTAACAATCTTAAAGGTCACATTATAGGAAACGGTAATATCGGTTCCCCTCCTTATCCTTGTATTAAGAATGTGTGTCTTGTTACAAATATCAAACACAATCTTCTTAGTATCAATCATCTCACCGATAATGGTTATGATATTAAGTTTGTTAAACTCAAATGCTTCATTATCGATAGCTCTAGCGAATCTATTATTTATGAAGGCATTAGAGAGAACAATATATATGTTCTATATCTTGTTGAAGTTACTAACAATGACAGGTGCCTAGTTGCAAAGAACGATAAAAGTTGGCTTTGGCACATGAGGCTCGGACACGCCAACATGGATACCATCTCTCGTCTTGTAACCAAGAAGCTTGTAGGAGGACTTCCAAGTATCCCTTTCAAAAAGGATATGGTGTGTGAAGAATGCGAGAAAAATAAGTTGACCAAGTCATCTTTCAAATCCATCAACTCTGTGAGTACCACTAGACCACTTCAACTTATTCATATGGATCTATTTGGTCTTAGTAGAGTAGCTAGTCTTGGAGGCAAGCTTTATGCTTTTGTTTTGGTTGATGATTTTTCGAGATTTACTTGGGTTATTTTGCTTGCTTGTAAAAGTGATACTTTTCATGAATTTGTTATTTTTTGTAAACGTGTTCAAAATGAGAAAGGTTTTTCTATTAACAAGATTAGAAGTGATCATGGAGGAGAATTTGACAATGTCAATTTCAACAGATTTTGTGAAAAGAATGGTTTTGGACATAATTTTGCTTGCCGTCGAACTCCTCAACAAAATGGTGTTGTGGAGAGAAAGAATAGAACCCTTGGCGATATGGCCCGGGTTATGTTAAACCAATATAAGCTACCCCAATATTTTGGGCAGAAGCCGTTAACACGGCATGTCATTTATAAATAGGGTCTTAATTAGACCTATTTCTAAAAAGACTCCTTATGAGCTTTGGTTTGACAAAATTCCTTCTATTGAATATTTTAAAGTTTTGGATGTAACTGTTTTATTTTGAATACCAAGGAAAACCTACGGAAGTTTGAAGAAAAAGCCTATGAAGGAATATTCCTTGGGTACTCAAATCATAGTAAAAGTTTTTGTGTTTTTAATAAAAGAAGTCTTGTTGTCGAAGAGTCAATCAATGTCTCTTTTAATGAACTTAACTCTTCTACACTTTCCTCTTTCGATGATATTGATGACATCTCATTTGGGTTGGAGAACTCCTCTATTGGAGATCGTCTTTCTTCATCTAACAATGAAGTTGTGACTCCTCCAACAAAAGAGTCTCCACCACTCGAGCCTCCTCAAAAGGATCTCCCAAAAGAATGGAGATTTATCACTAATCATCCTAAGGAGCTTATCATTGGGGATCCTTCTTCCCGTGTAAGCACTAGATCCTCCACTCGTGATCTTTGTGCAAACGTGGCTTTTATCTCTCAAATAGAGCCTAAAAATATTAATGATATTTTTCATGATGAATTTTGGATGATAGCGATACAAGAAGAGCTAAATTAATTTGAGCGAAACAAGGTTTGGTAACTTGTCCCTAAACCTAGCAACCACCCCATTATTGGAACTAAATGGGTGTTTCGAAATAAACTTCATGAAGATGGGTTCGTGACTCGTAACAAAGCCCGATTGGTTGCTCAAGGCTATAACCAAGAGGAAGGCATTGACTACGACGAAACCTATGCTCCGGTTGCTCGTCTTGAATCTATTCGTATGTTATGTGCTTTTGCTTGCTTTAATGATTTCAAACTCTTTCAAATGGATGTTAAAAGTGCTTTTCTAAATGGTATTATTAAAGAGGAAGTTTATGTTAAACAACCTCCTGGCTTTGAAGATTTTTAATTTTCTCATCATATTTTCAAACTACATAAAGCCCTTTATGGCCTCAAATAAGCTCCTCGTGCTTGGTATGAGCGCCTTAGCTCCTTTCTTATTTTACATAATTTTTCTTAGGGCAAAGTCGACACGACACTTTTTATCAAATCCCATAATGGCACTCTTTTATTGGTTCAAATTTACGTCGATGACATTATTTTTGGTTCTACTAATAATGCACTTTGTGTAGAATTTGCTAAAGTAATGCAGAAAGAATTTGAAATGAGCATGATGGGTGAACTATCATTCTTTTTGGGCTTACAAATAAAACAAGGACCAAAAGAACCTTCATCAATCAAGCAAAATATACAAAGGATCTCCTCAAGCGTTTCGAACTCGACTCATCCAAATCAATGAGGACTCCTATGGCAACAACGATAAAGCTTGACAATAATGAAGATGGCACATCGGTCGACATTCGTAAGTATCGAGGTATGATCGGTAGTTTATTTTATCTAACTGCTAGCCGTCCTGATATCATGTTTAGTGTATGTCTTTGTGCACAATATCAAGCAAATCCAAAGGAATCGCACTTATGTGCCGTCAAGCGTATTTTTTGATATCTCAAAGGTACCGTTAATATGGGGCTTTGGTATCCGAAATCTTCATCCTTTGAGCTTTACGGCTTCTCGGATGCATATTTTGTCGGATGCAAGATTGACCGAAAAAGCACAAGCGGCATATGTCAATTCCTTGGGAAACCCTTAGTATCGTGGTTTAGTAAGAAACAAAATTATGTTGTCCTTTCAACCACTGAGGTCGAGTATATTACGGCCGGTTGCTGTTGTGTACAAATTTTTTGGATGTCACAAACACTTTTAGATTATGGCATTTCTCATACTTGCACCCCAATTAAATGTGATAACACTAGCTCGATCAATCTCACGAAAAACCCAATTTGTCACTCACACACAAAGCACATTGAAATTAGACACCATTTTCTTCGTGACCATCAACAAAAGGGGGATATCTGCCTTGAATTTACTGACACTACTTATCATTTAGCCGATATTTTCACCAAACCACCCCCGGAGGATCGCTTCATTTTTCTTTACCAAGAATTGGGCATCTTAAATTTCAACTCATAGTTCATCTCAACCGGCACACCGACGGTATACGGCGGTATACCGACGGCATTAGCTCATTTGCTTTTCTTTTTCTCCGTATAGGAAAACCTGTACTATATATTTCTTATAGGCACGTAGCGTTGGTTGTTGACCAAGAAATTGATATGTTGAACCGGGACTATGTTCGAAATCCATTCTGAATCAGAGACTGTTCTGATGATCAGCGATTAGTTAGTAGATTTCTTCTTTGACTTGACCTTTCATTCAAGTTGCGGATGGAGTTTTTTTTTGCTTTTGTATCACGGACTTGACTCCTTTCTAAGAGGATCAAATGATGCTCAACCAGCGCAGGCGCTGTTAAGCCCATGGCATGTCGCTATAGGACTAGGCTCCCATTTCTATGTATGTCTTTTGAAATTCATTCTTTCTTGTTCTACTGGTGTGAATGACGCGCCTCTTTGAACGATTCTAGGTTCACTTCAAGTTCCGCCGTTGATGTCCACTTTTTCTTCCACCATATACCGATTTTGGTTCAGAATTATGTTTTATGCCAAAAATCGGTATACCGTCGACATACGTCGGCTTACAACGGTATACCGGTTCGCGACGGACTGCTATGTCAAATCTGCTCGGGCCCCACCACACTTCCATTCTCTCTTTATTTCTTTCTCCCCTCTTAACTAACCATCACATCAATCATCTCCTCATTAATACCCATCTCTTTCTCTCCTCTTTCCAATACCCTAACTTTCCATCCCACCACCTCTTCCTCTCCCCATTAACTCCTCTATTATTTTTTTTCAAACCACCACACTTTCCTACTTCCTCTTCTATAACCGTACCCAACCCTTTCTCTTCCACACTCTTCTTTAAAAACCCCATTCTCTTCTTCATCCTCCTCCACTTTTCAAATAATCTCTCCTTCTTCCACCTTCATCCACTTCTCCATGGCCACCCACAAGCGCCGCCGCTCCTCCTCTACCGCTACCAATCCATTCACTCATGTGCATCTCCCCTATGGCTATGACCAGAGGGTCTTCACCTCTTCCTTGGCTGCCGAAGCATGGTTCCAGCATTTCATGCACCACAACATCTTCAAAGGCCGCGCCATCAACTCGAAACTTTTCTCCGGCCATCTCTTTCTCTTCGAGGAGGCCGGTCTCTCTTTCCTCCTTCGACGTCAGGTGCCTGTCTACCCCGTCGATGTACGCATGTTCTACTACAACATGGTTTCCGACATCAAGAACGGTGCCATTGAGATGATGGTGAACGAGCGCCACTTCTACCTGACGGCTCGTGACATCGCTGGCATTCTCGGCATCCCTGACCGAGGAGAGGCTCTGCCGGCCTTGGCTGCTCTTTATCCTTCGGCCGAGGTCTCTTTCGATGAATTATGCGGAATCATCTGTAAGGGACCGAATCCTCCTGTAATCCTGGCCCTTTTCGTGCAGTTGGAGCCGTTCTATTACGAGCTCCATAGGATCGTATGCCATACCCTCTATCCCAAGGGCAGTAACTATGATGTCATCACCGCTGACGCCCTGGTTTGCATGTACTTTCTATATTCGAAGAAGCCTTGGACCTTCCCCAAGACTCTTCTCAATACTTTCTTCGGCTTATTTCCCGCGGGGAAGTAGTCTCTGTACTATAAATCCTTCGTCACCCTTATCTTGGAAGCGAAGAACGTCGACCTCTCCCTTTGCCAGTCGGATGGCGTTCCATCCTTCCTTGCTCTTTTTCGTTCCCTCGGTGGGGCCTCCACATCTCATGCCTCCTCCGTCCAAGAGCCGTCGGCCATTGCTCCTGCTGCTCCCACCTCTACTTCTCCTGCCTCCGACCGTTACATTCTACTGACCCAGCAGCACTTTAACATGCGCATGGCTCAGACGGACGAGCAGATGCGGGCAAACACTCGTGGCTTTGGGACCCTAATCCAAAGCTACTTCCATGATCAGGCGTACTTCATTCAGCGCACCATTCAGGACCGGGATGCATTTCTGGATCCGAATCTTCAGGATCCTATGTTCCAGGCCCCTCGCTTCTCCGATCCCAATGCCTACGGGTTTATGTACCCCGACGATATTGATCCTTTTGGTGCTTTCTACCGGGCTCAGGATGGGGGGATGATCCGGCTGATGAGTAGGTGGCGGCATCCTGGTGTTGATGGTGTCGAATAATTGGTTTGTTGTTTTATGTGTCTTTTGAGGTCCTTCGGGGACTAGTGTCTTGTTAGTGTCGTGTGCAGTCCTACGGGGACTTTTATGTTTATTTTCAGTTTGTCTTGCTGACTCTCATAAAGGAGAGTTTTATTATCATATGTAGTGTTTTATGAAGTGTCATGTATGTACCCAATTCCTATCTTTAAATATATATGCATGCTTCTGTCTTTCTTACCGTTTACGCAAATTCAATGATATATTTGTTTTATTTCCCATCTTTGACTAAGTGACAAAGGAGAAGAAAACGTATTGAGGGGGAGTTGTCTACCTACGGGGGAGTCACTCCCGAAAGATGATATCTCTCTATTTTGTCAATTATCAAAATGGAAAAGATTATTGGTATATTTAATTTTGATAATATTAACAGCATCTTCGTAGTTTAGTTTTCTCTGTTTTCAGATTGATATCATTCCAGAAGCTCTACTGCATAAAGTCTGTCCATTCAAGAATAGCATTCATTGCCTTGAAGACTGAAGCAAAGATCGACGTTCCTTGAAAAGACGGCTCTCAATACTTCAAGATTTCGAGTCTGTTCAAGGTCTAGGTCTTTCTGTAAACACTTAGGTTGGATGACAAAACTAAAAGCCTTCCAAATTCTTCAGTCAAAAATTAAGTTCTTATAGAACGGCATACCGACGGTATGCTCCGGCATACTGGCGGTATACCGTTTTATTGATCACAAAACATTCTGTGAGAATTGTCGGCATACCGACGGTATACACCAGCATACCGGCGGTATGCCGGTTTGTGGACCACAAAACGTTCTGTGTTAAACGTCGGCATACCGACGGTATGCTCCGGCATACCGGCGGTATACCGTTTTGTTTGCCTCAAAAATATTCTGTGATAATTATCGGCATACCGACGGTATACTCCGGCATACCGGCGGTATACCGTTTTGTGAGCCATAAAACGTTCTGTGACAAACATTGGCATACCGACGGCATGCTCCGGCATACCGACGGTATACCATTTTGTTTATCACAAAATATTCTGTGACAAACATCGGTATACCAACGGCATACCGCGACATACCGACGGTATACCGGTTTACAAAATTTGATTTTTGAATGACGAACACTAGCATTAATTGCTAGCATTAAATGCTCCCAATGGATATAATTATGACCGTTACTGTTCAGACCGACATACCGTCGGCATGCCGGTCCATACCGACGGTATGTCGGTTTGGCTGTATCCAGGAGCATTAAATGCTACCTACTCTTGGTTTCTTTATAAATGGAAGCCTTCTCTTTCTTGAAGGCTCATCCACTCTTTGCCATAAATTTTCCAATAACCAAGAGCTCCACCATTAATCTCTACACAAGCTTTTAATTGTCATCCATTCCCAAAGTGCTAGAGTATTCAAGAGTTGTACCTTTCGATCTTCAAGTGTTAGAAGATCAACAAGTTCTCTTCCTTTCAATTTGAAGTTGGCGAGCCTTCATAAGAAAACTCGTGTGTAAGAAGTTGGCGAGTTCTTCGGATCCAAACTCGTGTGTACTATTTTACTAAATAGTGGATTTAAGCCGCAGAGAGTTCAGGGACTGGATTGCCTCAAGAGAGGATACCAGGATACATCACGCGTTTGATTTTCTCTATCTCTCTTTTAATTGAAGAATATTACTTGTTGTGTTTAAATTATTTTATTTCCCTATTCACCCTCCCTCTAGGGTTCTACAATATCGTCATTCTTATGACGGACTTTTGCTACGTTGTCTCTCTGAGAGTGACGCTAAGCAAACACTCCGTGAAGCTCATGATGGTGTCTGCGGTGCTCATCAACCGGGTCCGAAATTACAGGATCATATTCGAAGAATGGGATATTATTGGCCTTCCATGATAGCGGATGTTGTGGATTATGCTAGACGGTGTAATGTCAGATTCATGCTGATTTTATTCACCAACCTTCTGAATTCTTACATCCTACAGCAGCTTCTTGGCCCTTCGAAGCTTGGGGCATGGATATTATTGGTCCAATTAATCCTCCTTCTATTAAAGGACATCGGTTTATCCTGGCCATAACGGATTATTTCTCTAAATGGGCGGAAGCGGTTCCCTTTGTTGAAGTAAAAACATCTAATGTGGTTAGCTTCATCAAACACCATGTCATTTATCGTTTTGGGATTCTCCGAAGGATAATTCATGATAATGGACCACAATTTGCCAGTAAGGCATTTTATAGATTTTGCGACAAGAATCGAATCCAGAACTTAGCTTCTACAGCCTACAATCCAGCTGCTAATGGTTTGGCCGAAGCTTTCAACAAGACAATTATTAAACTTCTTAAAAAGTTTGTCTCTTCTAATAAACGTGATTGGAATGAAAAACTTGGAGAATGTTTATGGTCTTACCGAACGACAGTCCGAACTCCTACTGTTTTTACACCATTCTTACTGGTTTACGGATGTGAGGCTGTTCTTCCCTGGAAATCTAGATTTTGTCTCTTAGAATAGCCATTGCTAATGAGCTAACCTCAAAGAATAATGATCGCTTACGGCTCCAAGAACTTGAAGGATTGGATGAGAAGCGTCTTCAAGCACAACAACATTGGAGTAGCGAGTATTACCCTCAGTTTGGAGCATTTCTTCGTAAGCAGTCTGGTCGAATTGAACAACCAGAGTCTTCTTTGTCGATCCGACCGACACATCATCATATTGAGCAATTGCTTTCTCGTCAGAGGAGAATTAAAGTTAAAGAGAGGGTATTCAACGTCGGTGAGCTAGTTCTAGTTGTCCGAAGACCGATGGTGATGACTCATAAGAGCAAAAGGAAATTCCAAGCAAAATGGGAAGGTCCTTATGTAGTCGAGACAGTATTCTCTAATGGTGCTTATAGGTTATCTAAACCTAATGGAGATTTTCTCATGATGCCAATTAATGGCAAATTCTTGAAGAAATATTATGTCTGAATTTCTTCTTTATTCCCCAGCTACCAAGGTTTGGTTAAGCTGATTATTTGTTCTCCTAAAAGAGAATTTTGATCTCCTGTCTTACCAGCTGATTTTAGAAAGAAGAAGATTTATTATTTATCATGTCCTCGTGACCTCTGAATAGATATTAAGTTTACTTCCTTTCTTATCTATCATGTTTATATGGCCTCTGAATAGATATTAATCTATTTTCTTTGAGTAATTACAATCTGTCACGTTCATATTACCTCTGATAGTATTGTATACTCTAAAAAGAAAATAAGATTCATTATCTATCATGTCCACATTACCTCTGGATAGATATAATTTATTGAGTTTAGAAGACTTGTCATGTCCATATTACCTCTGATAAGTGTTTTCTATCTCATACCTATTGTTTAAATTCAAAATAAATGATAGGGTCACAAAACAAATATTTCATTCACTTCTTGAAAATATTACAGAATGGAAAAGACAGAAGAATACAAAATTTTGTATTAAATGCAAAAATGCCTAAGGTAGAGCAGATACATCTTCGAGAAATTTTTGCAGTTCTGCTAGACGCTTCTCACGAGAATTCAATACAATAGCAGTAGCTATAGATCATCGGGCTTCTGGAGTACAGAGAAGGGAGAGTTCGGCAAAAGTAGCTATTATTTTATCCTTGGCATCATCAAGGGTTTTAATGACAGCTTCAGCACCAAAAACTTTCTCTTCCAAAATTGAGCTCTGTGTCAGATGTTGGTCTCTAGCTGCAATCATCTGCTCTCTTTCTGCCTTCAAGCGAACCAACTCCGCCTCAACTTCACAAATTCTATCATCTTGCTGATGAATTCTCATGTTTGAAGTCTCATAGGCTTCTTTATGCATCTCCAGAAGGGGTTTATTTTCATTCAATAAAGCTTTCTCCATGACAACTTTGCTGCTGTACTCCTGGAGAGATTCATTGAAAATAGTCTCCCGAGTGATGTATTCAGCTGATAAAGCATCATACTCGATTTGGATGAGACTTTCAAGAGTTTCACTTGACAACCTTAGATATTCTTTAATAGGCTGTTCAAGTCCTTCCACTACCTTCTCCAAAGCTGCGGCCCTCTTAGCGTCGTTAAACATAGCAACATTCCTGATCGTGAGAGCAATTGCAGCCTTCAAGCTTTCATAATTAAGGCCCTTCTTCAGGACCATCTTGATCAAAGCTTCCAAGGTTTTATAGAAAGTTTTAGTATGGATCTCAACTAAGAGATTTATTTCGGCATTAGAGCTCGGCGTAGCAGCAAGGTCTACCAAATCCCTCTTCTGAAGACTGGGAGCAGATGTTGTTGTTGCTTTGGTAGCAAGTTGAGTTAAAGCCATTGTTGATGTTGCTACCATGGCTGATTGATTCACAGGAGCTCCAGAGACAATATCTTGAGCATGTGTATGAATTATTCCTCCAGCCGTTTCTGGAGCTGAAACTACTTGAGTTTTGGTGGCGGTGATTGTTGTGGGAGGAATTGTGATCGTTGTAACTGATTCCGGTTCAGATACTATCTTCTCAAGATCTTGTGTCGGATCAGTAGCAACAATTGAGGATGTTATTACTACGTCTCCGACTTCAATTGATGAGTTGACAATATCTTCATCACCTTCGTTGGCTGCAGGCTCTTCAACTTCTGGGAGGATTTCAATTGCAGGTGGTTCTTCTGCAACTATTTCTTCATCTGCAGCTTGCTCTTCTGCAGTTAATTCTTCTTCTCTGTTTTCAACAAGAGAAGACAATTCTTGCTAGGCCTCTATTTCAGGCTCTTGTTGTACCTCCGTGGATGGAGAACATTCTTCTTGGACAGTATCTTCTTTTGAAGAAGAACTTTCTCCTTCAGACTCCATTTGAATAGTTTTCTGAGGAGGAGGAGGAGCCACAGGCTTTACTGTAGTGATAATACCTACAAAGATTAAGCAAAATAAGTTAATATACAAAATTATAATACATAATTTTGTATAAATTTAGTGTAAATTATATTTACCTGGAGTAGGTGCAGGACGTGCCAAGAGCGAGTCATAATCCTGATACCAGTCATCATCGTCGAAGTCAAGAGCCGGTTCATCTAAGGGGATGGGCTCCGGATCACTAGCATGAGTCGTGGCAGTATCCTCAATAGCTTGCACCTTCTGTGGAGAAGTCAGATGTGTAGAGGTGCTGAGACGTCCAGGAGATAGGATCCCCATAATTTCTGTTGATGCTGCGGGCTGAGATGCTGAAGACCCTTCTCCAGGATGAGCTGAAGAAGATGCAATGTGTTGAGGTTCCTCGACTGGAGTTTCGCTCTCTGGAGTAGCGGCTCTCTGTCTAGAAGGCCCTTTAATAGTGATTTTTTTCTTCTTCTCCTGGAGAGTAACAGCTGTGTTTGATTTTTGCTTCCAAGTTTTGGAGATGATAATTGGTCCTGCAGCTGGTTCTCTAACTCCGGTAGGGATCATTCCAGATACTCGTCTGGAAAAGCAACATCATCGGGTATGTCCGAAGGTACCCTAACTGGTTCTTCGATATTTCCTTCTTTGGCCCATCGAAGACTCCCCTTCATGTTGTAATCATTCGCGAATGAGCGAATGGATGCATAAAAATGAGCATATGTATGAAGCATTCGTAGCTCAGTTGTACTTGTAGCAGTTGATACCCGGAATCTAGCACCGGTACATACAGTGCTAAAGTACCTCCATGCTCTTGCACCATCAATTAATTTTCCATAATGGTGGAAGTTGGTGGAGGGATTACCAACATAAAGTTGGTCATATCCAAGCTGACGAGCGAACCGACTGGGTAGATACGGTTCGAACGCAAAGTTATCTTCATTCCTATTCATCAGATGTGATGGTCTGATGGACATTAGCCATTTAAAAACTGGCACAGTTAATGAAGTCCTCCCTTCACCTATATCTTCAAATTGTATCCCAAAACAGTCAGCTGGGACTGGTGGTCTTGTACAGATAAAGTTCCACCCGTGGGAATAGTTGAGTGTTGCCCGGGTGTCTGCCACTGAAGTTGCAGTCCATGTGGCTTTATTAAACTTCTGGATGAATACCTCCGTATCATTCCCAGGGCCTGGTGGCAACAAACTGTAGTTGTGATGTAACAACCAGCCCATCAAATAGGTGTAGGGCATCTCCACCCTAGGGAAATCTTTTCGGTGAGGAGCATTGTTGATCAGTTCATCACCAAATGCTCGCAAACCTGCATTTATCCGGCATACCATTGCCAATAACAGGTTGATCCTGACTTTGAATACCAAACATACTACTGGCCACAGTACATTTCGGTGAATCCTATCAGCTGTGCCAATCCTTGGTACGACCCATCTTCGTAGCCATAGGGAAAGGAAGCCCGCTAGCAAGGCTTCTTTTGAGAGCTTTCGGCTGCCGTGTCTCAGAAAGCTCAATGCTTCGGTCCCAGCAGGGAATTCTCCAGCCTTGGTAGCCAAATATTTATCCGAAAATTTATAGGTGGCCATTCAAGTATTATTGAATCATGAGGGATGATTATACAAGGGTTGATAGGTTGAGCCTTGTTATCTTGAAATTTCTCTTTGTCATCATTGGATATTCTATTCTTATGGTAGAATAGATATGTTGTCCATTTATTGATGTACGCCAAATGAGATCCACTTTCATATATAGTGGTGCAAGTCAGATAGTGACACATCAATTCTTGGTATACCTCAACTAACTGAGGATTTTTCTCCCTGATCTCTGCTAGTTCCCGGTTGGAGGGAACATATTCTTTATATCGAGCTTCACCCATTGGCAGCTTGGAGATAAACTGCATCTCATGCAGTGCAAAACCCATTTCACCTATCGGAGATGCAAAAGTCCCTGTTGAACTGATATACAACTCCGTTAAAGCCAAGAACTGGTTGTTGTTCATTGGTATACCCTGACTCGTGGAGGCTACTGCTTCATATAATCCAATGGCTTGCAGTTCTGTTTTGAAATTCCTCATGATCCAGGCACTAAGTTGAATCCAATTCTGATTATGAGGTGTCATCCACCCTGGCAGCCTAGGGTTGGCCTGGGGATATAATACTGAGGCCTTCATAAGCTTGTTTACGAACATTGGGATCTACACTGGTTGAATCAAAGCTGAATCTTCGCTTGGTGTGAATCCAGGCAGTAGACCAGCGAAAGGAATGATACCACCACTGGGAGTACTGGTATGGTAGCCCATATGGTTGGCCCCGTCCCTCTTGAAAATAATTCTGCCTGGTCTACCATGACTGCTGGGAGTCAGGTTCCATAGCATCTGGTTTGGATGGGTGGCGTGTATAAATGAAGATAGGGGATAATCCTTTGCCATGTCTGGAAGATACATCGCCCTCTCTTCAAATTTAAACACCCAAGCCTCCTTCTTGGGGTTGGTTTGTGATTGGAAATCTATAGCATCCCTAAACATGAAAGTAGGCTTCAAAAATTATTGGCCATCTAACGACACCAGCAATTCTCCATTCATCAATGACAGCAGCATCATGTCTCCCTGGGCAGCTATTAGTTGTTGTCTCCCTTCAGGGTACGGTGTATCTGATTGAGGGAATTCAACATGAGACAAATTCTCCAAGTAGTTTGAGCCCACCATACCAGCTGGTGAGCCGAATACCTCTGCGAGAGGATGAATTTTCAAGTCCACTGCCAAAAGAAAAAAAAGAATCAAGTTAGTAAAAATCTAATTTGAATTTTACGCAGATGACTTATTATGAATTTTACGGATAAAAATTAAAGACTCTGTGCTAGAGAGCTTGACTATGCAAACTTTACGCTTACACGTAGAAGTTAAATTGATTAAAATTAAGTACATAAGTTCTCTGTTTTCAGAATTGGCTTCTTTTACGCAAAGTCTTATCAATTGTGTAATTTTACGCTGGCACATATAGATGTGAGCGTATTTTATGCTTTACGCTGGCACGTATAGACATGAGCGTATGTTGTTTTTATGCTGGCACATATAGATGTGAGCGTATTTAATGTTTTACGCTGGCACGTATAGACGTGAGCGTATGTTGTTTTTACGCTGACACGTATAACGTGGACGTATTCTGTTGTTTCTATTTTTATGCTGGCACGTATTGACGTGAGCGTATTTTTACATTCTACGCTGACACGTATAACGTAGGCGTATTCTGTTGTTTCTATTTTTATGCTGACACGTATAGACGTGGGCGTATTTGGTGAGTTGTATTTTTACGCTGATACGTATAAACGTGGGCGTGAAATTTAGGGTTTTTGTTCGGTTCTTCTTCTTCTTTTTCGACGAACTCACGGCCGAAATAGATAGGGTTTTACCTATCATGGCCGGAGCCACAGCGGGATTAGGTCTTGGGGGCGCTACCGATGTTGAAATGGTGGTCTCTGCTCGATCAGCCGCCGACGAGGCAGCAATGGCGGGCTTCTTGCCCTTGGCGCCGGCGGTGGTCTTACTCTTGGGGGCCATTGAGTTGAACTGAGATTTCGAAGAAAAAGAGAGTCAAAGAGATTGAGATTGCGAGAATGGGTAAAGTTCTGTCTCTACCAGCAAAACTCTATTTATAGAAAAAATTTGAAATCGGTTCAAATTCCCAAAATTTATACTGACTGTTGGATATCCCGAACTTTACGCGGGCTGTTGGGTATCCCGAACTCTACGCAGATGACCGTTGGGTATCCCGAATTTTACGCGGATGACTGTTGGATATCCCGAATTTTACGCTTATGTTCAAAGTATTTCAAATTTTAAAAAAATTTGAAAACTTTGAAGGGGGTCTTGTAGAAGCATAAAATAAACTTCATAGACCAAGTCAAAGAAGTTAAGAACTTTACGCAAAGTCAGATTCTACGCAAGGCTCATTAAAAGACTCTATTGAGTCAGATTCAAAATTCTACGCAAGCTCTTTTACGCGAGAGTCATTCTCAGCTTTTACGCGAGAAACAGGCTGTCATACTGCATTTAATGCGCGTGATAATGATCTGACAGTATGATTTTCTGACAGAATATTACATAGAAGCCGAAAAGATTTTTTTACCAAACCCAATACTTATCGTTTAGTGTGCAGATGGGCTACTTTACGCTCAAGAGACTGCTTCTTTTACGCATGAAAGCTATTCGAGTTTTTACGCTCAAGGATTTTGTGTGCGTAGAGTTTATTTGAGCTAATTATACGCTCAAGGCTATTTTTCGGTCACTTTACGCAGGAAGTTTATTTTGGATTATTTTACGCCCAGTCTGCTACTTTACGCAGGAAGTCTATTTTGGGTTATTTTTATGCCCAATCTTCTCTGGCTATGTGAGAACGTGGTCTGCATACGTGGCTTTCATGCCACACTTATCGAGGAACGTGTGTACGTGCTCTTCCCATATTGCTGAAGTTGTAGGATACGTGTCACCATGCGTAGAGACCAAAACTCTACATGGGACACGTGTCATCACGCATAGAGGTTGATTTTCATCGTGGGTGACAGTTACTTGCGTAGAGACCCAATTATGTTGCTTTTTACGCACAGAGAGTCTAGTCTATAAATAGACTTATTTTTAACACTAGAGATCATCAAGAGAGAAGGAGATTCTGAGAAAACTCATACTTTTAGAGTGATATTCCCAGAAGCATTTCTTTAACTTTTTCTCAAGAACAGGGTGAAGCAAAGCAGAAAAGCATTCGACTGTGCCATCAGTGCCGTTGTGTCGATACTTTTCTGGTGACTTAGTTCTTCCGATTGTTCATCTTCCTCAAGCAGTTCTCTTCATCATCATCGTGTGGTCCAAGGAACAAAGTGATCGCTCTCAGATCAGACTTTTATAGCAATACATCCCAGAAACAATTTGTACCTTTGTACTTTTTTCTCGTTTTCTATCAAAAGCCAATTTTAGGCATTTTGTTAAGTGAAACAATACCCATCATCAATACCCTCACTACAAATGACACCACTCTGAAACACAACCTCATTAAATTAATCCCACATCAACAAGTATCAGAAATACAAGTACAGCAAGTGTTAAGTGAAGAGTGTGTGTCCAAGTGTCAATGGTGTGGAGTGAGCTAGTATCAGAGGGTGTTGAGTGGTTGTGTCATGTGTACATGTATATAGAGTATGCCAATGTGTCATGGAATGAAGTGAACAAGTGCCCAGAGTACAGAGGTATCAAAGTGAAGTTGATATCAGAACATGGCAAGGTGTGGTGATGTGCTCGACTGTGTCAAGTGTCCAGAGTGTGTGTCGAAAAGTTATGAGGGTGTCATAGTGTCAAGGTGTCCATCACGTGTCCAATAATGTGTCTGAGCAGGGTCCCAAGTGTCCAAGTGCAGAACTAAACAACAGAGAAGTGTGTATGTTGATCGAGTGAAATCTGTGAGTAGGATAACTACTCGAAAACACAGCCAAATCAAACCCCATCTCTTAGGTAGTGTGTCAGTCATGGGCGCTACCCATTTGTGTCACCAATATAGGATTTTATGTCGTGTCCAAGCTGTACAGACACAGTAGTAGCAGGGGAGCTACAGTGTCTCGTGCCGTGTCCAGCAGTGAATCCTCATGTCCAAATACGACACAGAAACCCACCAAAATCAACTCAGTCAGCGAGAAATGAGATCCACACATTATAAGCTATAAAATCATGTAATTAGTTTAGAAATTCGTGAACAAAATGTTCTAAGAGGCATTTCATCGAACGAATAGTCCTCCGATACTCCTCTGATATGCACACCAAATGGATTCGATTCGAACCCAAACTTATCCTAGGGCTAGGGGACCCTAAATGAATGCATCTATGGAGAGAAATCAGAAAATTAATAGGTTTGGAGGCCATTACCTATTGAGAGTTGGAATCTCAATGTAAATGTACTTGAAAGCCAAATCCCTCCACTTCCAATGGTCAATTAGCTCCAAATTATTGCTAGCAAGTCACTAATGACCTCTTCTACACTAGGGGAGTGTATTGCAATTGATTGGGCTCAATTTGGTGTTGATTTAGAGAAATGGGGTAAATTTGGGGAAGAACATAAATTAGGGTTTGAAGGGTGTAATGAAAAGAGGTAAGGGACTAACATGAAGTTTATATAGGGGGATGGACATGCCTTGACCGGCTACACATCAATCCTAGGGTTAGGGTTTGCCCAATGGTGATTAAAAACCTTCATATAATGCAATTTAAGCCTCTTTCTATTAAAGGACCAAATGAAATTAGGTTTCTACCAAAATATCTAACTTAGACTAATATCTAGATATTCCAAAACGTTGTCATTTATTTGGAAGCTTCTAATCTAATATCTAGACTCATGATCAATATCTAAATTAGGGCAATTCCAGGTTAAGGCCTAACATATCAATTAGCACATTATTAATTAATAAAAATTCAAAATAATTCTAATATTCACAAATGACCAAAATACCCTTGCTCATAAAAAGTGGTGGTGATAGCTAATGAAGCAGCTATTGGCCCGAGCAAGAACGCAACTCCTGCTCGCAATACTACTACGGCTATTGAGCGGGATAGAGCACAACCTGTGGTGCTTCGGGTTGGCAATAAATCCAAACCCGATAGCTTGGACCTCGAAAACCTCCAAGATGTTGTTCAGGTTCAAACTCTTTATGCCAAACGCTCAAGTGCATCTCAAAACCCAATAGTCGTTCTTCTACAAGGATACAGCTTCTTTGAACGAAGAGATCCACAACCAACAGTCTACTTGTGCAAGGCCAACGGCCGTTTAAAGCTAAGTCGAGATCGAGTATGACTGTGGGCATGCTAAGAAGTAATGGACGTAGATCCTCAAAAAAGCTTCCCTTTATATAGGCTGAGTGCGGTCCAACCCTAAACGCCACGTGCCATCGGTCAAAGACCCCCAAACTAATAGGATGAACCTAGGACTCAACACAATGAATCTTATTAATAGGTTCATTTGACTGAATCCTAGGCCACGAACTTCTTGAATTCCCCTAAAAGACGGCGGTAATTAAAGATACATTGACTCAGCAGACACCAAGGGAAGTCATTAATCACAAAGAGCTCTTAGAAAGTCCTTAGACATTTCGTAAAAGCGCAGTGGCTTCACAAAGCTCTCAGAAGTCCCTCATTGCTTCGTAAAAGTGTAGGGACTTCACAGAACCCCACTAACAGTCTCCTCGTCGCCTAAAAGCACAGTGACTCCATCGACTTCGAAATACAGTCTCCTTGTCGCCCAAAAGTACAGTGACTCCGTCGTCTTCGAAACACAGTCTTCTCGTCGCCCAAAAGTGCAGTGACTCAGTCATCTTTGAAATATAGTCTCCTCGTCGTCCAAAAGTGCAGTGACTCAGTTGTCTTCGAAACACAGTCTCATCGTCTCCTAAAAGTGCAGTGACTCTGTCGTCTTCGAAACAAAGTCTCCTCGTCGCCCAAAAGCGCAAAGATCCCATCGTCTTCGAAAGACAGTCTCCTCGTCGTCCCAAAAGTGCAGTGACTCCGTTGTCTTTGAAACACAATCTCATCGTTGCCTAAAAATTGCAGTGACATCAAAACCTTACCAGAAGTGTAGCTCATATAGATGTACAGTCCGATAAGGTGGCATTGTTCCACGTGGCTAGTCTGGCACTTACATCTTTTCAGATATGATCCAATCGGTTTGTTTAAACCACTGCTCCAATGATAATAACAGAATTTGGTTATGTTGATAAAGGCAATATCCAATCGGTTTGTTTAAACCGTTGCCCCAAAGATAGAGACAAAATTTGACTCCTTGGATATGAGCCAAACCCGCTCAGGTTCATCTGAACAAAAAGCCTTGAGCAGTAGAGATGGAGCAGTAGAGACACGCCATGTGTCGTTTATTCGGTTATGTTGATAACCACCCGAGATCTTGATAGAAGGGAATCTCAACGTCCGCTACGTGTCAGCTTAGCAGCAGTCCTTACCGTGCAATGACAGCAGATTCTTTCACATCTCAACGCACAGCACTCCTGCGCGCCTAACAAACCTCAAGTACGTCACATATGTGCTAGGCCTATAAATAGAAGGAGTTCTTCTTTATTAAAAAGGTCGGCATTTTCCTGATCAGCAACCCCGAGCACCAATCTCGAGCGTCAAAAAGTCAGAGCAAGTTCAAGTCATCGTTAGATCGTCAATGGAGTAAAGGAGCCACTGCAGTGCTCGATCTCCATCGTCACACTTCTCCAGAAATTCTTGTACTTAAATCTCCTGTTTTGGAGTTCTTTTATACTTTTTACACATTTGAATACAAAATTATGTTCAATTTTTTGTCATGGCAAACAACCGACGGTCAAACGGAGTGTGTGAATCAGATTCTCGAAGACATGCTACGGCTTTGTATAATCGATTTCAAGTCGAGTTGGGACATTCATCTACCTCTGGCTAAATTTGCATATAATAAAAGTTATCAATCCAGCATACAGATGGTGTCGTATGAAGCCTTGTACGGATGGAAGTGCAGATCAGCCATTTATTGGAATAAAGTCGTAGAGCAGCAGATTCTCAGCCCGAAGTTGGTGGAACAGACCATGCAGAAAGTTTGGCGCATTTAAAAAAGACTGAGAACTGTACAGAGTCAGCAGAAAAGCTACGCTGACATCCATCGTCGATCCCTCAAGTTTCTAGAAGACGATCACATATTTTTTAAAATTACACCCATGTGAGAAGTTACCAGGTTTGGTGCAAAGAAAAAGCTGAGTCCGAGATTTGTTGGGCCTTTAAAAATACTCAAGCGAGTCGCCCCAGTGGCCTATCAAATTCCTTGCAGCCAGCACTAGCAGATGTACATGATGTCTTCCATGTCTTTCAATTATGGAAGTACGTGCATGATCCAAGCCACGTGGTCGATTTTGGTCAGTTGGAGATGAAGGCTGACTTATCATATGTTGAAGTGTTGTTCCAAATCTTGGAGCACAAGGACAAACTGCTTCAGAATCGAGCGATCCCTCTCATCTATGTACTCTGGAGTAATCATTTGGTCGAAGAATCGACCTGGGAATTTGAATCAGAGATGGAGAGGAAATTTCCTTTATTATTCTCTTAGAGGTAGGTTCTATTCTTATGTTTTAAGGACGAAACTTTTTTTAGTTGGTTATGGTGTAGTGCCCCATCCCTTCATCGTGTCCCATTTTCGTCCATAGGGTGCGCGAGAAAGGAATACTATCGCTACCGATTCAGCCAGAACCGATAGATCGGGATCGATTGAATCGATCGAACGGGAACGATTGAATTAAGATCATTTCCTTGTTATGGAAAGGATTCTTCGGAATCAAGTCCCATATTCGGCGGGTTGCACCTCGAGGATAGACTCTACGGCTGAGTCGGGAGAGACCTCCCGTTGCTCTACTTTTTATGCCACACTTGCTCTTTGGCTTTAGTTTTCGTGAATGCATTTTCGTGAATGTTTTTAATGGTTTTCATAGCTTGTATTTTCGAACTTCGCATTCGTATCGAACTCCTTGAATGGGACAGTGTTCTAATCAGTTGCTTATGCAATTTCAGGTGATCGCGTAGGCGACGTCTAAGCGCGACCAACCAATCCCTTGCCTTAAGTAAGACTAAGGTGAGTGGCTGACCTCCTTCTCTTCGATCTTCTGGTTTCAAATCAAATATGAAACACAAAAAGCATACTTGTATTCATAGTATTGAATTAATAAATTATGGCACGATTCTTCACGAAACACTTGCTATAGAACTATTATATATGAAACTAATACATGCTCTCTTATGCCACATCTAATTAGTCCTATGCAAAATAAAGATTAAATCGATTAACTAGTATCGCAATGATAAGGCTAAGTGCATAAAATAGACTAAGTTTCAAAGAAGAATAGTACGGTCATTGGACAACTTATGCACAAGGTATAGTTTTCTCGAATGGTTGCCTAGGCCAAGGAACCGATTCAGCCTGGAAGGAATGAGTATAGTAAGTGCCAGCAGGACTAGAGCGGGTGATTCGGGAACTTTCGAGTAGGGCTCGCTACCCACCCCGAAAGGATCACCGTTTAACCCAACTATAGTCCATAATGACTTGACATTGCCAGTGACCTTCACACCTGTCACGACCTGCACCCGCTTTTTCGGATACAGGACGTGTCCAAGCCAGCCTACGCCGCAGAGTTGGCGGTAGAACGATGTCAAGGCCATGATGCTTGAAATCACATAAAGAATAACTTTATTGCTCATTCATATTTCTAGAATTTATTACAACAGTTACAAGATTTATATTTGAAAGAAAATACAAAATTCTTACACATATTTGAAATGGCTACAACATCTATTTAAGGTCTAAGTTTTGGCCTGCAAGTACACCCATATCTTCCAATGCTAAGAGAAGCTACAGCTAACCTGAAAAATGTTGGTTTCCAGTCAGGAATGGAACAAGCACACAAACCGACGACAATACGAAAACACAATAGAGTTCACAAGACATGAAAATATCATATGTGAAATGAAATTAGAATATGGATAGCTGCACAATATATGAAATTTTCATTTGCTTGCCTCTTAACATGTTAACATGTAAATCGATCAGGATGGTTAGAAAGATCACCAAATAGCTAACATATTTTATAAAACCGCTTGAACAAATTGAGAGCTTGGGTTTAAATTAGCCACCCACCAGTACATATGATCGTACTGACCCTCACTCACTACAGGTGCTACGAATCAGAAGGAACTTTCCAACTAGACAAGACGACGTTCGTATTTTTGAAGCTTCGACCGTGCGTCGAAGACTCTTTTTGTACAACTTTTGTAGACTATCTGCAAACAGTCCAAGAATATATCTCGACTTTCCTCCATTCCAGGTAGCTAGAATACTTTTGTTGTAAATTGAGGGATACATGTATGGAATGACTATCTCATCGACGGTCCTTTTGTAATCGAGTCATGTTGTAAGCCCACGCAACATAATTGTAATAGAGTCTTGTAAATGAGGTCTATTATCAATAAAATGCAAATTTTCTCTGTCAAAATATGTTATTCAATTTTTCTGCGTACTCTCTTAGATGTTGTGTTTCGGATAAACTTATGACTATGCCTCGTGCGATCGCAACCTAGGATGGCACGGCATCACGCCCGGGGGACGACTAACGATTCTTCGGAATCTGGGCATGACACCGTACCGACCTCGGGTCCGAACCCGGGTGTCTTTCCACTATATCTAATACCAATACACCTACATCATCGTCCCCCGTATTCGACACACTGGGCATATTTTTGCAAAAACCCAACTAAATCATATGTTAGTGTCGGACAACCCCGACACGGCCGAAACAAAAGAAATCTTAATCCAAATCCTGGTCGCCCGGTGAGACGCGTCCACCGTCAAGTCCCAGCAAGCCCTGCCAACCCTAGTGACTACCTCGCCGGAGTATTGTCAGCCTCCCCTTTCTTCTGTCGAGCACTACTATTCCTGTAATACTGTGGTGCCTTGCCCGACCATTGCCATCCATCCTTGCCGAGCCCACTTCGGTAGGGCCCAACGACTGACAATACAAACCCCACCTCTGATCCTCCTCCCATCAGTACACCACCACCATTACCAACTTCACCAAACATCACATGACAACTACCGTTCTGCCTACCGCTCCTCGATGCCTCTGCGGCCAACGTCCCCTCCAGCGTGGTGCCTCTGCATCCACGTTGTCTCAGCCTCCAGCGAGCGTCGCCGCAAGTCACGTCTACGGTCTCCCTGGTCGACGTCGCTAGCCAGTATCACGCCCCGATTTCATAGAATCGATAGTCGTCCCCCGGACGTGATATCATACGAACCTAAATTACGATCACACAAGGCATAGTCATAAGGTTATCCGAAACACAACATCTAATAGAGTACGTAGCGAAATTGAACAACACATTTGAGACAGAAGGAACTTTCTTTTCATTGCTAATTGGTATTATTTACAAGACTCTATTACAATCCTTGCCACGCAGGCTTACTAACATGACTCGATTACAAAATAAACGCTGATAAGATAGTCGTTCTATACATTACATCCCTCTATTTACAACAAAATATTCCAGCCAGCTGGTATCGAGGGAAGTCGAGACATATTTCTTGGACTGAATGTGGAGTCTTCAAAAGAGTAGCCTCAAGCTTTTGCGCCCGCGAGTAAGGCTTCAAAAAGTTTCAAGCATTGCCTTCAGTTCCTAGGCACGCCTTCTTTGTTCGGAGCACCTTGAAGAGTAAGGATCAGTACAACACGTACTGGTGCATGGCTAATTTAAATTTTGTGCTCTAATTTGGTTCAAGGAGTATGTTAAAGCATGCAATTATTCTTGTGATCTTTCTAGCCATCCTAATGAATTGCATGTAGATATTCGATAGACAAAATAGCATAATTACGTTACAACTTACCTACGGCAGAGTATGCCATTTGCAGTATAAACTTACCATGTTCTTTCCTGTTCAATATCATTCACAAATACAGTATATGTGTTTATGTGAAGGTCGCTGGTATACCAATCCATCCTGGACTATAGCCTTAGTTAGACAGCGATCATTTCAGCACGGTTGCGAGCCCGCTGAAAGTTTCCGAAACACCCGTGCTACGATTCAGCACAGCTATCATGTTTCCCTCTAGGCCAAATCGGTTTCGTGGCCCCCCCGGGTTACCGTTCGAGGAAAGTCTACCTTGTGCATAAGTTGTCCAATAACCACGCTAGACTAAATTAGTTATTCAATACGTAACTTATCCATTTACATTGTGTTCCGCCGTATCGTGGCAATATTCATTCATTGATTGATTGATTCGTTAATACAGGTCTATATCAGGCATAACAAGTAAGCATGTAGTAAATCATGGCATGGCAGTTCTATAGCAAGTGTAGAGAAGAAATTATGCAACAGTTCATTGATTGAATTCTATAAAGATAAGCATTCTAGCATATTGTGTTGTCGATTTGTTTAGAAGCAGAAGGGTCAAGAGAAGGAGGGTCAGCCACTCACCTTGATTTTTTTTCTTGAGGCGAGAGACCCGTTGGCTGCGCTAGATGGCGCCTACGCGATCATCTAAAATCGCTTAAGCAACTGATTAGAACATTGTCTCATTCAATGAGTTCAATACAAATACGGAGTTCAAAAACATAAGCCATAAAAACTATCGAAAACATTCACGAAAATGTATTCAGAAAACCAAAGCCAAAGAAACAAGTATGGCATGAACAGAGCAACGGGAGGTCTCTCTCGACTTAGCCGCAGAGTGTATCCTCGAGGCATAACCCGCTGAATATGGGACTTGATTCTGAAGAATCCATTTCATAACGAGGAAAGAATCTTAATTCAATCGGTCCCATTCAATCGATTCAATCAATCCCGATCAATCGGTCCCGACTAAATCGATGGAAATAGTATTCCTTTCTTATGCACACCATGGACCAAAAATAGGGCACGATGTAGAGACGGAACACTACACCATAACCAACTAAGAAAAAGTTTCTGTCACGACCCACTCCCGAATAATCGGACACGAGTCGGACACGCCCAGCCTTCGTCGTTAGACACGACGAAGTAAGCCGTACCAATCTAGGGAAATCTAACCAGATAAACATAAATATGCACAATCACAGCATCTAAAACGTTCCCAAAAGATCACCATAATCTACAAATCCATATAACATAAATGTACCAGAGTCATCAAGAATGAAATACACTATAAACTCTAAACACAATATCTAGGAGTAAAGCTAAACAGTCTAAACCTGAAGCCTCAAGCTAAGTCATGGCTTCATCCTGCTCAGCTAATATCCTGGGCTCTGGCCCATAAGGTAGAACAATATCCTGCAAGTACACCTGCAACATATTCTAGTCAGAAGGGGAGCAAAGTACAGTTCTAGGTAATGAACAAGAACATGATATAGAAATGAGTACAAGGGAACATGAATATGAAATACAGGAAAATAAACATAAAAGTACAAGAATGAAAGTACAGGAAGTAAAGTACAGGAATGTAAAGTACAGGAATGTAACTATGAACCTGAAGTACAAGACATGATAAGTACACCATATTTGAAATACAACTAGCCTATGTGACCGGCTGGGGTGAGTACAGGAGCATGTATAAGAGTACATGATTATCGGTACGACTTAGGACCCGCGTGCACGATGCGAGGCCTAAGCTATCTACATGAATATGGTAACCGGGGTTTGGCCACATAGCTAGTGTATTTCCCTACCCGACACAAGTAAGTACAAGAACAAGAAATACAGGAGTACAGGATATCGTGTCATGGCGTCTCACAAGAAAGGTACAAGATATGTAAATGTATAAAAAACCATAGAACAGTACTTGCCTTGCTCCGGGAAGATACAAGTAATCAGTGGAGCTGGATATCCTCCTGGTTTATTAAGTACAAGTGGGTTAATATCTAAATAAGTTTTAATTTATTTATCTTGTGATTGCTAACTATGATCAACTATAACTTATTTATAATAAGTTAATTGATTAAGTTCATTCATTTCTATCTAACAATTTACATGCAACTACTCCAAATTGTAAACAATATTCTAGCCAAGAATTGAATTAGATAAAGTGTAACTACAGATACTATCACTCCTTACCCTTTTTTAACCTAGTACAATATAGTATTTAAAGTGATACATCAAGAAACCCACTAGCTACTGGTCTTAACTTCTTTGTTCATACAGCCACATCACTCTAAATAAAGGTAATACAGAACTCAAGATCTCAGGATAAATAAAGGAATTTACACAAGCACATTTAATAGATGACAGGTATTGATTTATGTATCAGACATTAAACTACTAAGCAGGCAACCTGACCTATAATCCCAACTAGCCCTTGATATGCTTCCCTAAGCCAGGCATATAATATTCAAGTTTATTCAAATACATTCATTACAAATTATAAGCATAATCTAAACTGAACTTCATCTCAGGGTTTACTAATTGAATCAGAACATTGGTATAGGGTCTCAGGTTCAACTAGTTAAATCAACATTGATATAGGGATCTCAGGATCATCAAACTCATTAAGGCAGTTGCTATATGCATATCAAGTTCAATAGATTGAACCAAAACATTACATATGAAAGTCTTCAGTTCATCAACTTGAACCAAGCCATTGCATACAAGTCCCAGGTTCATTAATTGAACTAAAACATTGCATAAAAATCTGAATTAAATACTGCATGCAGTCTCAGGTTCATCAACTGAACCAACTTGCTAACAACTGAAAATTAATTCATCCATAGCTGAATTGCAACCATCCCATAGTGTACAATGTAACAACACAGGTTGATTTCCAGGTTTCAACCCATTCAGAAATCATTTCCGTAGCTACTTTCTCGAAACACAGCACATTAATGAAAGTTACAACCAAAATTGAAATAAATCAAAAAATTTATATATGAATAGATCTGCATCTGTCCTCCTCCACAACTGAACCCAATTGTATAGACCAAAATAAAAATTTATACGATGAAACTTTTAAAATAAATGCATAAACTAACTCAATTCAATGATTTAATAAAAATCAATTTAGACTGCTCCCAGGTTGCCAAAGCCCATCCTACCCCTGACACGCCACACTGACACGAAATGATACACACGAATGCGACATGAACGGTACCAAGTCTCGGACACGAACCACACCAAAAGAAACGGACACGAACATCTATCTGAACTCCAGCCAGCTTCGATCATGCACGCACACGAACATGAACACAACATCCCCTACATGTAACACAGCAACATGCCACCCAATCTACAGATCCTGTCTAAACCAAATTCGTTAAAGAACTCATAACAGAAAGCTCCATAGCATAGAGAAGAATATGATAGTAGGATGATACCTGAGATATAGAGTCGACCTGTCTGATAGGATTCCAAGTCGTCGCACCTGATTCAAAACTTCTTATCACAAACTAATAATCGAGTTGGCCATTAAAATAAGCAGGTGGAAAGAAAAACAAATTTGTTTCAGAATCCTCCTTGAATCTAAAGAGAGTTTCGAATACCAAATCCAATAATTAAAGATTCAATCGATCTAAACATGAATGAATTTAAGGACATCATCCAACTCAACCTGACAGTTTGGGACACGAAGAACTCACCAATCAATGAAGATGATCGCCATTGTAGGTCCTAAAAATCAAGTTGTACCCATCAAAAAAATCATCAAAATCAATTTATACATCCTTCAAGTGAACTGTGCAGAAGACAGATTGCACAGCCATTCGATTGCGCAGGCTGAACTGCGCACTCATCCAAGTGCGCATGCTGACGTGGCCCCGTCATCATTACCTGACAAAGAATCAGATCTTCTGACAGCTGACAGCACGGAGAACGAGGAAACTGTTCGTTTATCGTGCAGCACGGTGCTCGAGAACAGCTGTACATGCAGCACAATCTGCCTGCAGCGCAGTCCATGCCAGCGTGGTCCATCCCAGCGTGGTTCATCTCAGCGCAATCCGAAGTCAGCGCACTTTATCAAGACAACTGACAAATGTACACGTGGCCTTCATGCCATCGATTGCTCATCACGTGGCAACCATCTGTACACGATCATGCGCATGTCAATCAAATAATGTCAATCAAATAATGCCATGTACAGAACTCTATAAATAGAGTTTCAAGTCCTTCCTAGGAGGATCATACACACATACAGAGATCAGATATCATCACCGGAGATCAGGAGTTCTTGCAAAGTGCTGCTGTATTCTTCAGAGGCTTTTGTCTTCAACTTCAGAGGCTACCGTCTTCAAAGTTCACATCGTCCAAGGGATAAAGCGATCGTCATTCAGATCGGATTCCTCTAGTTGTACTTTCCTAGAATTCTTGTAATCTTCTTTACAAAGTTTATTGAAATAAAGATCAACTTTTGTTTTTGCAAATAAAATGGCGACTCTGCTGGGGACGACTTTCTCCTTCGACGAGGAAGTGACAACTCAATGTGACGTTGCGTCTATCGGAAAGACGCAGAAGACGCTGGTTTTGAAGGTCAACCAGACGGCCTACGAAGCCATGATCAACTCCAGGACCACCCCTCGCACTGCGACAACTTCTGCCACGAGCAAAGTACGTCCAGTGTGGGTCCCCAAGACTGCTGCACAGTCTGTTGATTCTGCTACCAAGACTGCTGCGCAGTCTAAGATCTCTGTTGTCTCTATTGTTGCACAATCTGCCTCTACTACTCATGCGCAGTCTGCTGTTACCAGTGCACAAACCACTTCATATGCTGCCCTGTCAAAGTGCATGACTCATGTTCCTCTGGCGCAGTTGGCTGCAACTTTTCCTACGCAGTCCACTACTCCAGCAACCAGAGTGCAACACAAACACTCTGGTAACAAGACTCCTGCTGCGCAAGCCATTCTGAGTGAGGCCGGAAGATATTCTGCCAGAACTCCTCCTGCACAATCTGCCAGTGCGCCATCAACCCATGCGCAAGCTATGCCTGCGCAATCCAAGAGAGACAGCCCTTTGGCTAATCTCTCCTCTTCGTACAATAAGAGGAAAAGCTCTGCTCCTCTTCTCCAACACCCTGTTGCTCCTGCGCAATCCACTGGGGGTAGTCTTTTGGCTATTCTTCCTCCTTCCCAAAATAAAAGAAAAGGCCCGTTGGTCTTTTCTCAAACTTCCTCGTCCCATGACTTGGAAGACAACAGAGGGAAACGCTCTTTAGCTAACCCTTCTTCACTAAACAAAGGAAACGGCCCTTTGGTCTTTTCTCAGTCTTCCTCGGTTTTTACCGTAGAAGATCAAACTGAAAGTGCTCCGGCACCAGTCAGTACAAGAACCCTTTCTCATAAGGATTCTTCTTCATTCCTTGTCAAAGAGAAGTATACTAATCAGAGAGGTATTCTTTCTAGTCCGGTAGCAGAATTCTAAGATCTCCCAACTCATCAGATCTCCCGCTCAAAACAGGGAAAGTTGTTGGTGTCTCAGACAGAAACCCCTGGGGGTGAGTTTGCTGATCTGAAAATATATCTCAATCGACCAACTTTGGTGAAACGTAAACAACCAATGCCGAAGACCAACCAGCATCAGAGGCAAACTTCCAAGATCAAGAATTCGGACACCTATTCTAATGAAATGAGTACTTTCCTGTACACTCAAGGGACAAAACATTTGAAGAACCGGAACCATGTTTCGAATATTGTCAAAGAACACATCCCCTGAACTTCTTCTCGTCCCGTTGCGATTCCCGATCTCCGAGAACACCTCAAGCAAAAACGGGATAATATCTCAACATCCCCAGTGCAACCATTTGGACACCATTGTAATCACAAGGTTGTCATCAAGTGTTGTTTTCAGACAACCAGACGATCTGTCTTCGATCGTTTAAACTTTTTAAACTATGAACCTATGTCGGAAGATGAAGACGAGGTTTTGTACGCTTCTGTCAACATGACTTCCAGAGACACTGGAGGTAAGAAGTGCTCCAAGCACGGGAAGCCTCGCAAACCAAGCCAGCGATATTTGGATCTACTCCAAGAATCCTCTGAAGGAGTATTCCAACATACCAGATCCCGAAGCCGAGACACAATCGGTCAAAGGAATCTTCAAGATCCTTCTGGTCATCTTCCTCTTTCTCACTCAGGAGATGATTCTTTCTCCGACTATGATGTATACAGTAAAAGCTCAGAACAGACAGTGTCCTCCACTGTTCCCAGAGAAGTGACAACTTATGTTGTCAATGAAGACCCAGATGCTTCCAGTTCGGCTAGTCAAGAACAACGAATAGCTGCATTAGAAGACAAGCAGAAGACAATGGCCGAAATGGTCGCAAGTATGCATTCCATCATTGTGGCCCAGCATGCAGTACCACCGACCGTACCTCCTAGAAATCCTAAAATCATAGCATCGTCGGCGCCCGTCAATGCAGGGCTGGGCGTAGCATCTACTCAAATACCTCCTGTACAGATTCAACCTGCACCCAGTCAGTCAGGTGCTGGGGGTAGTGCTTACCACGCTGTTCTTCCCCCTAACACTATGATTCAACCCACTTCTTCTACATCAGTGGAGGATGCCAATGAAGCTGTCAAGCTCCTACGCACTCAGTTCAAGGCCTTCAAAAAAAAGGACAACTTGTAGAGGTTGGGGATCAAGCAACCTTACCCAGTTGAATGGAAGGAAGTTCCATTTCCTCCGAAGTACAAAATTCTAACCATCTCGCTGTTTGACGGCAGCACTTCTCCCAGTCAGTTCATTAACCACTTTAAGGTTATGACTGTCCAACTTCAACCAAATGACGTCTTCTTACCAGAGTATTCGTTGGCTGTTTAGTCGGCGTAGGATACGATTGGTACAGAAGCTTGCCCGATGGTTGTATCACCTCCTTTTCTGGCCTAAAGCAAATCTTTCTGGAATGATTCTATGAGGGGTGACATGACTATGTCAGCCCTCAATAAAATCAAACAAAGACACAATGAAACTGCTGAGAGTTTCATTGAATGGTTCCGTCGGGAAGCTTTGAAAATGCCTCTTGGAACTCCAGCCGCTGTCACCATAGATACCTGCAAGGCAAATCTTTTGCCTATCATCAGCATGTGGACAGGATCTACTCAGTTCCAAAATTGGCCATCTTTTGTTGTCAACGCTAAAGCAGCTGAAGTTAGCGCTGATAAATTCAAGCAACTAGGGGTACAAATGTCTAACCCCGACCGAGATGAACACCAGACATCGGGTGGTGGCAATCGCCAGAACAACCGCAAAGAAAAAAAAACTTTGAATATCAACTTGACGAATAAGAACAAAGAATCTTTGGCGGTCAACGTAGCTCCCCCTACGTCCACTTCTACTCCTTCAGCACCTCAAGCAAAAGAACCTCGTCAGAAAGTGGAGTACTCTTTTGACGAGAATGACACAGTGAGCATCTTTGACTGCTTGATCAAAAGCAATAAGCTCCAACTCCCAGATCCCAAGAAGCCCGATAAAGTCGGTAAGACTGATCATCCCAAGTACTGTGTCTATCACAGGTTCATCGGACATCCCACTCGAGCATGTTATGTGCTCAAAGGCTAAATTTAGGAGCTGGTCAACGCCGATGTTGTCACTCTGCAGCAAGACGAGAAGACTGTTACCGCAAACATAGTCTCAGTTCAATTCGGTGACTTTCTGCCCCAGATGGTACAGCATGGTGTCATTCCTATCCCTAAAGCTAATCTCGAGATCGAGAATCTCCCTCTTCCACGAAGTGAAGGTCTCGTCCCCTTGTCTCTTGACAATGGCGAGATTATGTGGATTTATCCGGATCTTGCTTTAGAGTTCAAACTTTCCTCTTCCTCCAAGAAGAAAGACCGCTCCAAAGGTAAGACAAATACTTGCAATATGGTGTCTTTTGACCCCATAGTTGATAAAAAAATCCTGTTGGGCACCAGATCAGGGAAAGCCTATCTAAAGGATTATCCCGAAGTTCAAGAGAGTCCTGCCTCTTTTTCTGAGCCTACTCCAGTGCAGCCTACTTCCACTGAGGATAATCCTACTGCATCTTTACCGGTTGTAGTGTCCATTCATCCCAAGTCGACGGTAGCCGACAAAGGCAAACAGCAAGTCCGCTTCGACAAACCTTTGAAGAAGTCATCTCCCTCAGGACTTGAAAAGCCTTACAATTTTGATATCTTGGCTCAGTTGGCTAATACACCGGCACGGCTGTCAATCTTCGATCTCTTGCGCCTCTTTAAAGAGACTCGAGAAACTCTGAGCGAGGCTCTCATGTAAGTTGAAACTTGTCTAGCCCTTCTGAAGAAGCCGAAAGCAGAACCAGCCTCTTGCCTCCATTGTCATAGTGTGTTGGAGTTAATTCCAAATATAACTTTCACACAGGATGACATGTTGATGGAAGATAATAGGCACGACCATCCTCTCTACTATACAGGATATGTCGACTCGATGAAAGTCGATCGTATTCTGATAGATCCAGGGTCTGCTCTCAGCATTATGTCGAAGACAATATTGGATGCATTGAAGATTTCAGTGCATAGTCTTTCCAATATAATCACCACTATTCTCGGGTTCAACCAGGGAAGGAGTGAACCTTTGGGCAAGATTCCCCTAAAACTCCAAATAGGCAATCTTCGCACAAAGGTTACCTTCTACATCATTGACAACCATGGTTGTTCTTATAATTCTTTGTTGGGAAGACCATTTCTGCATGAGCATAACATTGTTCCTTCGACTCTCCATCAATGTTTTAAATATGTTGATGACAATAGAGAGGTACAAAAGGAGGTTGCTGATCTTTATCCTTTCAAAGGCATCGAAGCATACTGCAACGATGCACGTATGTACAAGGATGAATTCGTAAAGGTTGTCCTATCTCTGGACACTGAAGAAGAGCAAGAAACAGTGCCTAATGATACCCTTATCATACTTGTCAAGGGCATGTTTCTTGTCCTCAGTCTTCCAGGCCATTAGCCATTCACTTGCCAGTCCAGAAGCAATCAACTGATGATGATCAGGATCAAAGGGAGCTCACCTCTTCTGAGCCACTTGTTATTGATTTACGTCGTAACAAGGAAAAAAGGCAGCTCACCTCTTCTGAGCCACTTGTTATAGATTTATCTCATAACAAGGAAAAATGGGAGCTCACCTCCTCTGAGCCGCTTGTTATCGACCTCCATCGTAACAAGGCCAATCCTTCTCCACATTCTTCTTTTTCCCCTCTTGTAATCAATCTGACCAAGCCTGCTAAGGCTAAAGGTCCTGCTGTAAATACAAATGTACAAATCAATGAAAAAACATCTACTTTCCAGTATACTGATGTCGTTTATCATGCTAAGTGCCATTTGGATATGTTAGATAGCTTTCAATCATTTACAATGGGAGTTGTACAATCTCTTCAAACAGAAGTCTCACTCGAACTTCCAAAGGATTCATATCGGATTGTTCCCGCTCGTAAGAAAGGCGAAAGTCCAATACTTTTTAGTAGAAGACCAGAACAACAATTCAGCTATACGGATGATAGCAAAAGTAATGATACAGGGCATCTTCAACTCCGTCGTTACAGTCAACAATCAAAAGACATCATCCGAAAGATGGGTTACGACTTCAAAAGTGGCCTCAATTATGGTAAGGGTAGAAAAACTCCTATCCGTACGGCTGTGCCGAAAGGAAAGTCAGAAATGTACTACAGCAGGACCAAAAGAGGTCTCGGATATGCTTCTTCTCCGGTATTATCCCCAGTAGGCTCTGAATCTGATAGTGAAGAGCGTTCTAACTCTTCTGATTCCAGATCATGGGATTCTGACACCAGCATCGGTCAAGTTCATCGATTGACTATATCTTCTAACATGGTCTCTATCGAACTTCCAGAAGGCTATGACGAGGATATTGAAGAAAGTCCATAAATAGATCCTTGGGCTCAACGAATGGATACCCAATGGGAACTCCGATTCGAACAAAGGGAACCTCCTACTGAAGATCAATTAGTTCAAGTTGATGTAGGAGAGAGCGGATCACCTCGTCCAATATTCATCAGTAAGAATCTTCCAGAGACAGATAAGCAAGAATTAATTCTTCTTATCAAAGAATACATTGATGTCTTTGTCTGGAGCTATAAAGACATGCCAGGTCTAGATTCTAAAGTTGCTACTCACAAATTGAACATCTTGCCGAATGCAAAATCGGTCAAACAGCAACAACGGTATTTAAACCAGAAATGATGGACACAATCGATGATGAAGTCAAGAAGCTCATCGTTTGTGGCTTTATCCGAGAAGAACAGCATCCTGATTGGGTAGCCAATGTCATTCCAGTTCTAAAGAAAATTGGCAAAGTTCGAGTCTGCATCGACTTTCGGGATCTTAATGAAGCATATCCAAAAGATGAATTTCCTCTCCCTATCACGGACGTCATGATCGACAACACATGTGGGTTCGAAAGAATATCTTTCATGGACGGATTCTCCGGATATAATCAGATTCGGATGAATCCTGAAGATGAAAAGCATACTTCTTTTCGCACTCCTCGCGGAGTCTATTGCTATACTGTCATGTCGTTTGGTCTCAAGAACGGTGGTGCAACATACCAACGAGCTATGAGTACCATCATTCGAGATTATCTGCGTAAGACTGTCGAATGCTACGTCGACGATATTGCTGTCAAAAGTCGTCTAAAGGAAGATCACATCCAAGACCTGAGAACTATCTTCAATCTCATGCGCCAACATCAACTCAAAATGAATCCCACCAAGTCATTCTTGGGTGTCTCTACTGGCAAATTTCTCGGCTTCGTCATTACCTCTAAGGGTATACACGTAGATCCCGAGAAGATCAAAGCCATTCAAGAGATGCGTCCTCCACACAACTTAAAAGAGCTACGAGGATTCCAAGGTCGACTTGCGTACATCAGGAGGTTCATTTCAAATTTGTCTGGATGCTGCAGGCCATTTACTCAACTCATAAAGAGGGGTGTATCTTTCGTTTTGACCGAAGAATGTCAACGAGCATTTGATGACATAAAGCGGTATCTCATGAACCCACCAGTCTTGGTGCTACCAATCTCTGGCATACCATTCTTAATGTATGTCCGTGCTATGGATCATTTATTGGGCGCTTTACTTGTCCAAACGAACAAAGAAGGCCATGAACAAGCCATCTACTATCTTAGTCGTACTATGATTGGTGCTGAACACCGTTATAGTCCGGTCGAAAAAGAATGCCTAGCTCTTATGTTCGCTGTTCAAAAGACTCGACATTACATCATTGGCCAAACTATTCATGTCATATCCTGAGTTAATCCTCTTCGGGTACTGATGAAGAAGCCTAGCACACTCAATTCTCGGCTGGCTACATGGGCTATTCTGCTAGCCCAATATGACATGGTATATGTTCCTCAAAAGTCTGTCAAAGGCCAAGTATTGGCGGATTTCTTAGCAGCTCATCCTGTTCCTGAGACATCTAAGCTCTATGATGAAATGCCAGACGAGACTTTGGAATCTAATACTATCTCTGAAGAATTTCCTACTTGGCGTCTATTCTTTGATGGTGCATCCAGGATTGGACCCAATGGTGCCATTGTCGTATGAGTTGGAGTTGTCCTTGTTTCTCCAGACGGGTCAGCTATCCAAAGAGCCTATTCCCTAGATGAGCCTTGCTCCAACAACGTGGCAGAGTACAATGCTCTACTCATCGGTCTTCAGCTAGCCAAACAACTTGACGTCAAGTATCTTGAAGTCTATGGCGACTCTAAGTTGGTTGTTAACCAGGTTAGAGGGACTTATGAAGTTTGCCATCAAGATCTAGTGCCTTACTTTGAAGCGACAATCAACATGGCTACATTATTCAAAGCCTTCTTCATTGAATATGTACGCCGAGCTTGCAATACTGAAGCCGACGCTTTGGCCAATCTTGCAGCAGTCTTAGCCATCCCTATCAAAGACAGCAGGTGGTGGTTATCTCTAATCGGGAATTTTTCTGCGTCGAAAATAATCGTAATATTGAGTTCAGTAATCTCACTGAAGTCAATGTTACCAATGAAGATTGGAGAACTCCTTTCATAGACTTCGTGGTCCATGACATTCTTCCTGAAGATCCTAAGGAGGCTACGAGTATTCGTCGACGATCTCTACGGTTCTACTACAATCAGATCACCAAAACTCTTTACCGGCGAACTTATGACGGCTTACTCTTGAGCTGTCTTGCTGGTGATGAAGCGAAGCAGGTACTGCATGAAGATCACGATGGTGTCTGCGGAGCACATCAACCTGGTCCTAAACTACAGGATCACATTCGACGCATGGGTTACTACTGGCCCTCTATGGTATCTGATGCCATCGAATATGCGAGAAAATATCGAGCTTGTCAAATCCACGCAGATTTTATTCATCAACCATCAGAATTCCTTCATCCGACTGCTGCTTCCTGGCCTTTTGAAGCTTGGGGCGTGGACATCATAGGTCCTATCAATCCTCCTTCTTCTAGAGGACATCAGTTCATACTGGCAATAGCCGACTACTTCTCCAAATGGGCCGAAGCTATACCATTGGCAGAAGCCAAGACCAGTAGCATCATCAACTTTGTCAAACACCATGTCATCTATCGATTTGGTGTACCTCGAAGAATCATTCATGACAATGGACCTCAATTCATCAGTCAAAAGTTCACAAGGTTCTGTGACGAACATCGGATTGACAATGTCGCTTCGATAGCCTACAATCCTACTACTAATGGCTTAGCTGAAGCTTTCAACAAGACTATCATCAAGCTCCTTAAGAAGTTTGTAGCCACTAACAAATGAAACTGGAGTGAAAATCTTGGAGAATGTCTTTGGGCCTACCGTACTACGGTCCGCAACCCTACAGGCTGTACACCCTTTTCTTTGGTATACGGCTGTGAAGCATTTCTACCTCTAGAACTCCATATTCCGTCTTTGAGGATTGCTATCACCAACGAACTCACGACAGAGAACAACGATCTTCTTTGACTTCAAGAGTTAGAAGCGCTCGATGAGAAGCGGCTATTAGCCCAACAGCATATTGAGTTATACCAAGCCCGCATCTCAAAGACTTTCAACCGCAAAGTTAAGGTCAGAGCCTTTCAAAAAGGAGAGCTTGTTTTAACAGTCAGACATCCTATGACTATGACTTACTCGAGCAAAGGCAAATTCGATGCGAAGTGGAAAGGTCCATACATCGTGAGCAAAGTCTTCTCAAATGGAGCCTATCAACTCACAGAGCTTGACGGTCGAGTTGCAATGATGCCCATCAATGGCAAATTCCTCAAGAAATATTATGTGTAAATATAACAGATAGTGATTGTAATTATCAGACAGTTCATAAATAAAGTTTGATTTTTATTTCTTCATAAATGTTGTTACATAATATCAAGGAAGGTCACTATCATCCTTCTCAAAATTGGGACGCGGGCCACTACCGTCCTTATCAAAAACATGATCAGCAAAAGAGTCGAGAACATTCTTGCTGGAACCCACCAAGAACTTGCAAGCAGCCATCCTTATGGCTTCTTCTTCTTCAGTCTTCCCTGGTTCAAGAAGGAAGTCCAAGATGTCCTTTAGCGGTTTGGGGGCAGACGAACCTTCGCCCGCTGCTATTTGCTTTGATTGAGCCGGCTCGACTGGACGTTCTTCAGTACCCGCGTCCACCTTCGAGGCGATCTCAGCCTTCTTGGATGCATCTCCAGATGACATTTTTATGTTGAAAAGTGAAAGTGAAAATCCTATTTGATTTTCTGTTCTATTTATAGACAGAGAGTTGTAAGACAATGAAGAGACACATTCATCTGATGGTTCGTCCATTCATCATATCCATTTGACGGTTAGTCCGTTCACATTCATCTGACGGTTCGTCCGTTCATTAAACGCATTCATCCGACGGTTCGTCCGTTTATTACTTTCATCCGACGGTTCGTCTGTTCATTATCCGACGGTTTACCCGTTCATTCCATCCACAATTATCCGACGGTATACCCGTTCATTCATCTGACGGTTCACCCGTTCATCATCCGACGGTTCGTCCGTTCACACATCCACTTGATGGTTCACCCGTTCATCATTTGACGGTTCGCCCGTTCATTACATTCATCCGACGATTCATTTCGTTCATTTATTTTGATGAATTATCCAGTTCATTCTTATCAGCAACTTGTCATCTTTGATTAAGTTGTCTATTGAAATAATGATATTCAATAAATTATATTTGCCATGTCCATATTACCTCTGAGCAGATATAATTGAATATGATTATTTTTCAGAATCAAGAAATATATCATGTCTTGTACCTCTGAATATATTTTCTATTGCTATTATTTATATCTGAATAAGATATGCAACAAATAATAGAGCCACAAAAATGTCTTTTATTGATCAAAAAAGAAAGACATTACAAAGACACATATCATGAAAAAAATAAGAAGATACAAAAGATCTTTCTACTCAGCCGGTGGTGTCATCAAATTGGTCATCTGCTGCTTCAAGATTTGGAGTCGCTCTTCACGAGATTCCATCACTCGTTTTCTAGCTTCTTCCATCCCAAATTTATCATCAAAGGTTGGTAGGATTACTAGTCTGTGAGTAACTTCAGCTTGGTGAGCTGCAGCATATTCATCTCTCTCTCGAGTCAGAACACCAAGTTGTTGAATTGCAGCTTGATGTTGAGTAGCTTCATCCTCCAGAGTTAATTGAGCAAGTCTCAATTCTTCCTGAAGACGGGCAATTACCGCTTGCAATTCAACAACTCTTCTTTCTTTTTCTTCAGCAACAAAGGCCACTGTTTCTACTTTGGAGTTGTACTCAGCGGACTTGGCAGTGAAAGTATCCAAAAGAATTTGGAAGTTAACTTTCTCAACCGCGGCCTCTTAAGACATACGTTCAAATTTAGCTTTCACCAGGAGCTCTACCTCTCCCTTTCTTAGCTCTTTATAGCTCTTAACTGAAGTCTCCAACTCATCTAATATATGCTCAAGGAAAGTAGCCTGAGCTTCATCCCCTTGGCTGCGGATGGCATTAATCAAGTAAGAGGTTGGACCTCTAACTGTAGAGAAATCAGCTTCTTTCTTCTCTATTACCCTATCTATTAAGGGTCCCAAAGAATTAAAGAAAAAGCTGGTAAAAGAGCTGATGACAAATTGATTGGTGGCCAAAGCTCCCGGAGTAGCAGCGACTCTTGTTGATGATGAAGCAGTAGGACGTTCAGCCACTTGGACGGGAGGCTCTTTAAATAAGGGAGCTAAAGTAGAGCTGGTCGCTCCTCCAGGTTGTTCGTTTGCAAAAACAGATAAACTTTATCATTTTGTCTGTCATTTGCAGTTATTGAAAAGATCAAAAGTGAAGGCAATCTTACCATGACTTGTCCCAGTCACAAGCCTTTCATCTGCTGGCCCAGATTCCAGTCTAGCAGAAGTAGCTTCAGACATTATTACCTGACTACTGCCTGCCTCGGAGCCACCTGACAAATGGCGACTGCTGCTAGCTATCGTCGTCACAGGTACTATATCCGTGCACACTGGAGGAGCTGGAGAAGATTCGATATCTGCATGGACCAAAGATAGAAATGTCAGCTATTAATCTATGAAAAGAAGATTGATAATTTCATTTTATACCTTTGGGATCAACAGTAGAAGTTTTCTCCAGGGCCACTTCCTTATTTGCAATCTTTTCGGAAGATACCTGCACCTCAACATCTTTTTCAGGATCCAAGGTGTCATCAGCTACTTTTGGAGATATATGGACTTCAATATCCTCTTCAGGATTCTGTGTCTCATCAACAGCTTCTGATGATGTACTCTCCTCACTATCCTCAGGAGCTTCATCGCTAGCGGTTGCAGCGGCATGATCAGCATCTTCTTGATAACCAAAGTCACAGTCATTTAAGGCCTCGATCATTAGATGATCCTCCTCTTCGCGGACTGCTCCTGGTGTGACAGGAAGCTGAGTAGTGTCTACCGCTGGCGAAGGAGATCGTAAAGCTTCATCTTCTCTGGGCTCTGCAGTCTCATATCTCTGTGCAGCTTCCTCCTCTCTTTGTTCAGTTTCCTCTCTCCGCTCTGGACTAGGTTCAGAGGCAGGAGTAGGAGATGACATAGTAATCCCAGCAGCAGCATTCACCACCACCGAGGATGGAATCACCTTTTTCTCTTTCTAATAGCCTATTTTTTCTATGAAGAGGCCTTTCTGGGCTCTCTACATCCACTACATCAACCGTCTTTTGAATAGAAGTCGGCGTAGTTGCCTCTTCTCGTTGAATTGACTCGGCCAGCTGCCGAGATTGTGATCTAGTAGTAACTTTCTCTGGTTGATCCAGGATAAGTTTTTTCTTTGCAGCTGGGGAAGAAGGTTCATCAATCCTTCTTTTTCTCTCTCGGGCCGGAGATTTAACAACTTTCAGAGAAATTCTCAGCGGTTGATTTACTTCCTCAGGGAAGTTTTCTTCCCTGGAGGCTTCCAATGGATCATCTACCGGTTCATGCTGTTCATCATTTACTGGAGCTAGTGTAACAGTGGCTCCTTTCTTCAGACGTGTCGCTGTTGCGAAGCTATCAATAAGACTAAAGTTCTTAGCAAATGTATTCGCTGTCGTATAAAATAGTGAATATGTGTATAACATTCTTGGGCCATTATCATTCTTGTTTGGCATCGAAAACACTGTCCTAGTGTCTCGAACATTGCAGTAGGCCCATGCCCTCACACCATCAATTAGGTACCCCTTTCCTTGTAGGCAAGTTATGGCGTCGCCCACGTGGAATTGGTCGTAACCAAATTGACGAGCGAAGTGACTCGACAGATATGGTTCCAGATAGCACTCCTCCTTAAATCTGTATACCAAATGTGATGGTCTGATCGACTTCAGCCAGTCAAAAGCTGCTCGGCCCAGTGGTTGCCTTCCCAGATCAACCAGATTTGTTGCCATGAATTCGTAACCAGCTGGAGGAGCGAAGCTATAAAAGTTACATCCCTTGCCAAGGTTTAGGGTACGTCTGCAGTCCTTCAGACTAACGTACACCCACTTGCTTCGGAAGAATCTACGCAGAAAGCTGCCGCTAACTGCCCCCATGTCGGGGTTCATCAGAGATGGATGATGCAGAAGCAACCACCCGAATAGATAGGTGTAGGGCAACTCCAGTCTAGGGAAGTTCCCTTTTTTACCCCTCCATTTGATCATGGAGTCGACATATAGATGAAGACCTGTATTTATTCTACAAGTCATCGCTGATAGTAAATCCATCCGGTAGCCGAAGACTAACCGGACGGCAGCGAAGAGTACGCCGTGGTGGAAGCGGTCCACGGTGCTTGCCCCAGGTACAACAAATCGGCGGAGCCAGTATATCAAAAATCCTGCCAGCTGAGCTTCTTGTGATATGGACCTGTAGCCCATTCTTATAAAGCTTTCAACAAAATCTCCGGGCTTGAGCGGAGGATATTGGTGTTCATCAGTAACTTTGATATCCATCTTCTTATTCTCTTCCATCAGTTTTATTACCTCACTGTGGCTGAGAGGTTGAAAGAAAGTTGGGTTGCAGGAGTCATGATCTTTGGTCTTTTTCTCAACGATATGGTTAAAAAAAAGATACGGCAACCACTTCGATGAATAACATGTGCCGGAAGAGCCACTCTTGTAATACAGAGAGCATATGTTATAATGGCACAGTAGTTCGTCGAAAACTGCTACCATCTCTACATTTTCCCGACGCAGTCTATCTAACTCGTCGTTTGTGGGAACATACTCCTCATAAGGGGAGTCTCCTGTTGGTAGGCATGAGATATACTTCATCTCATGGAGGGCAAATCCCATCTCCCTACAGGGCGTCATGAACGTCCCTGTCCTATAGTTATACCTCTCTGCCAGGGCTAGAAACAGATGAGGGTTTGGATAGAAGCCATACACGGTAGCATATACCGCATTATAAAGCTCGATCTCTCTAAGTTTGTCTTCAAACTGAGCCAATGCCCATTTGGCTATGCAGTTCCACCTCCTGTTATCCGGGTTTACCAAACCGGTCAGCCGGATGTCTTGATCCGAATATCTGCCCTCCGCCTTGGCATACTTATTTGCAAAAATCGGTGTCCTTACCGGCAGCAACAAAGACGAGTTCTCAGGAGGGATACAGCCTGGCTTCAACCCTCTTAGTAAAGTGCTGTATCGCTCAGAAGAGCTATAGAACATGTCTCTATTATTTGGACCTTTCTTGACACAGATTTTTCCTGTCCGTGCATGTTGAAGGGGAGTAATGTCCCATTCCATCCTCCTGGGATGGCTTGCATGAGCATACCGTGCTAGAGGGAGGCATCTAGCTATGTCTGGCAACTGGATTATTTTCTCCTTCCTTTGGAAAGTTCTCGACTCTACACGGGGTCTAGGTTGAGAACTCTTGTCGATGACTTCACCAAATAGGAACATGGGCTTCTTGTGGATTATGGCGTCAGTAGACTGTAAGGGCTACCCATTCATCAAACTTAACAAAGTTTCATTATCCTGAGCTATCAGGATAGCTTGGCGAGAAGATGGAAGGGCATATTGTGGGAAGAGCACATGGGATAAGTCTTCTTTGAATTCTGGCTCAGCAAGAGACCCTGCAAATGTTTCATACTCAGGATCCTCTCTGATGTTAACCGCATCAAACAGAAAAAGCAGAATTCAGTAAAAGTCAAATCAAAGATTCTGTCAGCAGATTGCACAAGCATCCGATTGTGCAAACATCAGATTGCATAACCAACAGATTGCGCAACAATAGCTTCTATGCGCAAATTATCCAGTGGCACCAACTCATCCACTTGCGCAAGCTATCAGATTGCGCTGAATAACTCGCGCAAAGTATCAGTTTGCGCTGGATAGCCTTGCGCAAATCAACAGACTGCGCTGACTTTTGCCAGCACGTTCTAACCGATTGCGCAAGAAAATAATCTTCATAAAAATAAAGATTATTGGTTTTGTGCAACCGAAACCCTAAACAGGGTGGCACAACGAAACCAGATCTCTAAAAAGAGATCAGTTTTAAGGTGCAGCAATGGCGAAGAACCCTATAAAGGGTTTTCGATTAGATGTCTACCTTGTAGTGCTGGGTGAGCCACCTCATGACGTGAAGGGCACGACACAGCACGAGTCAAGGACTCGACTGGGGCCTTTCCTTTCTCGGTGGTGGATCGCTTTGGGTCCATGGAGATCGATGAAGAAGAAGAAGGAGAGTCGAGAGAGCTCGAGAAATTCTTTCTTTCAGAAAATCAGAAGCAAGTAAAGAATGACAGAGAAGAGAAAGGGAACTATTTATAGTTTTCGAGAATGAACAAACTCTTCAGATTATACCGGATAAATAGGAACTAATTCCTCCGATTGCGCAGACAGGTCATCATATGCGCAACTTGATTTTCAAATCAAAATTTAAAGTATTTTGAAGCTTTGACTATTTTCAAACTTTGAAAACTTTGAAGGGGGTCTTGTAGGTCCTAAAAATCAAGTTGCACCTATCAACAAAATCATCAAAATCAATTTATACATCCTTCAAGTGAACTGCACTGAAGACAGATTGCGCAGCCATTCGATTGCGTAGGCTGAACTGCGCACTCATCCAAGTGCGCATGCTGACGTAGCCCCGTCATCATTACCTAACAAAGAATCAGATCTTCTGACAGCTGACAGTACGGAGAACAAGGAAACTGTTCGTTTATCATGCAGCATAGTGCTCGAGGACAGTTGTACATGCAGCACAATCTGCCTGCAGCGTAGTCCATGCCAGCACGGTCCATCCCAGCGCGGTCCATCTTAGCACAATCCGAAGTCAGCGCACTTCATCAAGACAACTGACAAATGTACACGTGGCCTTCATGCCATCGATTGCTCATCACGTGGCAACCGTCTGTACACGATAATGCACATGTCAATCAAATAATGCCATGTGTCCAAGACAGTTAGCCCACGATCAAGTAACTGCCAGCACAATCTGACGCGTGCGCAGTCCAATGCAGCACAATCCAACTTGTGCAGTCCAGAATAACTACAAAGTAGTTACTTCCAGAACTCTATAAATAGAGTTTCAAGTCCTTTCTAGGGTGATCATACACACATACAGAGATCAGAGATCATCGCGGAGATCAGGAGTTCTTGCCAAAGTGCTGCTGCATTCTTCAGAGGCTTTTGCCTTCAACTTCAGAGGCTACCGTCTTCAAAGTTCACCTCGTCCAAGGGATAAAGCGATCGTCATTCAGATCGGATTCCTATAGTTGTACTTTCCCAGAATTCTTGTAATCTTCTTTACAAAGTTTATTGAAATAAAGATCAACTTTTATTTTTGCAAACAGCCATTACTGACGGGATCTCATCGTTGGTGAGGAAGAAGACAACATAGAGGCGAGTCAATTGATGTTGCCAGTGCCCGATCTGGATACGATGAACTCGGAATCACCTAGAATAGAGGAACGAACTGATCAAGAACCCATCAGTCAATTGTCCGACCGATCTCAACATGATAAGGAAAAATAGAATGGCTCCGACTCACCGTTGTTTTCTTGCGTCGTCGTCGGAAAAATATCCTAGTTGTCATCGAAAATGGTTGTACCACCGCCAGAAGATGATCGAAAGTCATCTCAGTCGCCGCTGCGGAAGATCCGTGCAGTCGAGCGCTGTCGGGGTTGAGAGCTTCCCGTCGTCGTCGAGAGGTGGACGTCGCTGTCATTGTCGAGAAGAGTGGCCGCCAGATGGTCGTCTGTCGTCGGAGATGGATCTTGACATGCTGTCATCGCCATCACGAAACTCACCGGAGGAATCGTCCTGTTCGTGCGCCTGGCCACCGGAGAAGAATCGCGCCTGGTCGCCGAAGAAGAATCGACACCGCCGCCATCGCCATGGCGGTTCACCTCCCGTCGCTGCCATATATTAGGGTTAGGGCTGAACAGATTGGGGAGAAGAGGAATGGGAAAGAGAGCTCTGAGAATGAGCTTGAAAAAATATAGGAAGAAAAATACTTTTCTCTCTCCTGAATTCAGTTATTAAGAAGTCAAAAACTTACAATAACCCCCCCCCCCCCTCCACCTAAGGGGAATTTTGCAGGAAGGACCCCCTCTTTATGTTAATTGCAAAAAACTATAGAAAAATAAATTAGAAAATGGTTAGAAGAATTTTTAAAAATAGGGACCACTCTAATTCCCTTTAACAAACTAGAAATTCCCTCCCAAAGTATAAATTTGAATTTCCCTCCAAAATAATTATAAATATTTTATTATTCAAATATCTGCTTAACCAAAATTATTTATTTAGAAAATGATTTTTTTAAATCCCAGAAAGTGAAAGGTGGGGTTATAAATCTCTCCCCTTAAAAGAATTTCGTCCTCGAAATTTAAAGAGGTATAGTAAACAAGATTAAGCAATAAAAATAAAATTTGAGACTGAGCAATTAGGTTAGACATGCCATAGAACTAAGTCCAGTCATGTCTAGAAGAATAATTTATTTAACATGATCCACTAAGCAAGATACAAATCAAAATTGAGGCATGGTGAAAAATGGTCATGATCAAAACTATTCAGTCATGGTTTCAAATTATCAGACATGATTGATAGGAACAAATATAATCATCATAAAATATAGACACGGTCAGGTTTTCTGGATATGATCAGAGGTAGGGCTTGGAAGGATTTAGCATGGTAAAATAAACAGTGAAGCAGCATGATCAATAATAACCAAATTGGCCAGACACTAATCGAGACAAGATTTTAATTAATACCATGTACGATAATTTCATACCAAAAATTAAAATGATACAATCCATAATAATCAAAAATTAAACAAGCACGTGATGGAATGAAGTTTCAATTATGACTTAGAGGCGTAAAATCATGAAGGGCACGATCTTTGAAGCACGATTTGAATCGAAGGTTAGTCACAAATGGACTAGAGTAAGATAGGAAAATCACGGTTGGATAGACATGATTAAGATTGAAGTTTAGATAACACACAATCGAAGTATATGCACAATTTTTAAAATCTAGTTAATCGGAATCAAGATCTAACAATGTGTAAAATCAACGATCCATCAATAAAATGCAAGGAGAAAAATTACAAGAGTTGAGGGAAAATATGGAACTAATCAGGAGATATCAATATCAAGTCAAGGTGAGTACATGGATTTGTCATTTAAGGAAAATCAATAATCATATGAAAGAAGAATATAGTCTCCATGGTACCCGAGAACATATAGGTATTTGAAATAACTTTGCTTAGAATCCCTACCCCGCTAGTATATACCTGACTGCAGTGGACTTTCAGCTCCGTGACCCAAATAACAATATGTCACCGAATATTCTGTCAACCTTATCCATTTTCTAACAATCATTGACGAAACAACCCAAGAGATCAAGATATGAATAATATGACAAAGTCTCGACAATACTCGAAAACCTATGAATGTCTAAAATCACTTCAACTTAGAGTTCATGCCTCGCCAGTGCACTGCTGGCTGCAGTAAACCCTCAGTATCCATAGTCCAGATAATGACTGCAGCGCACAACTGCTACGCCCCAGTAGGTCATCGAATAGTCTCTCAACCTTATCCATAGAATTTTAAAAGGTTTCAAGAAATCTAAATAAATTTCGATAGTCCAAGTCACGATAATGGTGGGATTATCTAACGGTTAGAAAACAAGGGTTTATTATGTACTAAGAAGCAACAAGGTGTCCAATCAAAGAGTAGTAAGTTCAAAAGTCAAACAGGGAGATTTAAAATTTTGAACAGGAAATAGAAGTTCAAATAGTAATCGAAATCTCAAATGAAATCCGGGATGGTAACAAGATTTCGTATTTGGAACGTAATCCTGGATAGGTAACGAAATCTCAAAGGTGGCATAGAAGCAAAATATCAGATACAAGACAAAGTCTCGAATTGAGGACCAGAAATCTTGTACATGAATCAAAGTATAACAAAATCTCAATTGGCAACAAAGTCTCGAACAATACATTGAAAGAAATTTCAATAGGAAACAATTCTCAGATAGAAAGTCAACATCAACAAAGCCGCGAATAGGAAGTAAAATCTTGAATAGAATCTCGAATATGAAGCAAGGTTATGAAACGTGAAAACAATCAAAATCTCAAATAAGGTTGCAACACAGCCGCAAACAGAGAATAATCTCGAATAAAATAATGAATAGAAAATAGAATCTCAAACAAGGAACTGATCAAAGTCTCAAAATAGAAAACAAGATCTTCATACAATATCTCGAATATGGACTGAATCGCAACAAGCACTAATTAGAAGCGAAGGTTCAAACAATGTTTGATTAGGAACAAAGCTCGAATAGCGAACAAAATATCAATAAGAGAATAGGAAAAATGTCCATAAAACAAGCAAAATCTTGGATAGGAGACAAGGTCGAAATGAAGTAGTGGACAAACAACTCTCGAATAAAATCAAAGTCATGAATGGAAAACAAGTCTCATATAGAGAATGAGTTACAATCTTGAATAGTAAATGAATCTTCAAGAACCTTCAAAGGAATCCTCAACAATATTCTGAATATGACAAAACTCAAACAAGGCTTCGAATGAGGAACATGGTTTCGAAATGAAATCTCGAGTAGGAATTAAATCTCAATTAACATGAAGTTTGATGAGAGAACAAAATTTCCAAATAGGAGCTAATCATTAGGAACAAAGTCATGAATGAAGAATATGCAAACAGTATCAATTAATGGATTTCAAACAATTATCGAATTATGGATATGAAACAAGTTTATCGAATTAGGAAACAATAAGTTTCGAATATCAACCAATGTTTCAAAATAAAAAATGAGAGGTTTAAAGAAATGATCTAGGTGCTAAGGGGGATTTAAGGAAAGACTGGATTACGAATCAAGATATATGGTTTCTCCAACCATGCAAAAAAAAGCCTTTCGGTCTTCAGTCTGTCTTCAGTATTCCTCCAGAACTGGAATCTCTTCAATCATCTTCAACTGTTCTGACGTAGACTGGTCCATACAGTAGTGCTTCATGTGATTGCTGAATCTGGAGAGGCGGGTTCCCTTGCTGTAGTCCTGGTGCTCTTTGTGCTCGTCTTTGGGTAGTGTGGTCAGTGGTCTCCGAAAAATCCTTGACTTGAAGGGCATGCGATCCGCAGAATAAACATAGCCTCCGTCTCTTATGGCACTCATTGTAGTGGTGTCCTGAGTAGCGACAGAAATTTGCAGGTGATCGTCGTCTGGATCTGAATCTGGATCTCCTACTGTGGCTAAAATACAGGGACTCTGGTAGGAAGATGTGGTTGCTGGGGTACTGACTGTTGGAATCTTGATGCTCCTCGACCATGGTGATCAGCAACTTGTTGGTAATCCTTCATTCGGTGGAAAGAAGATTCACAGAATAACTAGAGTTCGAGTCTCTTGCGACACTCCTTGAAGCGATGACTGGATGGCAGTGGGAAGCACAAATAGCCATCATCTGAATCTGATGGTACGGCTGAAGAGGCGCTGTCTGAGTGTGGCGATGCTTTGCTGATCCATAGTAGTTGATGTCTTCATCATAAGTCTTCTTGTTTCTCATGTGCTTCAACTTTCCATCTCGTTCCATTGTATGTGCTGCATTCTAGATCAGAGGAGTCGGATCCTCAGAGGCTTGGATGTTCTTCAGTGGCAGCTCCAGGTTCTCGATTTGCTTTCCGGTGCAAGACATACGTGCGATGTCGGAAAAGTCCAAGTGTCTGAGAGTCTGGAAATCAGAAGTCTTTTTCTGGCTCGAAGAGTGTATTCACAAGTATGGCTTGGAAAAGGATGGCATGTCCCATCTGGTTGTCAGGGAACTCTTCAAACATCTCCGTCAACTACGTAGTACCCATGGGGATAGTAGGGTGACAGAAGGTAGTGGAAGCTCGAAACCCTCAAGTGTAGGTAGATCGATTATTTCGATGTCGCATGCTTTTGGGCTGTCTGAAAAACAGAAAACTGTAAAAATAACCTAGACCTAAAAACAACAAGTGTTTATAGAATATCAATATACCCGATGTACCCGATTTTCTATGTTGTGATCAAGTTTCTCTAATTTAACAAGTCCCCCAATAGTACACTAATACCTAGGTACCATTATGATTGGCCTGCATGGGCCACCACTAAAAATATGTCACGACCCGTTCCCGAATAATCGGACACGAGTCGGACACGCCCAGCCTTCGTAGTTAGACACGACAAAGTAAGCTGTACCAATCTAGGGAAATCTAACCAGATAAACATAAATGTGCACAATCACAGCATCTAAAATGTTTCCAGAAGATCACCATAATCCATAAATCTATATAACATAAATGTACCAGAGTCATCAGGAATGAAATATACTATGAACTCTAAACACAATATCTAGGAGTAAAGCTAAACAGTCTAAACCTGAAGCCTCAAGCTAAGTCATGGTTTCATCCTGCTAAGCTAATATCATAGGCTCTGGCCCATAAGGTAGAACAATATCCTGCAAGTACACCTGCAACATATCCTAGTCAGGAGCGGAGCAAAGTACAGTTCTAGGTAATGAACAAGAACATGATATGGAAATGAGTACAGGGGAACATGAATATAAAATACAGGAAAATGAATATGAAAGTACAGGAATAAAAGTACAGAAAGTAAAGTACAGGAATGTAAAGTACAAAAATATAACTATAAACCTGAAGTACAAGACATGATAAGTACACCATATTTGAAATACAACTAGCCTATGTGACGGCTGGGGTGAGTACAGGAGCATGTACAGGAGTACATGAATATCGGTACGGCTTAGAACCCGCGTGCACGATGCGAGACCTAAGCTATCTACATGAATATGGTAACCGGAGTTTGGTCACATAGCTAGTGTATTTTCCCACCTGACACAAGTAAGTACAAGAACAGGAAATACAGGAGTACAGGGTGTAGCTCCCCTTCCCGGAATTTTGAAATATTTTTTATTTTATTTATTTGATTTAAATGGTAAATTTAGAATTTTGTAAATAATTATTTAGTTAATTATTACGGTAGGTGACTTTAGCCATGGGGGAGTTTTGAAGTACAAGACGGCTAGGAATTATAGCACGGATAGTGCAGTAGCGTGCTTTGACTAATGTTTAGCCATGGTAGGGGAATGCCAAGCATAAGAGTGTCCTAACTAGAAAAATCAGACAAAGTTGCGGCTTAACCCTATAGATGATTTAAATATCCATTAATTAGATTATTGACTTTTAGAAGACCCGATCGTGCCAAACCAACTAGATTGGACCCGAACCAAGCTCAAGCCCGTGTAGGCATGAAGTGTGACCAAGATGTTAGTATCGATATATTTTGTGTGTACGTATTTTTCTTAAAATGCTCTATTACATACATTTTGTAAGTAATTATTATTAATATTATTACTGTTATTATGTATATATAGGTAGTTGATATTCATAAAATATTTTAAAGTATTTTAAATGATTTTTCTTATCTACCCTGGTGTATTTTGGAATATTTAGGCTAAAACCCATATTTGTATACGTACATATTTTTGGATTCCAATGTTTGTTATAATTGTTACTATTATTAATATTGTTAATATAATTATAATAATATCGTTTGAAAGCTTGGATTAAATATAAAATAAATATATGTATGTATATACGTTTTAGATATTTTAAAGTATTATTTGGGGATACTTGTTGTTGTAGAGGTATAAATATATATGTAGAAGACACGTATATAGATATAGATGTATATATAAAAGTAATTTTATATAGAGGTAATAAATAGAACGAGTAAAAGAAGTTTTCGTGCAAATGTCAAGTGCCAATTTGTAATATTATTGATGATAGCTGGAACAATATTGTTGTATTCTTGCATTATGCAGTAGCAGCCCGAACTAATCCTCAAGGCCATCAAAGCCAGACCAATCAGTCCAGGCCTGAGCCTTCCCCCCCCCCAAGCCCATCAAAGTCGGCCCAATTAGCCCAGCCTCACAGCCTTCCCCCAAGCGCTCAAGGCCGACACCAGGTTTCCATAACAGTTGAGATACATAGATCGTGAGAACGAGAGGTTATTTCGAGAAAAACCCTAAAATTCCTCGACGCTGCACCTCCCCAACACCCCACGACCTTGCCAACCACCTGGGCCGCCACCCACGGCCATGCGCCACTGTGTGAGTCGCCGGAAGGCGGAGAAACCGCGTGCGCACGACCTGGAAACAGAACAGCACAGCGACAAATGCATACGAACGACCCAGTTTGAGATGAGATTTTTCATCTCTCAATGAATCATTATCCGATCTATTTGTTCATATGTGTACACAACACCTACAACTCTAATTCCTTTCGATTAGATTTTATTTAATTGCATTAGTTAGTCGAGAAAACCTTCAAAAAATCTCAAGAAAAATTGTTCCATGACAAAACAGGAAAACAGCCCTAGTAGCCATGTTTGGAGACCAATCATTGTCAACCTGCAAATAATTGATTAGAACCAATTAGAAACAGTTAGATACAACCTATAGGGCTTTGCGAACGTTTTTGTACAATCGAATTTCGTCGATCGTACGTCGAGAAATTCGTCTCCCAAAATTGATAAAAACCTATTTTAAAAATAATAAAATTCTTCGATACGACGTGCGTCCCGCCAATCCGGACGACGTGGTCGCGAACCGAAGGCATTGAAAGGTGCGTAACGGCTTCATGGTCGTGTGGGCTTTGACGAAATTAAAATTGATCGCGTGTGCGCGACGAATTTGATACGTATCCGTCGAAATTCATCGTATCGGCCTATGTGCAAATTTTCTAATTACTTTGTACACGCTCGTCAGATTGAGACAAAACTTGCGCCAACAGGACTGTATCATTTTTCTGGTCCTGTATGCCAAGTTTGGTCCGATTCTGAGACAATTGATCGGATCGCCGTTTCGTGGGCCCCACGGTCCGACTCAACGGGCGATTTTGTACACGGCCCGCCAGAATTCAACTCTGGACATACGATTGGGTTTGTATCGGAAAACTGGACCTGTTGACATATATTTTGATGACTTTAGAGACCGTTGACTCTGGCACGCTTTTCGGTGCAAAGCGGGTCCAACGGCGGACATCATTTTTGCCCGAAATTACCATTTTTCCCCTGTGTCCAGAATTAGACTTAAGGACAGGCAATCCTAGCTAATTTGACTATTCTGAGAATGTTGGCAATGTTTATTTCAGCTTTCGGAGACAGTTGTGTTGATTTGGACTCTATGGCTTAGCAGTGGACTATATGGTTGTTGGATCTGCATGCAATCCCCAGGCAAGTATACCTTGCCTCCCTCTACAGTTTATTTTTATGCTTATAGTACACCTATCTTAGTATGTCATCTTGAGTTACCTTAGTTGCTATAGATTTATGTGATACCATGTTTACTAGTTTATTGTCTTGCTTGTATATCAGTGTTTCATGACTTGATAGTGTAGTTATACCAGGCTTGTTTATGTCATGGATCATGCTAGAGTTGTCCTTACCTGTGTCATGACTGAGTTGTACCATGTCTTCACCTGTGTCTTGACTGAGTCGTGTCTGTAAGTATGTGTGAGTGATATGTTATTCCTTTGTCTTTTCCACAACCTGCGAGTCTACACACGGGACGAGGGTTGTCCTTTGCACCTACGAATCCACATACGAGGCGAGGGTGACTTGTCTTGAAACTGACCTGCGAGTCCACATTCGGGGTGAGGGTTGGTATCCATTGATCTACCAGCAGTTCATTTATGCATAGTTGATCCCGTATTCGTGTTCATAGTTACCTGTCAGTAGCCACATGTCAGTTTTCTGTCTAGTTCCTGTTTATACCCTGTATATATTATTGTATGATTAAACTGTTAGACAGGTATGTTTTATGTATCTTGCTAGTCCTCTGAGGACCTAATGATCTCTTCAGGTTTAGCGACTACATGGAGTTAGTTAGCAGAGTAGGATGGTAGAGGATTACGATGTATGATACAGGTATTTGTTTGTGATATTTCTTTATTATCTTCTCGTGCCTTATATTTCATGCCATGATATATTCTGCTTATTTTACAGACTCATATCATTCTTGGAGTCTAATCGGACAATATGCTAATGGGCTGCAGACCATGACCCATACTTGTTCATTCTTGTTTATATGATTCCTGTGGATTGAGATATAGTTTACATTAGACATGATACCCTACTCTGGACAGCTTATAGGTACTCGAGTCGGGCTGGAGTCCACTCGATACGTAGCTGGCTTACTCACGAGCTCGCGTCCGAAAACCGGGTACGGGTCGTGACAAGTTTTTGTGGTGGCCCATGCAGGTCAGAGCATATCGTATCGGTTACGTAATTGTACTGATACGAGCCTGCGACTATGACTAAACCCTTAGAAATCTCAATCCATACTGCCTTGAAAATTCTCCTAGAAATTCTCTACATCCTTGAAAACTCCATATTTGCTCTCGATTATACTTTCTTGCTTTCCGTACCATTGATTCTTGTCGCATCCTATTCCAGGGTGACGAATGATCGTACTGTCTAGAATTCATCAAAAATTCTAAAATTATAGTATAATATTGCATGATTATTGAGATTTGGTTGTTTATAGATATTAGGGAGTATAGATGCCACAAGCCCTAGATACCTGTTGTTAAAATTATTAGCAACTAGTTAGAAGATCCTAAGACTTTAGTGACTGTATTTTGAGGAGTAGTGTGACCAAAGGTGGGTAGAAGTTCTCAAGTATTCGGAGTGATGAGATGACTAAAGAATGTCACAAAATATTTTGAGAGATTAAATTTGAGGAGATTAAGGTAATAGTAGAATTTGATTTTTAAGGAATAGTTAAGTATTAGAATTTCGAGGACGAAATTATTTTTAAGGTGGGTAGATTTATAGCTCTCCTTCCCGGAATTTTAAAATATTTTTTTATTTTATTTATTTGATTTAAATGGTAAATTTAGAATTTTGTAAATAATTATTTAGTTAATTATTACGGTAGGTGACTTTAGCTATGGGGGAGTTTTGAAGTACAAGATGGCTAGGCATCATAGCACGGATAGTGCAGTAGCGTGCTTTGACTAGTGTTTAGCCATGGTAGGGGAATGCCAAGCCATAGGAGTGTCCTAACTAGGAAAACCAGGCCAAGTTGCGGCTTAACCCTATAGATGATTTAAATATCCCTTAATTAGATTATTGACTTTTAGAAGACCCGATCGTGCCAAACCAACCAGATTGGACCCGAACCAAGCTCAAGCCCGTGTAGGCATGAAGTGTGACCAAGATGTTAGTGTCGATATATTTTGTGTGTACGTATTTTTCTTAAAATGCTCTATTACATATATTTTATATGTAATTATTATTAATATTATTACTGTTATTATGTATATATAAGTATTTGATATTCATAAGATATCTAAAAGTATTTTAAATGACTTTTCTTATCTACCCTGGTGTATTTTTGAATATTTAGGCCAAAACCCATATTTGTATACGTACCTATTTTTGGATTCCATGGTTTGTTATAATTGTTACTATTATTAATATTGTTAATATAATTATAATAATATCATTTGGAAGCTTGGATTAAATATAAAATAAATATATGTATGTATATATGTTTTAGATATTTTAAAGTATTATTTGGGGATACTTGTTGTTGTAGAGGTATAAATATATATGTAGAAGACACGTATATTGATATAGATGTATATATAAAAGTAATTATATATAAAGGTAATAAATAGATGAGTAAAAGAAGTTTTGGTGCAAATGTTAAGTGCCAATTTGTAATATTATTGATGATAGCTGGAACAATGTTGTTGTATTCTTACATTATGCAGTAGCAGCCCGAACTAATCCTCAAGGCCATCAAAGCCAGACCAATCAGTCCACGCCTGAGCCCTCACCCCCTCCAAGCCCATCAAAGTCGGCCTAATTAGCCCAGCCTCACAGCCTTCCCCCAAGCGCTCAAGGCCGACACCAGGGTTCCATAACAGTTGAGATATATAGATCATGAGAACGAGAGGTTATCTCAAGAAAATCCCTAAAATTCCTCGACGCCGTACCTCCCCAACACCCCGCGACCTTGCCAACCACCTGGGTGGCCACCCACGGCCGTGCGCCGCCGTGTGAGTCGCCGGACGGCAGAAAAACTGCGCACATGCGACCTGGAAACAGAACAACACAGCGGCAAATGCATGCGAACGACCCAGTTTGAGATGAGATTTCTCATCTCTCAATGAATCATTATCCGATCTATTTGTTCATGTGTGTACACAACACCTACAACTCTAATTCCTTTCGATTAGATTTTATTTAATCGCATTAGTTAGTCGAGAAAACCTTCAAAAAATCTCAAAAAAAACTGTTCCATGACAAAACAGGAAAACAGCCTTAGTAGCCATGTTTGGAGACCAATCATTGTCAACCTGCAAATAATTGATTAGAACCAATTAGAAATAGTTAGATACAACCTATAGGGCTTTGCGAACGTTTTTGTAGAATCGAATTTTGTCGATCGTACGTCGAGAAATTTGTCTCCCAAAACTGACAAAAACCTGTTTTAAAAATAATAAAATTCTTCGATACGACGTGCGTCCCGCCAATCCGGGCGACGTGGTCGTGAAACGAAGGCATCGAAAGGTGCGTAACGGCTTCATGGTCGTGTGGACTTTGACGGAATTTAAATTGGTCGCGTGTGCGCGACGAATTTGATGCGTATCCGTCAAAATTCACAGTATCGGCCTAAGTGCAAATTTCCTAATTACTTTGTACATGCTCATCAGATCGAGACGAAACTTGCGTCAACAGGATCGTATCATTTTTTTTGGTCCTGTATGCCAAGTTTGGTCCGATTCTGAGACAGTTGATCGGATCGCCGTTTCGTGGGCCCCACGGTCTGACTCAACGGGCGATTTTGTGCACGGCCCGCCAGAATCCAACTCTGGACATACGGTTGGGTTCGTATCGAAAAACCAGACCTGTTGACATATATTTTGATGACTTTGGAGACCGCTGACTCTGGCACACTTTTCGGTGCAAAGCGGGTCCAACGGCGGACATCGTTTTTGCCCGAAATTACCGTTTTTCCCCTGTGTCCAGAATTGGACTTAAGGACAGGCAATCTTAGCTAATTTGACTATTCTGAGAATGTTGGCGATGTTTATTTCAGCTTTCGGAGACAGTTGTGTTGATTTGGACTCTATGGCTTAGCAGTGGACTATATGGTTGTTGGATCTGCGTGCAACCTCCAGGCAAGTATACCTTGCCTCCCTCTACAGTTTATTTTTATGCTTATAGTACACCTATCTTAGTATGTCATCTTGAGTTACCTTAGTTGCTATAGATTTATATGATACCATGTTTACTAGTTTATTGTCTTGCATGTATATCAGTGTTTCATGACTTGATAGTGTAGTTATACCAGGCTTGTTTATGACATGGATCATGCTAGAGTTGTCCTTACCTGTGTCATGACTGAGTTATACCATGTCTTCACCTGTGTCTTGACTGAGTCGTGTCTGCAAGTATGTGTGAGTGATATGTTATTCCTTTGTCTTTTTCGTAACCTGCGAGTCCACACACGGGGCGAGGGTTGTCCTTTGCACCTGCGAATCCACATACGGGGCGAGGGTGACTTGTCTTGAAACTGACCTGCGAGTCCATATTCGGGGCGAGGGTTGGTATCCATTGATCTACCAGCAGTTCATTTATGCATAGTTGATCCCGTATCCGTGTTCATAGTTACCTGTCAGTAGCCACATGTCAGTTTCCTGTCTAGTTCCTGTTTATACCCTGTATATATTATTGTATGATTAAACTGTTAGATAGGCATGTTTTTTGTATCTTGCTAGTCCTCTGAGGACCTGATGATCTCTTCAGGTTTAGCGACTACATGGAGTTAGTTAGCAGAGCAGGATGGTAGAGGATTGCGATGTATGATACAGGTATTTGCTTGTGATATTTCTTTATTATCTTCTCGTGCCTTATATTCCATGCCATGATATATTCTGCTTATTTTACAGACTCATATCATTCTTGGAGTCTAATCGGACAATATGCTAATGGGCTGCAGACCATGACCCATACTTGTTCATTCTTGTTTATATAATTCCTGTGGATTGAGATATAGTTTAGATTAGACATGATACCCTACTCTTGACAGCTTATACGTACTCGAGTCGGGCTGGAGTCCACTCGATATGTAGCTGGCTTGCTCGCGTCCAAAAATCGGGTGCGGGTCGTGACACAGGGTATCGTGTCATAGCGTGTCACAAGAAAGGTACAAGATATGTAAATATACAAAAACCATAGAACAGTACTTGCCTTACTCCGGGAAGATACAGATAATCAGTGGAGCTGGATATCCTCCTGGTTTATTAAGTACAAGTGGGTTAATATCTAAATAAGTTCTAATTTATTTATCTTGTGATTGCTAACTATGACCAACTATAACTTATTTATAATAAGTTAATTGATTAAGTTCATTCATTTCTATCTAACAATTTACATGCAACTACCCCAAATTATAAACAATGATCTAGCCAAGAATTGAATTAGATAAAGTGTAATTACAGATACTATCACTCCTTACCCTTTTCTAACCTAGTACAAGTTAGTATTTAAAGTGATACATCAAGCAACCCACTATCTAATGGTCTTAACTTCTTTGTTCATACAGCCACATCACTCTAAATAATGGCAATACAGAACTCAAGATCTCAAGATAAACAAAGGAATTTACACAAGCATATTTAATAGATGACAGGTATTGATTTATGTATCAGACATTAAACTACTAAGCAGGCAACCTGACCTATAATCCCAACTTGCCCTTGATATGCTTCCCTAGCCAGGCATATAATATTCAAGTTTATTCAAAAGCATTCATTGCAAATTATAAACATAATCTAAACTGAACTTCATCTCAGGGTTTACTAATTGAATCGGAACATTGGTATAGGGTCTCAGGTTCAACTAGTTAAATCAACATTGATATAGGGATCTCAGGATCATCAAACTCATTAAGGCAGTTGCTATATGCATCTCAAGTTCAACAGATTGAACCAAAACATTGCATGTAAAAGTCTTCAGTTCATCAACTTGAACCAAGCCATTGCATACAAGTCCCAGGTTCATTAATTGAACTAAACATTGCATAAAAATCAGAACTAAATAGTGCATGCAGTCTCAGGTTCATCAACTGAACCAACTTGCTAACAACTGGAAATTAATTCATCCATAGCTGAATTACAACCATTCTATAGTGTACAATGTAACAACACATGTTGATTCCCAGGTTGCAACCCATTCAGAAATCATTTCCACAGCTACTTTCTCGAAACACAGCACATTAATGAAAGTTACAACCAAAATTGAAATAAATCAAAAAATTTATATATGAATAGATCTGCATCTGTCCTCCTCCACAACTAAACCCAATATTATAGACCAAAATAGAAATTTATACGACAAAACATTTAAAATAAATGCATAAACTAACTCAATTCAATGATTTAATAAAATGAATTTAGACTGCTCCCAGGTTGCCAAAGCCCATCCTACCCCTGACACGCCACACTGACATGAACTGGTACACACGAATGCGACACGAACGGTACCAAGTCTCGGACATGAACCACACCAAAAGAAATGGACACGAACATCTATCTGAACTCCAGCCAGCTTCGATCCCGCACGCACACGAACATGAACACAACATCCCCTATACGCAACACAGCAACATGCCACCCAATCTACAGATTCTGTCTAACACCAAATTCATTCAAGAACTCATAACAGAAAGCTCCATAGCATAGAGAAGAATATGACAGTAGGATGATACCTGAGATATAGAGTCGACCTGTCTGATAGGATTCCAAGTCGTCGTACCTGATTCAAAACTCCTTGTCACAAACTAATACTCGAGTTGGCCATTAAAACAAGCAGGTGGACAGAAAAACAAATTTGTTTCAGAATCATCCTTGAATCGAAAGAGAGTTCTGAATACCAAATCCAATAATTAAAGATTCAATCGATCTAAACATGAATGAATTTAAGGACATCATCCTACTCAACCTGACAGTTTGGGAACTCACCAATCAATGAAGATGATCGCCATTACTGACGGGATCTCATCGTTGGTGAGGAAGGAGACAACATAGAGGAGAGTTTGTTGATGTTGCCAGTGCCCGATTTGGATACGATGAACTCAGAATCACCTAGAATAGAGGAACGAACTGATCAAGAACCCATCGGTCAATTATCCGACCGATCTCAATATGATGAGGAAAAATAGAATGGCTCCGACTCACCGTTGTTTTCTTGCGTCGTCGTCGGAACAATCTTCTAGTTGTCGTCGAAAATGGTCGTACCACCGTCGGAAGATGATCGAAAGCCAACTCAGTCGCCGCTGCGGAAGATCCGTGCAGTCGAGCGCTGTCGGGGACGAAAGCTTTTCGTCGTCATCGAGAGCTGGATGTCGCTGTCGTTGTCGGGAAGAGTGGCTGCCAGATGGTCGTCTGTCGTCGGAGATGGATCTTGACATGCTGTCATCGCCATCACGAAACTCACCGGAGGAATCGTCCCGTCCGTGCGCCTAGCCACCGGAGAAGAACTACGCCTGGTCACCGGAGAAGAATCGGCACCGCCGCCATTGCCATGGCGGTTCACCTCCCGTCGCTGCCATAGATTAGTGTTAGGGCTGAACGGATTGGGAAGAAGAGGAATGGGAAAGAGAGCTCTGAGAATGAGCTTGGAAAAATATAGGAAGAAAAATACTTTTCTCTCTCATGAATTCAGTTATTAAGAAATCAAAAACTTACAATAACCCCCCTCCACCTAAGGGGAATTTTGTAGGAAGGACCTCCCCTTTACGTTAATTGCAAAAAACTAAAGAAAAATAAATTAGAAAATGGTTAGAAGAATTTTTAAAAAATGGGGACCACTCCAATTCCCTGTAACAAACTAGAAATTCCCTCCCAAAGTATAAATTTGAATTTCCCTCCAAAATAATTATAAATATTTTATTATTCAAATATCTGCTTAACCAAAATTATTTATTTAGAAAATGATTTTTTAAAATCCCAGAAAGTGAAAGGTCGGGTTACAGTTTTGTCCTCAAAACTTAAGAAGAGAACCTACTGCTAGGAAAATAGGAAAGAAAACTTTTCTTTCATTTCAGATTCGAGTTCCCAGGTCGACTCTTCGACCGAATGGTTCCTGCAGAGTACGCGGAAGAAAGGGATCGCTCAATTTCTAAGCAGCTTATCCTTTCTCTCCAAGACTTCGACCGGTTCTTCCATCTATGATAAGTATGTCTTCAGATCTAGCTAACCAAGATCTACCACATGGCTCGGATCATGTACGTACTTCTGCAACTGAGAGACGTGGAAGACATCATGCACATCCGACAGTGCTGGCGGTAATGTAATCTAGTAAACTACTGGGGTGACTCGCTTTAAAATTTTGAAAGGACCTACAAATCTTGGACTAAGCTTGCCTTTGGCTCCGAATTTTGTGACTCCTCGTATGGGCATTACCTTCAGAAACACATGGTCACCTTCTAGAAACTCAAGGGGTCTTCGGTGGGTGTGGACGTAGCTCTTCTGCCGACTCTGTGCAATCTTCAGTCTTTCCCGAATGAGTCAAACTTTCTGCACGGTCTGTTCCACCAGCTCCAGGCCAAGAATATGCCGCTCATCGACTTCGTCCTAAAAAATGGGTGATCTACACTTCCGTCCATACAAGGTTTCGTACGGCACCATATGAATGCTGGATTGATAACAATTATTGTATGTAAATTCGGCCAGAGGTAGATGGACGTCCCAACTCGACTTGAAGTCAATTGCGTAGAGCCATAGCATATCTTCAAGAATCTGATTCATGTGCTCTATTTGGCCGTCGGTTTGGGGATGGTAAGCAGAGCTAAAGTTTAACATGGTACCCAGAGCCGACGGAAGGCTACTCCAAAAGTGCGATAGAAATCATGCATCCCAATTAGAGATGATGGATATTGGAACTGTCACGACCCGCACCCACCGTGAGGGTACGAGTACGTAACAGCGTCCAGCCTACGTCGCAGTGTCGGCGGTAGAACGTTGTTCTAGGTCATGAACTATAACTAACATAATATGAATACTCTCCATAAGGAGGCCAACACAGAGGTATAACTCAATCACAATCTATAGATAGAAAATGGTACGATAAAAATAGATAAGGAAATCCTCAACTGAGGTACAACAGAAACTAAATACAAGTCTCAACATCTCTACAATATACAACTCTGAAATAAAGACATAAGCTAAACATGAAAGGAAATAGTCTAAGCTATCTACTCTATACAAGGTATCATCCTGAGCAGCTGCCTGAACCTCGCCAGGGGTCCAGGTCGCGAGTGTCATCTAGGCAAGCTCCAAGTAAGGGGGTGCAGGGTTCCTCATCATCCTCTGTAAAATTTTCAACAGGTCCAGTTAGGACGGGAGCGAGCACAGTACATCTCATGCAGTTCATATCATGGCAGGAAATATAAAACAAGCAATAGAATAAAATACATGAACGCTGTAAGAAGATGTACATGAAAACAGGAGAGATATTTGATAACTGGAAATATATACATGGTAAGTAAGAACTGTAAGTGACTAGTGATTTAGAGTACGAGATGGTATGTAATTGGCTTAGGTTGTACATGATGTACATGAGTGAATATGTAGGACATCAGCCAATAAGGCTGATGTGTACATGATAAAACATGAAAAGTAACAGAGTGAACATGATGGATAAATCACATGACCATTTATACTCACCCCTACCCACAATCAATATACAAGGATCCATTCAAGTTACGTTACGGACATGATGTTTTGGTTATACAGGAAACACATGAGGAAACATGAGCATACATGAAAGAACATGAGAGTACATGAACGTACATGTAAGAACATGAGAGAACATGAGTGTACATGAATAACGCAGAAACAAGGAATACATGATGTACATGAAACACATGTCATAAAGTATCCGATGCGCCCGCTAAGGGGGATAACATCCCAAGAAGAGATCCATATAGTACCAATCCGTGATGATAACGTGACAGCATCAAGTAAAAGTAATCTAGAGCGAGAATATAAATCGTGACAAGTATGAAACGATCAGAGAATGTACTCGCCTCGTATCTGAATGTCTGAAGTAAACGTACTGTTCGAGATGAGGTACCTGACTCCTAGTTAGAGCAACACAAGTCAAGATGTATACAGAGGGTGATATATGAAATGTACAATGCATCTGCATGCTGTCTAGGTCAAACTAGGCTAAAGTCGACACTTGGTCAACTCTAGTCAACCACACTAGTCAACCTAGGTCAAGTCCTAGCCCAAACAAGTCTAACAAGTCTCACTAGGCCTAGCCAAGCCTAATCTAGCAATCACACACCAATCACAAGGCAATACAAGCCAAACACAAGCACATATCAAGGCACATCCTATTCATGCATGTTCAACATTATATACATATATAAAAAGAGGAAGGAACTAACATGTAAGCTATGTGTGTGTGAACATGGATGTGTACATGAAAAGAGAAATCAACACTAGGCCATATATCTTATACCCACATATATATATATATGTCTATACACACATATATGTATATAACTATAGGGAATCTCTATTTACCATATTAACACATTAGCCATATATAATATATATATATATATATATATATATATATATATATATATATATATTGAGAGAGAGATAGAGAAGAGCATGTGTATGGTTACAATGAACCAAGAAGCAAATGAGCCAAGGCAAGCTCTCAACTACAAGTACCAAACACTCATTATCCTAAAACATCATGTATATTACCTTCTTACATCTCATGTGCATATATCATATATTGCATATAAGTTAGTTTAATACAAGGTTCATGTGTTAACAGTCATAGAAAAAAGGGGGGGTTTAGAGTATCAATCTTCATTCTAAGTTAAACTAAGCATCTCATTTCAGTTTTCCCCATTTCAAATCAAGTTCATATATAATTAGAAAGATAGAGGGTGAGTGTAGAGTGTATAGTGTAAAGAAGGGGAATGGTTAAGTGAGTGTACAGTTCAGTTGAATATGTATGTGTAGTGAGGGGAGTGTCAATGCAATCTCAGTTTGCATAACAAGAGAGTGTCCCACGTATAGGCATACATCAATTATGTGTATAGAAGATAGGGTTAGAAGGCATGCCTCACAAGTCCTAACACATCACAACTATATATATATACATAAAGAGTGAAAAGAGAGGTTACATGGGTGTGTATGTGACATGGTGGGGTGTGTGTGTCTCAGGTATTTGTGTTGACAGGAATTGGTAGGGTGTTGTGTGTGTTTATATGAGGCTTGTGTGTGTGTGTATGTATATTACATTGTATCTCAGTTTTTGCATTTATACTATGGTTAACAGTGTGTAAAAATATTCAGAATTCAGATTTGAACATTGAACTCAGTAATGACCTTCCTGTTTCAGTTTAAACCACATTCATCCAATGAACTAACAAACAACTAACTTACAACCTTAACCAAAACTGTTTTGATCATCAAAATTCGAAAGGACTCAGGTTTTACCATTTGGGAAATCTCAGTTTTCTACTCATGCATTCATTCATCATTCTCAGATTTCTCATTCAATAACAGTTATTCCCAGTTTTCTTTTAAACCCAGGTTGACATATAAACATGTATTTAATGAAATTGAAATTATATCAAGAACCCTACATATAGCTAACATGTTCAGAAATCTTAACAACATGTTAACATCTAATTTAACATAATGGGAATCTCATTTATTCAGTAAAATGTACAGAGAAATCTCAGTTTTTAGTTTGTTAACATTACACTCAAACAATCAACCCAACTTAATACACAGTTTACATGAAATGGTAAAAAAAGTCCTTGTTCTCCTACACAACCCATCAACACACAGGTTAGACACATAGATGCAATGAAAATCACATACACACATAATCATTTACCTTACTTTTATAGGTAGAATAAATCTCAGGTTACATGTTTATAACAGTAAACTAAATTGAAAACCAAGTATCAGTGAATAATTGGGATAATCTAAATAATCAAACAAAAATTGAAGTGAGATAGTGAAACAAGGTGTGCAGGTGTCTAGCAGTTCGTGTCAACCTATAGGCGTGTCCTTGTGTCCAAAACCCGAGCCAAACAGTGTCTATATCAACCACAAATATGTATCAGAAAAAATAGTGAAACACAGCCTCGTGCTGGCGTGTGGGTCGCCCTAGGACACGACACAGGGCGACCCGTGTCTCGTGATCATGCGTGAGGGTTCGCCCATAGTAGGGCTAGGTGTCCAGGTGTCTGTATTGTGTCTAACGTGGGTGTATCGTGTCAATCAGCGCGTATCAGAGCGCAAAAATGGCTTAGCACGTGTCAGTGTAAACCCAGTGCAGCGACGATTTCTCCCTGCACACTGAACAAGGACCCACAAAATTTCGTGGGAGTCCTTTCAGTCACTAGGGCCACGCACACACCAAGTTTGGTGTCACGAAGTGTCGTGTCCTAAGAGAAATCGGACACTGGCAGCAGGGCACCCGACCGAGCCCCCGTGCTGCGTGTCCAGCCCAAAATACGACACGAAATCGATACCAAACACGACTCAGTCTTCACGAAATATATTCCACACATCAGGAGCTTTCAAAATATATAATTTGTTTTGAAAATGGAGAAACAAAAGTTCATTGAGGCATTACATCAAACACTTAGCCTAGGAAATGGATACGTGTCCGATACGGACACCAAACCCAATCAATTTCCTACCAAACTTAGCCTATAGGTCCCTGGTACCTAGATGCATGCATTCATGAAGAGAAATCACAATATTACTAGGTTTTAGGGCATGTTACCTATTGAGTAAAAACTCAATAAAAACCAAGGTAGGGGGTTCTTCTTCAAATGATGATGCCAAATGCTTGTGCAACCTTGCTAGCTAGCTCCCCTTAGCATCCTCAATGGTAGGGGATCCCAATACAAAAAGTTTGGCTCAATTTGGAGGTGATTTGGATATTTGGGGAGAAGTTTAGGGAAGAACACAAAAGAGGCAAATAAAATGAATTAAAATTGGTGCAAATGATTAATGGGATGTATTTATAGGGGGTGGGGATGAGTGTTGGCTGCCATTAAGTTAGGGTTAGGGTTTAGGATGAGGGGCTAAGGTTTCTCCAACAATTTTAAGTCAAATCAATGGCTCACAATTAAAGTAACATCCTTTAACATTTAGCCTAAAATATCTTTTAACAAATATCTAGATATTTCACTAATGTAATTACTTAATGAAACCCTCTAACTTAGTCTCTAGGGTCATGATTAACAATCTAGATTAGGCTAACTTCTAGGTCAAGACTCAACAATTTAACTAACACATATTTAATTTATATAATTCACAATTTCACAAAAGTGCCAAAATGACTAAAATACCCCTAGGCTTAAAAGTAGAAATTTGAAATCCTAAACACATGATTAGGTCTCATTGGTTATGATTAGTCTTCTAGGTCATGTATGACTAATGTTACACTAGCAAAACACCAATTCACATTTCACTCAATTAAATAGTTTTAAAATAACTAAAAATCACCAAAAATCATATCATGACTAAAATCAAATATTTTAATGATTTAAAATACAAAAGTTCAAATTTACCCTTATTTTGGAAAAGTGGGTGTTACAAGTCTACCCCCCTTAAAAGAATTTCGTCCTCGAAATTAAGATGGTCGTACTTCTTCTAGAGTCTCGTCCCCAACAATCATGGTCTCAGAACTTACCTAAATCCTACAATTTAAAAGAATGGCATACAGGGTCATGTCATATGGTGGCAGTTGAAAGTCTCACCTAGGTATACTAGTCATGCTAAACCCAAACGGTCATAGGATATCAAAACATACAAGCAATCTAGGGTGCTAAATTGGAAAAGTTACAGAAACAACAAATCATCAAGGCTGTAATGCAGTCTATTATTCTATATGAAAACTGGTAAATATAAACAACAGAGAACCAGCTACAAGGGTCCCTACTCTAAAGCCGGGGCTATACTATCATTCCTAAGATAAAGGCCTAATCACAACTCATCAAATCATCATACTAGAAAGAGTTATAACTAATGAATTTCTACAAGTTATTAGACTAGTCAACTAAAGTTATCCCTACTCCTAAGTTTTTTTTTTGATGATGGAAAACAAATTTTTTTTAACAGAAGAGAAATGAAAGAGGTGATACTTTAAAAACCTTCAAGATATAATCTGATAATCACATACGTCTGTCCAAAATCATGATACTCAGAATCCTCGCCACGCTAGTAAGCAAGGCTGCAATGAACGGTAGAGTCCATAACTGGGGTATGCATCTCTATAATCAAGTCGTCTGGAATCCTCGCTATGCCGACTAGTATAGCTGCGAGAAATTCCAATCTCATGATCAAGATATGTATATCCGAAGTCAGGTCCCTATGTTCTTGCCACGCCGGCTAATATAGCTGCGGTAAACTCTAGGTTCCATAATAAAGTAGACGTTTTACCATCTCTGTTATTTTCGTCAACATATGTTATCAGAAGATATCGTAACTCGGGTCATAAAATTCATCTCGATAAGAAAATCAAATCGACAACGATCCATCAAAATCAGATTCAAATATAAAGGAGTAAGGGTAAATCAAACAAGAGAAAAGGAATTCAAATTAGAAGTTCAGAATGAGATTCTCAAGGGGCATCCCAGGAATCTCTCAAGGAATTCTAACTGTGATTGAGTACCCCAAAATATTCTACTCCTACTGCAGGCTGTAGTGATACTCTAGTTCGAATACCACTACATAAACTCGACCTGCATGGGCCACCACTAAAAACGTGTCACGACCCGCACCCACCGTGAGGGTACGAGTACGTAACAGCGCCCAGCCTACGCCGCAGTGTCGGCGGTAGAACGTTGTTCTAGGTCATGAACTATAACTAACATAATATGAATACTCTCCATAAGGAGGCCAACACAGAGGTATAACTCAATCACAATCTATAGATAGAAAATGGTACGATAAAAATAGATAAGGAAATCCTCAACTGAGGTACAACAGAAACTAAATACAAGTCTCAACATCTCTACAATATACAACTCTGAAACAAAGACATAAGCTAAACATGAAAGGAAATAGTCTAAGCTATCTACTCTATACAAGGTATCATCCTGAGCAGCTGCCTGAACCTCGCCAGGGGTCCAGGTCGCGAGTGTCATCTAGGCAAGCTCCAAGTAAGGGGGTGCAGGGTTCCTCATCATCCTCTGTAAAATTTTCAACAGGTCCAGTCAGGACGGGAGCGAGCACAGTACATCTCATGCAGTTCATATCATGGTAGGAAATATAAAGCAGGTAATAGAATAAAATACATGAACGCTGTAAGAAGATGTACATGAAAATAGGAGAGATATTTGATAACTGGAAATATATACATGGTAAGTAAGAACTGTAAGTGACTAGTGATTTAGAGTACGAGATGGCATGTAATTGGCTTAGGTTGTACATGATGTACATGAGTGAACATGTGGGACATCAGCCAATAAGGCTGATATAAACATGATAAAACATGAAAAGTAACAGAGTAAACATGATGGGTAAATCACATGACCATTTATACTCACCCCTACCCACAATCAATACACAAGGATCCATTCAAGTTACATTACGGACATGATGTTTTGGTTATACAGGAAACACATGAGGAAACATGAGCGTACATGAAAGAACATGAGAGTACATGAACGTACATGTAAGAACATGAGAGAACATGAGTATACATGAATAATGCAGAAACAAGAAATACATGATGTACATGAAACACATGTCATAAAGTATCCGATACGCCCGCTAAGGGGGATAACATCTCAAGAAGAGATCCATATAGTACCAATCCGTGATGATAACGTGACAGCATCAAGTAAAAGTAATCTAGAGCGAGAATATAAATCGTGACAAGTATGAAACGATCAGAGAATGTACTCGCCTCGTATCTGAATGTCTGAAGTAAACGTACTGTCCGAGATGAGGTACCTGACTCCTAGTTAGAGCAACACAAGTCAAGATGTATACAGAGGGTGATATATGAAATGTACAATGCATCTGCATGCTGTCTAGGTCAAACTAGGCTAAAGCCGACACTTGGTCAACTCTAGTCAACCACACTAGTCAACCTAGGTCAAGTCCTAGCCCAAACAAGTCTAACAAGTCTCACTAGGCCTAACCAAGCCTAATCTAGCAATCACACACCAATCACAAGGCTATACAAGCCAAACACAAGCACATATCAAGGCATATCCTATTCATGCATGTTCAACATTATATATATATATATATATAAAGAGGAAGGAACTAACATGTAAGCTATGTGTGTGTGTGAACATAGATGTGTACATGAAAAGAGAAATCAACACTAGGCCATATATCTTATACCCACATATATATATGTCTATACACACATATATGTATATAACTATAGGGAATCTCTATTTACCATATTAACACATTAGCCATATATAATATATATACATATATATATATTGAGAGAGAGATAGAGAAGAGCATGTGTATGGTTACAATGAACCAAGAAGCAAATGAGCCAGGACAAGCTCTCAACTACAAATACCCAACACTCATTATCCTAAAACATCATGTATATTACCTTCTTACATCTCATGTGCATATATCATATTGCATATAAGTTAGTTTAATACAAGGTTCATGTGTTAACAGTCATAGAAAAAAGGGGGGTTTTAGAGTATCAATCTCCATTCTAAGTTAAACTAAGCATCTCATTTCAGTTTTCCCCATTTCAAATCAAGTTCATATATAATTAGAGAGATAGAGGGTGAGTGTGGAGTGTATAATGTAAAGAAGGGGAATGGTTAAGTGAGTGTACAGTTCAGTTGAATATGTGTGTGTAGTGAGGGGAGTGTCAATGCAATCTCAGTTTGCATAATAAGAGAGTGTCCCAGGTATATAGGCATACATCAATTATGTGTATAGAAGATAGGGTTAGAAGGCATGCCTCACAAGTCCTAACACATCACAACTATATATATATATATATACATAGAGAGTGAAAAGAGAGGTTACATGGGTGTGTGTGTGACATGGTGGGGTGTGTGTGTCTCAGGTATTTGTGTTGACAGGAATTGGTAGGGTGTTGTGTGTGTTTATATGAGGCTTGTGTGTGTGTGTGTATGTATATTACATTGTATCTCAGTTTTTGCATTTATACTATGGTTAACAGTGTGTAAAAATATTCAGAATTCAGATTTGAACATTGAACTCAGTAATGACCTTCCTATTTCAGTTTAAACCACATTCATCCAATGAACTAACAAACAACTAACTTACAACCTTAACTAAAACTGTTTTGATCATCAAAATTCGAAAGGACTCAGGTTTTACCATTTGGGAAATCTCAGTTTTCTACTCATGCATTCATTCATCATTCTCAGATTTCTCATTCAATAACAGTTATTCCCAGTTTTCTTTTAAACCCAGGTTGACATATAAACTTGTATTTAATGAAATCGAAATTATATCAAGAACCCTACATATAGCTAACATGTTCAGAAATCTTAACAACATGTTAACATCTAATTTAACATAATGGGAATCTCATTTATTCAGTAAAATGTACAGAGAAATCTCAGTTTTTAGTTTGTTAACATTACACTCAAACAATCAACCCAACTTAATACTCAGTTTACATGAAATGGTAAAAAAAGTCCTTGTTCTCCTACACAACCCATCAACACACAGGTTAGACACATAGATGCAATGAAAATCACATACATACATAATCATTTACCTCACTTTTATAGGTAGAATAAATCTCAGGTTACATGTTTATAACAGTAAACTAAATTGGAAACCAAGTATCAGTGACTAATTGGGATAATCCAAATAATCAAACAAAAATCGAAGTGAGATAGTGAAACAAGGTGTGCAGGTGTCTAGCAGTTCGTGTCAACCTATAGGCGTGTCCTTGTGTCCAAAACCCGAGCCAAACAGTGTCTATATCAACCACAAATATGTATCAGAAAAAATAGTGAAACACAGCCTCGTGCTGGCGTGTGGGTCGCCCTAGGACACGACACAGGGCGACCCGTGTCTCGTGATCATGCGTGAGGGTTCGCCCATAGTAGGGCTAGGTGTCCAGGTGTCTGTATTGTGTCTAACGTGGGTCGTATCGTGTCAATCAGCGCGTATCAGAGCGCAAAAACGGCTTAGCACGTGTCAGTATAAACCCAGTGCAGCGACGATTTCTCCGTGCACACTGAACGAGGACCCACGAAATTTTGTGGGAGTCCTGTCAGTCACTAGGGCCACGCACACACCAAGTTTGGTGTCACGAAGTGTCGTGTCCTAAGAGAAATCGGACACTGGCAGCAGGGCACCCGATCGAGCCCCCGTGCTGCGTGTCCAGCACAAAATACGACACGAAATCGACACCAAACACGACTCAGTCTTCACGAAATATATTCCACGCATCAGGAGCTTTCAAAATATATAATTTGTTTTGAAAATGGAGAAACAAAAGTTCATTGAGGCATTACATCAAACACTTAGCCTAGGAAATGGATACGTGTCCGATACGGACACCAAACCCAATCAATTTCCTACCAAACTTAGCCTATAGGTCCCTGGTACCTAGATGCATGCATTCATGAAGAGAAATCACAATATTACAAGGTTTTAGGGCATGTTACCTATTGAGTGAAAACTCAATGAAAACCAAGGTAGGGGGTTCTTCTTCAAATGATGATGCCAAATGCTTGTGCAACCTTGCTAGCTAGCTCCCCTTAGCATCCTCAATGGTAGGGGATCCCAATGCAAGAAGTTTGGCTCAATGTGGAGGTAATTTGGATATTTGGGGAGAAGTTTAGGGAAGAACACAAAAGAGGCAAATAAAATGAATTAAAATTGGTGCAAATGATTAATGGGATGTATTTATAGGGGGTGGGGATGAGTGTTGGCTGCCATTAAGTTAGGGTTAGGGTTTAGGATGAGGGGCTAAGGTTTCTCCAACAATTTCAAGTCAAATCAATGGCTCACAATTAAAGTAACATCCTTTAACCTTTAGCCTAAAATATCTTTTAACAAATATCTAGATATTTCACTAATGTAATTACTTAATGAAACCCTCTAACTTAGTCTCTAGGGTCATGATTAACAATCTAGATTAGGCTAACTTCTAGGTCAAGACTCAACAATTTAACTAACACATATTTAATTAATATAATTCACAATTTCACAAAAGTGCCAAAATGACTAAAATACCCCTAGGCTTAAAAGTAGAAATTTGAAATCCTAAACACATGATTAGGTCTCATTGGTTATGATTAGTCTTCTAGGTCATGTATGACTAATGTTACACTAGCAAAACACCTATTCACATTTCACTCAATTAAATAGTTTTAAAATAACTAAAAATCACCAAAAATCATATCATGACTAAAATCAAATATTTTAATGATTTAAAATACAAAAGTTCAAATTTACCCTTATTTTGGAAAAGTGGGTGTTACAAGTCTACCCCCCTTAAAAGAATTTCGTCCTCGAAATTAAGATGGTCGTACTTCTTCTAGAGTCTCGTCCCCAACAATCATGGTCTCAGAACTTACCTAAATCCTACAATTTAAAAGAATGGCATACAGGGTCATGTCATATGGTGGCAGTTGAAAGTCTCACCTAGGTATACTAGTCATGCTAAACCCAAACGGTCATAGGATATCAAAACATACAAGCAATCTAGGGTGCTAAACTGGAAAAGTTACAGAAATAACAAATCATCAAGGCTGTAATGCAGTCTATTATTCTATATGAAAACTGGTAAATATAAACAACAGAGAACCAGCTACAAGGGTCCCTACTCTAAAGCCAGGGCTATACTATCATTCCTAAGATAAAGGCCTAATCACAACTCATCAAATCATCATACTAGAAAGAGTTATAACTAATGAATTTCTACAAGTTATTAGACTAGTCAACTAAAGTTATCCCTACTCCTAAGTTTTTTTTTTTGATGATGGAAAACAAATTTTTTTTAACAGAAGAGAAATGAAAGAGGTGATACTTTAAAAACCTTCAAGATATAATCTGATAATCACATGCGTCTGTCCAAAATCATGATACTCAGAATCCTCGCCACGCTAGTAAGCAAGGCTGCAATGAACGGTAGAGTCCATAACTGGGATATGCATCTCTATAATCAAGTCGTCTGGAATCCTTGCTATGCCGACTAGTATAGATGCGAGAAATTCCAATCTCATGATCAAGATATGTATATCCGAAGTCATGTCCCTATGTTCTTGCCACGCCGGCTAATATAGCTGCGGTAAATTCTAGGTTCCATAATAAAGTAGACGTTTTACCATCCCTGTTATTTCCGTCAACATATGTTATCAGAAGATATCGTAACTCGGGTCATAAAATTCATCTCGATAAGAAAAATCAAATCGACAACGATCCATCAAAATCAGATTCAAATATAAAGGAGTAAGGGTAAATCAAACAAGAGAAAAGGAATTCAAATTAGAAGTTCAGAATGAGATTCTCAAGGGGCATCCCAGGAATCTCTCAAGGAATTCTAACTGTGATTGAGTACCCCAAAATATTCTACTCCTACTGCAGGCTGTAGTGATACTCTAGTTTGAATACCACTACATAAACTCGACCTGCATGGGCCACCACTAAAAATGTGTCACGACCCGCACCCATCGTGAGGGTACGAGTACGTAACAGCGCCCAGCCTACGCCGCAGTGTCGGCGGTAGAACGTTGTTCTAGGTCATGAACTATAACTAACATAATATGAATACTCTCCATAAGGAGGCCAACACAGAGGTATAACTCAATCACAATCAATAGATAGAAAATGGTACGATAAAAATAGATAAGGAAATCCTCAACTGAGGTACAACAGAAACTAAATACAAGTCTCAACATCTCTATAATATACAACTCTGAAACAAAGACATAAGCTAAACATGAAAGGAAATAGTCTAAGCTATCTACTCTACACAAGGTATCATCCTGAGCAGCTGCCTGAACCTCTCCAGGGGTCCAGGTCGCGAGTGTCATCTAGGCAAGCTCCAAGTAAGGGGGTGCAGGGTTCCTCATCATCCTCTGTAAAATTTTCAACAGGTCCAGTCAGGACGGGAGCGAGCACAGTACATCTCATGCAGTTCATATCATGGCAGGAAATATAAAGCAGGTAATAGAATAAAATACATGAACGCTGTAAGAAGATGTACATGAAAATAGGAGAGATATTTGATAACTGGAAATATATACATGGTAAGTAAGAACTGTAAGTGACTAGTGATTTAGAGTACGAGATGGTATATAATTGGCTTAGGTTGTACATGATGTACATGAGTGAACATGTGGGACATCAGCCAATAAGGCTGATATGAACATGATAAAACATGAAAAGTAACAGAGTGAACATGATGGGTAAATCACATGACCATTTATACTCACCCCTACCCACAATCAATACACAAGGATCCATTCAAGTTACATTACGGACATGATGTTTTGGTTATACAGGAAACACATGAGGAAACATGAGCGTACATGAAAGAACATGAGAGTACATGAACGTACATGTAAGAACATGAGAGAACATGAGTGTACATGAATAACGCAGAAATAAGGAATACATGATGTACATGAAACACATGTCATAAATTATCCGATGCGCCCGCTAAGGGGGATAACATCCCAAGAAGAGATCCATATAGTACCAATCCGTGATGATAACGTGACAGCATCAAGTTAAAGTAATCTAGAGCGAGAATATAAATCGTGACAAGTATGAAACGATCAGAGAATGTACTCGTCTCGTATCTGAATGTCTGAAGTAAACGTACTGTCCGAGATGAGGTACCTGACTCCTAGTTAGAGCAACACAAGTCAAGATGTATACAGAGGGTGATATATGAAATGTACAATGCATCTGCATGCTGTCTAGGTCAAACTAGGCTAAAGTCGACACTTGGTCAACTCTAGTCAACCACACTAGTCAACCTAGGTCAAGTCCTAGCCCAAACAAGTCTAACAAGTCTCACTAGGCCTAACCAAGCCTAATCTAGCAATCACACACCAATCACAAGGCTATACAAGCCAAACACAAGCACATATCAAGGCACATCCTACTCATGCATGTTCAACATTATATATATATATAAAGAGGAAGGAACTAACATGTAAGCTATGTGTGTGTGTGAACATAGATGTGTACATGAAAAGAGAAATCAACACTAGGCCATATATCTTATACCCACATATATATATGTCTATACACACATATATGTATATAACTATAGGGAATCTCTATTTACCATATTAACACATTAGCCATATATAATATATATACATATATATATTGAGAGAGAGATAGAGAAGAGCGTGTGTATGGTTACAATGAACCAAGAAGCAAATGAGCCAAGGCAAGCTCTCAACTACAAATACCAAACACTCATTATCCTAAAACATCATGTATATTACCTTCTTACATCTCATGTGCATATATCATATATTGCATATAAGTTAGTTTAATACAAGGTTCATGTGTTAACAGTCATAGAAAAAAGGGGGGTTTTAGAGTATCAATCTCCATTCTAAGTTAAACTAAGCATCTCATTTCAGTTTTCCCTATTTCAAATCAAGTTCATATATAATTAGAGAGATAGAGGGTGAGTGTGGAGTGTATAGTGTAAAGAAGGGGAATGGTTAAGTGAGTGTACAGTTCAGTTGAATATGTGTGTGTAGTGAGGGGAGTGTCAATGCAATCTCAGTTTGCATAATAAGAGAGTGTCCCAGGTATATAGGCATACATCAATTATGTGTATAGAAGATAGGGTTAGAAGGCATGCCTCACAAGTCCTAACACATCACAACTATATATATATATACATAGAGAGTGAAAAGAGAGGTTACATGGGTGTGTGTGTGACATGGTGGGGTGTGTGTGTCTCAGGTATTTGTGTTGACAGGAATTGGTAGGGTGTTGTGTGTGTTTATATGAGGCTTGTGTGTGTGTGTATGTATATTATATTGTATCTCAGTTTTTGTATTTATACTATGGTTAACAGTGTGTAAAAATATACAGAATTCAGATTTGAACATTGAACTCAGTAATGACCTTCCTATTTCAGTTTAAACCACATTCATCCAATGAACTAACAAACAACTAACTTACAACCTTAACCAAAACTGTTTTGATCATCAAAATTCGAAAGGACTCAGGTTTTACCATTTGGGAAATCTCAGTTTTCTACTCATGCATTCATTCATCATTCTCAGATTTCTCATTCAATAACAGTTATTCCCAGTTTTCTTTTAAACCCAGGTTGACATATAAACTTGTATTTAATGAAATCGAAATTATATCAAGAACCCTACATATAGCTAACATGTTCAGAAATCTTAACAACATGTTAACATCTAATTTAACATAATGGGAATCTCATTTATTCAGTAAAATGTACAGAGAAATCTCAGTTTTTAGTTTGTTAACATTACACTCAAACAATCAACCCAACTTAATACACAGTTTACATGAAATGGTAAAAAAAGTCCTTGTTCTCCTACACAACCCATCAACACACAGGTTAGACACATAGATGCAATGAAAATCACATACACACATAATCATTTACCTCACTTTTATAGGTAGAATAAATCTCAGGTTACATGTTTATAACAGTAAACTAAATTGGAAACCAAGTATCAGTGAATAATTGGGATAATCCAAATAATCAAACAAAAATCGAAGTGAGATAGTGAAACAAGGTGTGCAGGTGTCTAGCAGTTCGTGTCAACCTATAGGCGTGTCCTTGTGTCCAAAACCCGAGCCAAACAGTGTCTATATCAACCACAAATATGTATCAGAAAAAATAGTGAAACACAGCCTCGTGCTGGCGTGTGGGTCGCCCTAGGACACGACACAGGGCGACCCGTGTCTCGTGATCATGCGTGAGGGTTCGCCCATAGTAGGGCTAGGTGTCCAGGTGTCTGTATTGTGTCTAACGTGGGTCGTATCGTGTCAATCAGCGCGTATCAGAGCGCAAAAATGGCTTAGCACGTGTCAGTGTAAACCCAGTACAGCGACGATTTCTCCGTGCACACTGAACGAGGGCCCACAAAATTTCGTGGGAGTCCTGTCAGTCACTAGGGCCACGCACACACCAAGTTTGGTGTCACGAAGTGTCGTGTCCTAAGAGAAATCGGACACTGGCAGCAGGGCACCCGACCGAGCCCCCGTGCTGCGTGTCCAGCACAAAATACGACACGAAATCGACACCAAACACGACTCAGTCTTCACGAAATATATTCCACACATCAGGAGCTTTCAAAATATATAATTTGTTTTAAAAATGGAGAAACAAAAGTTTATTGAGGCATTACATCAAACACTTAGCCTAGGAAATGGATACGTGTCCGATACGGACACCAAACCCAATCAATTTCCTACCAAACTTAGCTTATAGGTCCCTGGTACCTAGATGCATGCATTCATGAAGAGAAATCACAATATTACTAGGTTTTAGGGCATGTTACCTATTGAGTGAAAACTCAATAAAAACCAAGGTAGGGGGGTTCTTCTTCAAATGATGATGCCAAATGCTTGTGCAACCTTGCTAGCTAGCTCCCCTTAGCATCCTCAATGGTAGGGGATCCCAATGCAAGAAGTTTGGCTCAATTTGGAGGTGATTTGGATATTTGGGGAGAAGTTTAGGGAAGAACACAAAAGAGGCAAATAAAATAAATTAAAATTGGTGCAAATGATTAATGGGATGTATTTATAGGGGTGGGGATGAGTGTTGGCTGCCATTAAGTTAGGGTTAGGGTTTAGGATGAGGGGATAAGGTTTCTCCAACAATTTCAAGTCAAATCAATGGCTAACAATTAAAGTAACATCCTTTAACCTTTAGCCTAAAATATCTTTTAACAAATATCTAGATATTTCACTAATGTAATTACTTAATGAAACCCTCTAACTTAGTCTCTAGGGTCATGATTAACAATCTAGATTAGGCTAACTTCTAGGTCAAGACTCAACAATTTAACTAACACATATTTAATTAATATAATTCACAATTTCACAAAAGTGCCAAAATGACTAAAATACCCCTAGGCTTAAAAGTAGAAATTTGAAATCCTAAACACATGATTATGTCTCATTGGTCATGATTAGTCTTCTAGGTCATGTATGACTAATGTTACACTAGTAAAACACCAATTCACATTTCACTCAATTAAATAGTTTTAAAATAACTAAAAATCACCAAAAATCATATCATGACTAAAATCAAATATTTTAATGATTTAAAATACAAAAGTTCAAATTTACCCTTATTTTGGAAAAGTGGGTGTTACAGGAACTCCGTACAGTCGCAATATCTCGTCAAGATAAATCTGAACCAGACGATCGACGCTCCAAGTAACTTTGATGGCAATAAAATGTGCTGACTTGGTTAGTCGATCAACGGTGAACCAGATGGCATTATTTCCTCATGGCGTCTTTGGAAGACCAACAATAAAATCTATGCACATGTGCTGCCATTTCTATTCTGAAATTGCCAGGTTCTGTATCTCTATGCCCGGCCTATAATGCTCAGCTTTCATCTGCTGACAGGCCATGTATTGTGATACGAAGAGCGCCACATATCTCTTTATTTCGTGCCACCAGAAGGTCGTACGGAGGTCATTGTACATCTTGATGATGCCTGGATGAAAGGTATCTTCCGTATAGTGCACCTCCGGTAATATCTCCTTTCACAGTTCTGAGTCATCCAGAATACATAGTCGGCCCTTCAATCGCAACATGTCGGTCTCATCTTCTGCAAAGTCAGTCGCCTTTTCCATTGAAATCAGATCTCTCATCTTCTTCAGGTACAGATCGTCCTTCTTACCGGTCTTGATCTTTTGTCAAAACCTGCTCCCGAATAATCGGACACGAGTCGGACACGCCCAGCCTTCGTCGATGGACATAACGAAGTAAGCTGTATAATTCTAAGAAAAACTTCAAGATAAAGAATACATAACACAACACAGCTGCTATAACGTTCCCAGAAAAGATCTCCACAATCTATCAAGTCAATACAGTATCATCCGGAGACAAATCCGGTAACATGAATAAAATCATACAATCCTGAAATCCTCAATACAATACATGATAAAATTCTCTAAAACAAATCTAAGAAAAGATCTAACTATAACTCTAAAATTCTAAGTCTATCCTGAGGCACAACACTATCATGGCTTCGGGCTCTTGCCCATAAAGATGGAACATCATCCTCAAGCATACCTGCAATATATCCTATCAGGAAAAGAGCAAAGTACAACCCCGACAACAAGAACTAAACAATGTAAACTAAAATGCATGGAAAAGAATCACAATATGAACTATGGTACCAGATAGAAATATGAAACTGTGGTACATGAATAACGATGAAACTATTGTACCAGATCCTGAACAATGAACTATACTATCAGTGTATCATGCATTTGAAATAACTATCAGAGTATGTGACCGGCTGGGTAGTACAGGATACAATAGCACATGAATAATGGTACGACTTAGAGTTCCACATGCACGATGTGAGACCTAAGCTATTAGTCAATGCCTAGCTAATATAGGATTGGTCATATATCTGTAGTATTTTCCCACCCCAATGTACAAGTAAAGAACACTGAACAATGAACTACGAACATTGAACGATGAACAATCGTGTGTACAACGTGTCAATATGAGAACATGAAGCAAGACAGAAAATACAGAGTAAAGAGATTGAGTCGGTGTACTTGCCTTGCTCTGGAAGATCGAGAATAGTAAAACATAAATCGGTATGTCTACCTGATTTTTGGTACAAGCTTGTTAGGTTCTAAATAACAGTCGGCTAAAACTGCTAACAATCTAACTATATTTCTTCTACAAGCTAAATGTACTTCCTGGCTTTAGCAAGAAAAATTTAGTAAAATGTTATTTAGATAATACTACTTATTGTTTGAAAACCTACTAAGATATTTTCCTACAAAAATATTATAAATGATGTTATAACAATTATATATTATTTAAAAATACCTTAACCCATATTTTAACAAAATATTTATTAAATGATAGCTTAGCTAAAAACAAAGTCTAAATATTAGGAATATTTTCATAGCAACTTATATAGGTTTTTTGGAAAACAACATATTAGTAATGATGGTAGAAAAAAGTATTAACTTAATATAATCTAATCTAAATTGGAAACCGTTCTACTAATAATTATACCATAGAAAATATATGGACCCAACTACAGGTGGCCCAAACTTATTGATTTTAACCTACAATTGATCAATACAGAAAAACTAGAATAACATAAACAAAAGCTAATGGGCTTAAAGCCCTCTTCCTACTTGAATTCAACAACTGGGCTTGAAACCCAGGCCCACCATATACATAACCCGACGACATCCCTCAAACTGACCTACACAAACCCGGTCCAATCTGATGGCAGTCCAGCCCACAACCCAAGCCCATACTAACTAAACCCAACCTCTACTCAGCAGCTACCAGCCAAATAATTATCATTTTACTAATAAACAATTATAGGTCACTGAGTTGTCCAGCTCAGTCCACACTCATTAGCAAAACTCAAAATATACAAAAATATCATAATGGGTCCAGGCCATGCAGCTCACAAATCAAATCTTCAGAGTTAAAACATACTGATTAAAAGAAATACTATATTATACCATAAAATACTTTAATTGGACAGCTGCAAAACTCAAAGAAGAAAAAGCTATCTCGAAGTGGTCACAAGCTGACCCACAGTTTAGCATAACACACAACCATTCAATATAGAGTCCAGTAGAATTTCAAATAGTCTTCCAAACTTTAAGTAGACCACAACCAAAAATTAACATAGTTATCAAATGTTAGATAAACCTTCTCTCAAAATCCCAACATACATCTGAACCCACCCCGTATGCAGACTTCTCCAATTGGTATAACCCAGTCCAAGCCTTACCAACTACAACTCCAGCTCTTAACTAATTTTGAAAGATTAAGACACAAGGAGCTTCAGGCAGCAGAATATACAAAATCCCAGCCCAATTTCAAATCCAAAAAATTTATACAACCAATTTGAATCATAGGAAAAATCAAAATATAAAATATACAAATCAACTATTTATAAATCAAAATAGGAAATCCTGCCAATGCATATACAGACCCCCCAACCTTCAGCAATTCTTTATGTATTCAAACTCAGCAACGTGGAACCCTTCCACATACACAATTCAAAAGAACCATTTTAAAAATCTCAACTGAAAAGAAAGAACTCAAAATAAAATTTGAACAAACCTGGCAATACAATGCCAATTCCACAACATTCAAACAGGGGTTTTAGAACAATTTAATAAGATAAAATTTTCGTGATTGTTTGGATAATTTCTAATATAAAAATAGATCCAAAAATTTTGAAGTTTAAATGATCAATCAAACCCATTCTTGAAATCACAGTCCGATTTATAACAACTAAATTGGTGTTTTTTTTCTAAAAAAATATTTGAAATCAAAATGTAGCTAAACCTATAGATCCCAAGCTTCGAGTACAGATTCCTTCCGTCCAATGCTACGCCACCCGGACACGCACACACGCTCGGTCACGAACAACACTGTTGGTCACGCACACAGGACACAACGTAATTCACGAGACACGAGCACAACTCTGGATACGAATATCTGAACACTGACACAACCCAAATATTCTCATTAATTCTAGATACATAACAACAGGCAATTTTTATCAAGAAAAAAGTGATACCTGAGGCAGTCGATTTGATCTGATGGCTGAATCCAAGAATATTTGTATCCAAATCAGGGATTCGCATCCCTGGACACAAACGATACCGATCTGGACATGGAACAACAGATGAAAAACATCCCAAGGTCATTTCAGAAGTATCCTTGAAATTAAAAATAGAAATCCAAACCAAATCAAGGAGTCCAGATCTAAAATACGTACAAAGGGTTTCAAATCTAGTTCCTCTAAAATTTCTCAGATCAACAGTTGCTCTTTCTCGATCTGATCGTTCGATGAACTCAAGAGTCTAAGAGAACGACGAAGGAACACTCATTGGGATTGATCCGTTACTCCCACAGATGACTGTCACGAAAATCACCGTTACGCCGTACTCGAGCTCCTCTGGAAGGACTCGCCGTCGCTGTCACCCTCGGATTTCGTTATATGTATTTTGGTATACGTGTACGTATCTCGGACCCGTATTTTGACTTGTCCTGACTGGATAGCCTTGGGTTTTGTATTTGGCATAGGTTAGTTATTATTTCCTAGTTTGTGTGGTTTATCTTGGTCTTGGCATACATCGGGTTTGGTTGGGTTCGGCTTGGTTGGGTTCGATTTGGGTTAGCATACAAACCCCTACCTACCACCATCCCCTATTTATTAACCCAACAACCCTTCTCTCTCTTCATTCACTTCTTCATTTACTCTTCTTCTTTCTCCATTAACTCTCTCCACCTACCAAGAGCTTAGGCAAGTGCAACTTGCTTCATGGAGGAACTCAATTTTTGTTGTTCTATTGTCTTCCTCACGAGATTCTAAGACACTTTAGTACTTAGCATTTCTAATTTTTACGGTTTATTTCATGTAGATCTAAGTTCTAGCAATTTTGATCTTCATGGTTTGGATCTTCCAAACTTGGTTGTTTCCGGAGATTGAGAGTTCCATATAGTAAAAATTTTGATTTTACGCAAGTTGGCTTCCATCGAGTCTTGGCCGAATGGGGTTCTTTGAGTTTTGAGACCCATGGCTGCTCGTCTCGGCCTTAGGGAGAAGACGAGCCTTTTATGCACACGTTTTAACGTGACTGCGTAGTGTCCCTCTTTACGCTCACGCATTGCGTGTCAGTGTAGTCTCTTCTACACCGAGTTCATTCAAACTCTACGCAGGGGCCACACCAGCTAGCGTAGAACCTCGCTCAAGTCTCGTTAGCGTAGTCTTACTCGCGCGTAGCCTTGCTCGCATAGAGCTATCTTGCCTTGTTCTTGCCCGCGTAAAGCTATTTTTACGCTCGGGGCCCCTTGGCCTAGCGTAGTTTCACTAGCATAGAGTCTTGAGCCCTTTGGCGTACCTCGATCACCTTTCTATGTTCTTGTACTTTTGTCATGAACTTGATAATCACGGATTGGATAGTACGATTGGAATGATGGTTGTACACGACATGGTCTAGCAAGTAAATTGATAAGACATGCCATGGCATGACATGACAAGTAAGCATGATGGGAACTAAATGATGTTACGATGGCTGGCATGACATGACAAAAAGTATGACATGACAAGAATGAATGACCTGGACACCGTGGATGATTATGTTTGTACAAATGAACCAGTACTGTCTTACATCATGTCTAGGGCAAGGATACCTGAGTACCACGGTCAGGGGTGCCTACTTAAACTGACTAAGGCTAATAACTAGAATAATCCAGTAGCCATGAAGAGAACTCCTAGCTACAGGCAATCCCGTTATCTGGATGCTCAATCATAGGATTTGTAGCCTGCCGTCGAGTAGGGCACATTTCCAGCACACTGTCATGTGTTGCACCCTTCAAACTACTTAAGGGTACATGCATTTCTTGGATAATGTACCCATATGAACTCAACCCCTAATTGTGTTCGGATAACCTGGATGGTCTGCAGGGCTTGTGGCTGTTGGAACGATCTTATTGCATCGTGCTAGTAACTAGGCCTGTGATAACCCTAGTTATTTAAGTATCAAGCCGTATTTATTGCTTCGCCGTGAATGATGGATGGAGTCTAACCAGCCTAAGCCTTGTCTTGTTCCAATACATGGCTATCTTGGAACATGATTGTTCATGCTTACCCCTTTTATATTGACATGAATAATGTCTCACCTTCTTGCCATTTATTGCCCTATTTAGATTTCATGTCTTACATGCCTTTCTTATTTTATGTTCTGATATGCTAGTTTTAGTTCTTAAGTGAAGCCTCCTTTGTGGCACTTGCTCTTTCTGGGATCTCACCCAGCTAGTTTTGCGTGGCTAGATACCGAAGTAGCTCCAGAGGATCCCCTACCTTTCAGCCAGATGGTAACTACCAGGCGTAATCCTGGCAATGAGTGGGTTTTATTTTTGGCTCTCCCCCTCTATTGTAAAAGTATTCTTTTGAGGCATTTAGCCGACGAGCATGTGTTAGCTCGATTGCACTTACTTATTGTCTGCCTACGGGCTGTAGCATGATTAACAAATCCTAGGGTTGATCATGTATGACTGAAACTCTTGCTAGTCTTCATATTTTGTATGACTAGCTTCATGATCATCCAAATATGTAATATATGGGATGCCTTACTAATGTATATTTGGTGCTCTGACTTCTTGTAACTGCTATTACTTGCTTAAGATTGAGACAATAGGCTTGTTTATGACCATAAGAGACTGATGGCTTGTAGTTAAATCCTCATGTATCTAGACAGCCGTGACCGTATAGCGAGGTGGGTTGTACTTCAATATACGTAGCTGGCTGTGCCCGCCCCCGCTCTACAGTGTTCTGGTTCTGGGGCGTAACATGATTTAAGTGGTGGCCCATGCAGGTCTTGTGTATCAAGATATGTGAGGGTTTACCGAATAGATGTCTCAATCAGCACTCGCCCTTGATCTCTATTCGTATCCTCTAAACTTCTAAAATCTTGACCTGAATCACATGCTTGTATCTTTGATCTGTCCTGGTCCTTCCTTATTGCTTTCCTAGGTCGTCTTCTTCAGCGGCATTACTCCTGGTCCTACCAACCAGCCGGAAGGAGCTCAACGAGTACCCCCGTAACAAGAGGATCAAGCTCAGCATTCAGGAGAAGCCTCCTGAGTCATGCTTTCTGGAGGTCCAGAACCCCCAGTACAGCCAGCCCAGTCTGCAAGACAGAATGATGGAGTCTTGGTTGGACTTATCAGGGAGTTGCTTGCATCACAGGATTGTCGAGGTGATGCATTGCACCAGACAGTACAAGATGCGCTGAGCAGAGGTGGTCATCAAGGTAACAGTGCGGCCAACAGCTTCAAGCGCTTGAACCTACCCTTCTTTGATAGCAGCGAAGATGCTATTGCCGCAGACGCTTGGCTGCAGGACACGGAGGTTATTCTAGAAGCAGCCAGGACTCCAGAAGACGAGAAGGTGGACATGGTGCACCTGCAGTTATTGGATCTAGTCCGCAGCTGGTGGGTGGTACAGGCTGTTGGATTGGTGGCACCTATTGCCTGGACAGTATTCCATGAGAGATTCCAGACCAAGTACTTTGACGTTGTAGCTCGGTATGATCTACAGACGAGGTTCACTAATTTGAAGCAGATGGACAGGACGGTCGATGGATATACGACCGAGTTTTCTAGGCTTAGTCAGTTTGCTCCCACCTTGGTGGCGACCGAGTTCGACAGAGCTCAGCGGTTCCAGCAGGAACTCCACCTGGAGATTTTACTAGTGGTGGAGCAGTTTGAGCATCAGACTTTCGATGCAGTATTGAGAGCGGCTAGGAGACATGAGTATACCTCCCAGAGGATTGTGGACCGAACCGGGAGTCGAAAGCGGTCTCACGGCCAGATGAACCAGTCTTCAGCACTAGTCCCGACAGCTAGGGCTTTGACCATTGGAGCTCCGAGGCGGGCAGCTTCCGTTACGTTGACTCAGTATTCGACCCCGGCATATCTCCAGCAGCAGCAGCAGAAGCTGTCTTCCGCAATGAGTTGCACTCATTGTGGGAAGCTAGGGCATGTGGTGTCAGAGTGTCCTAGAGCACAGGGTTTGTGCTTGGTTTGTGGGGCACCGGACCATAGGGTTGGGAACTGTCCGAATAGGGGGAGTTCATCTTCTTCAACCTTTTCTAGTCCCTCGGTTAGGGGACCAGCCCCAGTATCAGTCCAGCAGCAGCAGTACCCGTTACCGAGGCCCTTGCTGCCTCAGGCCCAAGTATTTCAACAGCAGAACCCCCAGCAGTATGCACAAGTCCAAGCTCAGATCCAGAACCGCCAGAGAGGTTTCCAGCAGAGGGGACCAACACCTAGAGGGCAAGGTCAAGTGATGGCTTTGACCGTGGAGGAGGAGTTAGCATCAGCTGAGGTAGTGGCAGGTACTATTTTTGTCAACTTCTTCCCAGCATCAGCTTTATTTGATTCTAGTGTATCGCATTCATTTATGTCTGTACAATTTATGACACGGATAGGACTAGAGCCTGAGTCATTATCAGTAAGGCTCAATATACTTACTGGTAACGGACTTGTGGGAGTAGATAGAGTGTTTTTCTTGTGTCGGATCGTAGTCAGCGGTAGAGAGTTTCCCGCTAGGTTGATAGAATTTCCAATGGCCGATTATGATGTGGTCTTAGGGATAGATTGGTTGAGGGACCAGTATGCTAGAATAGATTACCATATTGGCAAGATTATTTTTAGTATTCCTGGAGAGCCCGAGTTTTCATTCCTTCAAGGCGGTATAGAACCTTCTTCTCCAGTATTTCGGATGGCAGTTGCAGTGACAGTTCGATTTCCCAAAATTGTAGAAGAGTTTTCTAATATTTTCCCCGAGGAGCTTCCAGATATGCCATCAGAGAGAGAGATCGAATTCACCATAGACTTGATCCCCGGATCAGTACCAGTGTCAGAGAGAGTCTATCGTATGGCACCGTCAGAATTGGATATCTTGTATAAGATGATTAAAGAACTCAGGACCAAGGGATTCATTCGTGCTAGTGGATCGCCTTGGAGAGCTCCGATGCTTCTTGTGAAAAAGAAGGATGGTACATCCAAATTATGTGTTGACTATCGTACCTTGAACTCAGAGACAATCAAGAACAGATATCCTATCCCGTGGATAGATGACTTGTTTGATCAACTCAAAGGGGCGTCCGTATTTTCGAAGATCGACTTGCAGTCAGGGTACCACCAGATCAGAGTCAGAGAGCAGAATATCTCGAAGACGGCATTTATATCCAGGTATAGGCATTAGGAGTTTCTTGTTATGCCTTTTGGAGCAACCAATGCGCCGGCTGTATTCATGGACCTCATGAATCGTATTTTCATGCCTTATTTGGATCAGTTCATGATTGTGTTCATAGACGACATCCTGATCTACTGCAAGAGCGAAGCGGAGCATGGGCAGCATCTCAGAGTTGTCCTCCAGATTCTCCGAGAATACCAATTGTATGCGAAGTTCAGTAAATACGAGTTCTGGCTTGATCGTATTTCATACTTGGGTCATATCATCACTGGAGGTGGAGTAGAAGTAGATCTCCAGAAGATCGTGACTATTGAGACATGGCCGGTACCCAGCACAGTTGTAGAAGTTTGTAGTTTTCTTGGCTTGGCCGGCTACTACCGGCAATTTGTTTCTGACTTTGCGCGGATTTCAGCACCTATAACCCAGTTGACCCGTAAGGATGTGCAGTTTGCTTGGATAGCAGAATGTCAGGATTCTTTTGAGAAGTTGAAGCGAGGATTGATGATGGCACCCATTCTCACGCTTCCAGATGGGACTGGGGGATTCTCAGTATATTATGATGCTTCAAGCAGAGGTTTAGGATGTGTTTTGATGCAGCATGGGAAGGTAATAGCTTATGCGTCACGTCAACTTCGTGATCATGAGAGGAATTATCCGACCCACGACTTGGAACTGGCAGCAGTAGTATTTGCACTTAAGTTGTGGTGGCACTATTTGTATGGAGATCGGGTGGAGATTTTCACCAACCACAAGAGCCTGAAGTATGTGTTTACCCAGAAGGATCTTAACATGCGTCAGAGGAGATGGCTAGAGGTACTTGTGGATTATGATATCAACCTGCAATATTATTCTGGGAAGGCCAACATTGTTGCAGATGCATTGAGCAGAAGAGCCAGAGTTTATTTTCTAACAGCACAACCAGAGTTGTTAGCAGATCTTCAAAAGATGGGTATAGAAGTTGTCATTCCTACCAATATGGCATTGATGGCTAGTATACAAGTTCAGTCTAGTATAGTTGAGAGGATCAAGTTGGCTCAGTCCGCAGATTTTAAGCTTCAGCGGCTTAGGGAAGAATGTGTAACAGAGCGAAGACCAGAGTTATGTATCCATGAGGACGGTACACTTCGATATGGGAGGCACCTTTATGTACCTAGTGGTGATATCAGACAGGAGATCATGGCAGAAGCTCACAGTTCTCAGTATTCGATTCATCCGGGCGGTACGAAGATGTATCGTGATATCCGGCAGCATTTTTGGTGGAATGGCATGAAGAGGGAGATAGCCCGGTTTGTCTCTCGATGTTTAGTTTGCCAATAAGTTAAAGCTGAACATCAGAGACCGGCTGGACTTCTTCAACCTTTACCGATCCCAGAATAGAAATAGGAGCACATTGCCATGGATTTTGTAACTAGATTACCTAGATCCCCAGTTGGAAGAGATGCTATCTGGGTTATAGTTGACAGGCTCACCAAGGTAGCTAATTTTCTTCCTTTCAGGGTTGGTCAGTCGACGAATCAGCTTACAGAGATGTACCTTAGGCCAATAGTCAGGTTGCATGAAGTACCAGTCAGTATCGTATCCGACAAAGATTCGAGATTTACATTACACTTTTGGCAGAGTCTTCAGAAAAGTTTGGGGACTCGTCTCAAGTTCAGTTCAGCTTATCATCCGCAGACAGATGGACAGTCAGAACGCACGATCCAGACTCTTGAAGATATATTGCGGTCATGTACACTCGACTTCGATGGTTCATAGGAAGATTACCTGCATCTTATGGAATTCTCCTATAACAACAGTTTTCAGGCCAGTATCCAGATGTACCCTTTGAGGCCTTGTATGGCAGAAAGTGCAGGTCCCCGTTAGCATGGGATGATATAGGCGAGAGGCAGATACTTGGTCCAGAGATGGTTATATGAACTATCGAGGTGGTCAGGCAAGTCATAGATCATCTTCGAGTTGCGCAAGATCGCCAGCGTCATTAGGCCGATTCCTATCGGCGCCCCATTGAATTTTTTGTCGGCGACCATGTATTCTTAGAATCTCGCCTACCCATGGCGTCATTTATTTCGGCGTACAGGAAAAGCTTAGTCCTAGGTATATAGGGCCGTTCGACATTTTGGAGCGAGTAGGTGATATGTCCTATAATCTAGCTCTTCCGTCATCATTACGTAAGGTGCATGATGTCTTCCTTGTATCCCAATTACGATGGTATATCCCGGATCCGAGTCATGTCCTAGATCATTCGAAATTGGTTGTTGGTACCAACCTTTCGTATGAGGAGAGACCCATATCCATATTGGACCGAAGAGAGAAGATACTCAAGAACAAGACTATCAAGTTAGTTCGTGTTGCTTGGGGTCATCACTCCTTGGGTGAGTCAATGTGGAAGCGTGAGGACGATATCCGATCGCGATATCCTGACCTGTTTGACTTATAAGGTATGATGTCTTTCTTATGCCTTATGCCTTAATTCCTTGCATGCATGAATGATTGTGTGATTGATTGCTTGATCGTATCTTGCTTCTCATTAGTATAGCTTGCTCGACATCTCTAGCCTCTTGATTAAATTTTGAGGATAAAATTCTTTTAAGGTGGGTAGAGTTGTCACCCTCGAATTTTGTTATACGTATTTTGGTATACGTGTACGTATCTCGGACCCATATTTTGATTTATCCTGACTGGCTAGCCTTGGGTTTTGCATTTGGCATGGGTTAGTTATCATTTTCTGGTTTCTGTGGTTTATCTTGGCCTTGGCATGCATCGGGTTTGGTTGGGTTCGGCTTGGTTGGGTTCGGTTTGGGTTAGCATGCAAACCCCTACCGACCACCATCCTCCATTTATTAACCCAACAACCCTTCTCTCTCTTCATTAACTTCTTCATTTACTCTTCTTCTTCCTCCATTAACTCTCTCCACCTACCAAGAGCTTAGGCAAGTGCAACTTGCTTCATGGAGGAACTCAAATTTTGTTGTTCCATTGTCTTCCTCACGAGATTCTAAGACACTTTAGTACTTAGCATTTCTAATTTCCATGGTTCATTTCATGTAGATCTAAGTTCTAGAAATTTTGATCTTCATGGTTTGGATCTTCCAAACTTGGTTGTTTCCTGAGATTGAGAGTTCCATGTAGTAGAAATTTCAATTTTATGCAAGTTGGCTTACATCGAGTCTTGGCCGAATGGGGTTCTTTGAGTTTTGAGACATATGGCTGCTTGTCTCGGCCTTGGGCAGAAGACGAGCCTTTTACGCACACGTTTTAACGTGCCTGCGTAGTGTCCCCCTTTACGCTCACGCATTGCATGCCAGCGTAGTCTCTTCTACGCCGAGTTCATTCGAACTCTACGCAGGGGCCACACCTGCTAGCGTAGAACCTCGCTCGAGTCTCGTTAGCGTAGAGTCTTAATCGCGCGTAGCCTTGCTTGCGTAGAGCTATCTTGCCTTGTTCTTGCCCACATAAAGCCATTTTTACGCTCGGGGCCCCTTGGCCTAGCGTAGTTTCACTAGCATAGAGTCTTGAGCCCTTTGGCGTACCCCGATCGCCTTTCTATGTTCTTGTACTTTTGTTATGAACTTGATAATCACGGATTGGATAGTACGATTGGAATGATGGTTGTACACGGCATGGTCTAGCAAGTAAATTGATAAGACATGACATGGCATGACATAGCAAATAAGCATGATGGAAACTATTGAATGATGTTACGACGGCTAGCATGACATAACAAGAAGCATGACATGACAAGAATGAATGACCTGGACACCGTGGACGATTATGTTTGTACAAATGAACCAGTACTGTCTTGTATCATGTCTATGGCAAGGATCCCTGAGTAACACGGTCAGGGGTGCCTACTTAAACTGACTAAGGCTAATAACTAGAATAATCTAGTAGCCATGAAGATATCTCCCAGCTACAGGCAATCCTGTTATCTGGGCGCCCTACCATGGGATTTGTAGCCTGCCGTCGAATAAGGCACATTTCCAGCACACTGTCATGTGTTGCACCCTTCAAGCTACTTAAGGGTACATGTATTTCTTGGACGATGTACCCAGATGAACTCAACCCCTAATTGCGTCCGAATAACCTAGATGGTCTGCAGGGCTTGTCGCTGTTGGAACGATCTCATTGCATCGTGCTAGTAACTAGGCCTGTGATAACCCTAGTTAGTTAAAGTATCAAGCCGTATTTATTGCTTGGCCGTGAATGATGGATGGAGTCTAACCAGTCTAAGCCTTGTCTTGTTCCAGTACATGGCTATCTTGGAACATGATTGTTCATGCTTACCCCTTTTATACTGACCTGAATAATGTCTCATCTTCTTGCCATTTATTGTCCTATTTAGATTTCATGTCTTACTTGTCTTTCTTATTTTATGTTCTGATATGCTGGTTTTAGTTCTTAAGTGAAGCCTCATTTGTGGCACTTGCTCTTTCTGGGATCTGACCTAGCTGGTTTTGTGTGGCCAGATACCGGAGCAGCTCTAAAGGATCCTCCTACCTTCCAGCCAGATGGTGACTACCAGGCGTAACCCTGGCAACGAGTGGGTTTTATTTTTGGCTCTTCCCCTCTATTGTAAAAGTATTCTTTTGAGGCATTTAGCCGACGAGCATGTGTTAGCTCGATTGCACTTACTTACTGTCTGTCTACGGGCTGTAGCATGATTAACAAATCCTAGGGTTGATCATGTATGACTGAAACTCTTGTTAGTCTTCACATTTTGTATGACTAGCTTCATAATCATCCAAATATGTAATGTATGGGACACCTTACTAATGTATATTTGGTGCTCTGACTTCTTGTAACTGCTATTACTTGCTTGAGATTGAGACAATAGGCTTGTTCATAACCATAAGAGACTGATGACTTGTAGTTAAACCCTCATGTATCTAGACAGCCGTGACCGTATAGCGAGGTGGGTTGCACTTCAATATACGTAGCTGGCTGTGTCCGCCCCCGCTCTCCAGTATTCTGGTTCTGGGGTGTGACAGTCGCCGATAATTTTTCAGAGAAGAAGAATCCCGATCCAGTTCGTCGCCGGACTGGAGTAACGAGCTCGCGGCGAAGGAGAGAACAGATCAGTTGTCGTAGAAGAGCCACCGGTCACCGATCGTCATGCCGTCACGGGGACTTCACCGAAAAGTAGCGCCGGAGCAGAAGATCGTTGCTGCAGTTGTCGGGAGGATGGTCGGAGCTCATTCACCGCCGAGGAAGTGCCTCACCGTCGCTATGGCTGGCTTCTCCACAAGAAATTAGGGTTAGGGTTAGGCAGATTTTGGAAAAATTTTGGGAAAGAAGTTGAGAGCTCTGCTCTCTTCTCGAATTCACAGGAGGAATAAAATGTAAGGGAGAGAGAGAAAGAATGAATTTAAATAGAGTTTAAGAAATAAATGGGTATTTACGAAAAGGACCTCAATAATTGCTTTATTGCAAACTGCACCCAAAACTGTTTGAGTTTGTTAGGGAGTTGGTTAATTAGTTACAAGGTTGTTACAAATGGAGGGAAACTTAATTTGTATGAAATTTGAATTGCTCTCTTGAGCTAAGTAACCAATTTAATTTATCAAAAAATTATTTTATTAAGAATAAAAAAACCAATTAAATAATTATTAGACCTATAATACTTAATAGCCAAAACTGTTTTAAACCACGTCATGATACTAATCAAAATTAATATTCCTTAAACAACCATAAAATAAAATATGAATAAATTATAAAATCCCAGAAAAATACAAAAATTTTAATAATTCGGAAAAGCGGGGTTACAAATCTACCCCCTTAGAAAAATTTTGTCCTCGAAATTTCAGATGGCATGATTAGATATTCGTCCTCGAAATTTTGTCCTCGAAATTTCGTCCTCGAAATTTCGTCCTCGAAATCAAGTACAAAATTTTGAAGTTGGCAAAAATTTAAAGTGGTTCAAAGAAATAGTCACAAAAATGAAATCAATGGATAATAGTCTCCAAAGTACCCGACAATCTTCATATCTGAAATCACTTTTCCTACAGTTCCTGCCCCGCCAGTATGCATCTGGCTGCAGTGAGCTTTCAGTTCCATGCTCTCGATAGTACTAGATTACCGCGATATTTTGTCAACTTTATTCGATATGAAATAAATTTAGGACTTAGCTTCAATAATATCTGAGAACATGAGAATACCTGTAATTACTTTGACTTAGAGCCCCTGCCTCGCTAGTATACAGCTAGTTGCAATGGACTCACGACCTCCATAATCCAGGTCATAGTAGGTTGTCAAATATTTTCTCAACTTTATCCAAAAGTTTCAAGGAAGTTTGTGAAAATGATAGAGAGGAGTAGTATTTGTTCTTAGAAACAAATTTTTATTGGGTACCAAGAGACAATCAAAAGTCAACAAGTAGCTACTAGGTACTATGAAACAACAGTAAGATAGAGAGACTGTAGAAACAAGTCTTAAATGAAGGAACAACAAAGAAATGCAAAATAGAACATCGAAAGAAAGGTAGTGATCCACAAGTGTCACTACCATATTTCTAGTTTGAGGGTATTTTTGTCATTTTGAATTTATTTAAATTTAATATATATTTATTAGAACAGTGTGATTTTAATATTATTTAATTAATTGCCATGTGTTGTGATTAGCCTAACCTAGATTGGACCTAACCTAGATTAGTCACAGCTAGTCTTAGTTAGCCATGGTTAGTATTAGTTAGTTATGATTAGTTTTGGTTAAGTCATGACTAGTTAGAGCTAACTAGGTTGCAACTTAGACTAGTGTGAAACCTAGATTCTAGACCCTTGATTTGACTAGATGACAGGAGAGCCCTTGATTTGTTTTCCCAAAACCCTAACCCTAGATTTATGGGCCGGCCACTAGGGACACCCCCACCCTATTTAATGTCTCCCAAAAATACTTGCCTCTTTTGTTCATTCCTCCATTTTTTCAAGAGCAAGGTTTGTTCTTCCTTAAAACTTTTCTATTTTGATCAATACTCATCTATTTTCATTCAAACTTCTTGCATTGTAACCTAATTTTTGTTCTCCTACTGTTGGTAGAGGTTAACTTCAGTTTTGGTATCCATTGGAGCTTCGAGCTAGCTAGGGGGAATCTCCATTATTGAGCTTTCTTGAGGAAGAGCACCACATAGGTAACTTCCTATTCAACAATTAGATTTTTGATTTCTTGGCATATTTGCATAGCCCTAGGTGTCCTCTAACTGTAGGAATAGGTTTCGTGTGGTGTCGTGTCCTTTACACGTCCGTATCGGACATGTATCAGCGTAGGTTTAATAGTGTTCGACGAAATGCCACAGTGGACATTTCGATGCTGTTTTCGAAATGTATTTGAATAGTAAATTAGGTTTTTATGTGGCTTATTGATTTCCCATTGACAGAGATGGATTCGAGTCCAGTTCGTGTCGAGTTGGACTCGTGGACGCCCCGCGCACGCGCGACTAGACTGTCCTGCTACTCGGGTGGTCATGTAGCTTATTCTGGACACGTGTCCTTGGACACAGAGCTTGGGGCAATGTCTGACACGACACCCCCAAGGCCTCGTGTCCAATGAGTTTGTGTCGAATGAGAAACACGACTTGCACTGGACACGGGTACGCTGTTGACTGAACCCAGTTCAGTGTGATTGGGTTCGTGTAGGTTTTGGACACACTTGTGTCTTATTTTTGGATACGTTAAGGGGTAGCAAGACACGTACACATGTTAGCAATTAAATACCAAGCATTAGCATGACTATTTACTGTTATTTCAATATTGAAATAGGAAATTCCTATTTACTAATACTGTCAAGTATCAGTGAACATATTATACACTGTTTCTCTATTTCAATTTACATTTACATGTTAATATCGTGTAATGTAATATGGGTTAGTTGTTGTTACAATTAGATATCATGATTAGGGTTGTGATAGCAGGAATGAGTGTTCGATTTACATTTGGTTTTGGCAATTGATTTCCAGTTTTTCCCAAACCCGAGTCTATGTACAGTATTCCTTTCCTGTTAAGTCCAATTCCTATTAACCCGCTGTTTTGTTTCCATTTGATTGTAATTAGATATTTGTAACATGTAATTTAATGTGGTGTGGTTACTGTTATATGTGGATAACATGTTAGGGATTTGGTTGGCATGGAGATTAGTTCTTATTTATTTCAAATTGTGTATTGACATGGGGTTGCAATAACTGAAACCTGAGTTCCATTTTAGTTCCTAATATTCCTGTCATGTCTAAATTCAGTTTACATACAAATAATATTTTCAATGATGTATATAACTGTCACATTTTATTTCCTGAGGATTAAACCATTTTTTCTTCACTGATACACACAGGATATGGATTCCTGAGATTGAATGGGTTAAATTATGTTATGATTTATTTGTGTTATGATACAACCCGAGAATGTAGCATCTAATTATGATACACTATTGTGAACTGAACCTGGGATTAACCCCTATACTCTCCTGTACACAGACACATACACCCCTGTTGCTAAACTGAACATTAGTTCATTCGAAATCTGGACTGAGACACTATTTTACTGATGGGTTTAACTGTTTGATATGGTTTGGGTTGAATGTTTGAAAACCTGAGACTTGACACTGTGAATCCTATACACATGTATACCCAAATCCTAACTGACTGTACAAATATGTTCCTAACTGTATACACACATGTTAGCACACTGTTTTCAGTCCTCATTACACACACACACACACACACACACACACACACACACACACAGGACTTGGTCCAATTCAATTTGAAAACTGGAATTGAACTAGGATTAACCCACAGCTATATTCACTCTTGCACACACCAATATCACATTGTTCACTATCACATATGCTTTCATGTACACAGACACCCATATCCCACTGTTGACACATAAACTTAAACTGAGATTGAACACTGTTTTCAGCTCACTTATACACACACACATGCCTATGTTAGACACACATTGGTATGTACATGTCTACTCTATGACACACACATATACAAGTTTTTCCCCTCTCTAACTCCCTATATATACATATATATATATAACCAATGTGATTTGTAATACAATATAGGTATAGCCTATATGGATAGTGTGTATAAATGTATGAAATTGTATGTGTATAGCCTATGGCATATAACCTAGATAACATAGTCTATGGTAATCCTTGTGTGGTCTTGTGTATATGAAATATACACATGTGTAGAGTCATATAGACTTGTGTATGGTGTATACTTGCTAGGGTAGTCTGGTTAGGCCTAGTAAGACTTTATTGAGTCTAGGTTGACCTAGTTGACCTAACTTTGACTATTTAGTTTACTGAAGTTGACCAGGGTTGACTTTGGTCTAGGATTGACCTAATATCATGTAGACTGCATCATAGTAGCTTACTTAATTAGCTGGACATGTTATGACTTGTACTATTCTGATTAGGAGCCAGACACCACTCCTCAGGCAGTATTTCATTTAGACGTTCAGGATATCAGGTGAGTACATTCTCTAACCGTTTCATACTTGCTAGGAGTATTTTTTTTGCTCTATATTATTTTACTTGATGCTGACAAGATGAAAATACGGATTAGTACTATATGGATCTTTTTATACGATGTTATCCCCCTCGGGAGCATCAGATACATCATGTCATGTGTGTTTCACTTTCATCATGTATTCTTGTGCTTTCACCATTCATGTGCACTCTCGTGATTCATGTACTCTCATGATCACGGAGCCCCCATGTTTATATTCATGTGTACCCATTTATGGGTGTAAAACCCCTAAATTTCTACTATATTTTTTATATATATTAAATTTGGTACTGATTTAAAAATTTTGTATTGTACGTCGCATAGTCGTATTGTACGTCGCGCACGAAATTTTATTTTTCGTAGTTGCTCGTCAAGTGCGAATATGTGCGAGCGTACATATTTTAGAAAAATATTTTTTCTATTTTATTATACACTTTCAAAATATTATATAATTATTATTCTTGCTATAAAAAGTATTTTTATTTTTAGCAGTTATTAATCATAAATAATATTTCATTGTATACTAGGGAAAGCATAATCATGTATGCATTATTCGTGCATACATATATTTCATAATTATTTATTAGTCTATTTTTAAAAAAAATATAATTTTTAAGATTTATTAATAAATATTTTATTATTTAAAAGATATTTAAAAATATTTATTATTTTCGAAATTATTATTATTGGTATTTTGAAAAATATATTTGGAAGTTATGGTGGCCATTTAAATCTTGATTTGATTTTTGGATTTATTTAAATAGTTAAATATTCGAAATTTATTTATCCCATTTGATTTTGAGCTAAAAATTTAAATAGATTTAAATTGGATTTAATTGATTTGATTTTAAACTAAGAGAATTTGATTTGATTTAAATTAGATTTGGATTTGGATTTGGATTTGGATTTGATTGCTTTTAAATTAAATTAGGAAATATCTAAATTGAGTTTAAAGGATTCTAATTCTTATCTAATTGGGAATTCCCACATCCTATAAATAGGCAGGCTCCTCCATATTATTTTCACCACAAATCATCTTTCAAACCATCCTTGTCAAAATTTCTCTCTTTTTTTTCGTCAAAAATTCAGCCTCAATTTTCAAAGGTTGTAGCAACTTCGAATGACCATAACTCCCAACTCCGGACTCCTTTTGACCTCCAGTTTTTTTTTGTTGGAATCGTATTTAGGTATATTTTCTGAATATAAATTTTATTTTCATAAATTCGGAACTTAATTTTCTGGAAATTTTGTGGAGTGTCAGTGGTCCGAAATCTGACACGTTTTAGTGTTTTTGAGATTATGGGAGAACCAGGAATCAGAATCATGATCCGTTTGAAGTTTCGGAATACTGACAGAAAAATACACATCATATATTTTTTCTAAAGAAAATTTAGAATATTTTATTTTTGGTTTTTATTTTAGAAGTTTGTCACATCGTCTGAGTTCATCTTGTGTAGCCCTGTGACTATTCTGTACCTAACGGGATTGCCGGTTTCACCAGCAAGGACCTCAGGCAAGACACCTTGTCATTTGCTGTTTATTTATTTTAGTTCATATTTCATGTATTATTTATTTTCTCTATGTAAAATAAACTGTGATACATGGCATAACCTGTTAGAACTTACTGTTCATTTATATTTCCTGCTATGTATTATTTTTTTTACACATTAAACCTAGATTTAAGGGACCACCTTGTGTGTTACATTCATGGCCTTAACACGTTGTACCATGAAGTTGTATGTCGCATATAGAACACGGACGTACGTGATTGGCTGGCCACCAGTACGTACAAGCCGTACGATAGGAATAACCGCTAATAGAGGTTGTATGCTTAGTTTGACTTAGCGGTTAATAGAGGATTTATGTTGTGGATACAACATAATAGACATTGGGTGGGAAGAACAGTTCCTTAATGTATGGGTCATATATGCACTGCCCTGATTGCCGGTTATCTCTAATGGGAGGTACGGTCCTGATAGCCGATTATCTCCAGTGGGAGGTACGGTCCTGATAGCCGGTTATCTCCAGTGGGAGATACGGTCCTGATTCCTGATATTTTTGATCCGGCCCATGCGTCAAAGGTTTGTTCTTATTGCATTCACTATAGTACGATTAGGTACCCTATTGCAGGCATCCCTTATTTATTTAAGCAATATTTATTCAGTTTATATGGCATGATATTATTTGTCTTGTTACGTCCCTCTGAGGACCTGGTTATCTCTCCAGATGTGTGCTTTTGTGAATTTGCAGGTGTTCTAGCCAAGGCCGTGATCTTCTCCATTCTTTCGAAGACGATTGCGCTTGGTTCGTCTCATTATTTTATCGATCTCTTCTTGTACATTTTATTTGAGATAGTTGGTAGTGGACTTTGTCTCCACCCAACGATTGTATACATGACAAATTCAAAGTTGCTCTTATATCATTTATTTATCTAGTGGATGAGATTTAGTTACTCTGAATTTACTGCATTTTATAGCTTATGTATTCATACGAGGTTTCCATATATTGGAGTACACTTCGTATGTATGCAGCTGGCATGGATACGTACCTAGTCCTAAGTATTTTGGGACTGGGGCGTTACATGTTTTTGTGGTGGCCCATGCAGGTCGAGTTTGTCACTTCGGTTACGTTACTGTACCGATGTGAACCTGCAACATAGGATTAGAATTATAGGAATCTCATCCATACAGCTTGACCTCTTTCCTTGGCTTCAAATTCCGAACTCTCGTTCGACTTCCTTGAATTGCATCTTGCTTAATTCCTTTCTACCGTTGATTCTTATTTTCGTGCTTAGTGTCAACTAGGAAGATGACTACACTAGTATATGCTCATAGGTCAAACACATGGCTAGAATGGTTATATTGGCAATTGGAATACATTTAAGACTCTAATTGAGTTAAAGGGTTTTTTTTTAGTGTGATTTAATGATTAGTAATTTGTAAAGTAGGATATTACCATGGAAAGTTTTAACCTTGAGATTTCTAAATAGTAAACACCAGAGGATTTATAGAATTTCATACTTGGTTTAAGAAATTGATTGATTTTCAAAGATTTGATATTTATAATTTATTGGATTATAGTTATACATCCTTGCACAAGTATAAAATTGATTTGCTTTTTCGAGTTGTGATATTTATGAATTTGGGTGATAGATATACATCTTTGAACAAATATAAAATTTATTTGATTTTCGAGTTTTAATGTTCATGATTTATTGTATTATAGTTATGCACCTTGAACAGTTATAGATTTGGTTTGAAAATGATCTTAGCTTTTAAAAATGGTCGTAGGAATTATTTAAACGGAGTTGTACAACTTGCGGTTTTCGTGTTTATAAAATTTTAAATTTTAAGGGGAAGTAATGACGGTGAATTTTGGTTTAAAATATTTGAAAGTTATGAAAATAATTTTTGAGAATTTTTTTTTATTTTAAATTGTGTCCTATGATTGAGGATTTACAAATTTATTTAGATTTTTGGTAAAAAAAATAGATTTTGACTGATAAGATTATTTGAAAATTTAGTTTAATGTGGGATTGCTAATATTAAAATTTTTTTTTGAAGAATTTCGAAGGATGTGATGGAAAGTTATTTTGATTGATTAAATGAAGTTACCATTTAAAAGTTGTGAGTTTGTTGGAATAACATAGCATAAATAGAAGTTAAAATTGATGAGAGCATTGAGCTTAATTTTTTAAGATTACTTTTAATATGCTAAGAGTTTTATTATAAATTAATTGAAAATTTTAGAATGTTAAATTTTTGATTGATTGTGAAATTTTTATGGATTCGTAAATTATGAACTCTTGAGTTAAATAGTTGAATTTAAACGTTAATTTTGGAAAAGGTTAGTAGTAACGTGATAAAATTTTGCTTTGAGATTTATGAGAGTGATTTAAATTTTTTATGATAAATTTGAACGGCTTGGAGTAAATACAAATTTTGATGGTATATTTTTGAAAGTTATTTTTGAAACTTTTGGAGGAAACTTGAGTTAAATTTTAATGGTAGGCCCCAGGATAACCCTATTGAGTATTCCACACTAATTGCCATGTCACTCATGACCATGATCGTAGTATATACACAAGTGTTGTTAGTCATCTACCCAGCTATGTGACTGTATTTTCACCTCGACTTACTCGACCTTCCTTCAATTCTAGATCTTTTAATTGTGACCTCCTAACCCATTTGCAATTTGAATAATGAGTTAATGGTTCCTTAATTGTATTCATCTAGGAGACTATCTTCTCTCCGGAATTGTGTTTCTAAATTATTTTTAATGGATTCTTTAATTAATTTTATTTCACGCTTTAACTTGATCTTCTTTATTTTATACATTAATTATCACCTCGTGAACTCCCACTTTCTATTTTTGATCTTCTGGCATCCCCTACCGTGACTTGTATATTTGGAGTACAACACTACACTTTTCCTTCCAACAAATTTCATATGTAAGACCTAGACAAGTCCACCTTCATGTAGATGTATCATGTCCCACTAAAATACGTCTCCTTGTACACTATTTTCATGACAGGACCTTCTGGTTAAAATGGCCAAACTATAACCTCTACCATGACACCAAAATACTTTCCGACTTCAATTAAGAGATCCAACCTTGACTCAATCCCTTAACCCGATAGGTGAATTTTGTTCTACTTAGTTCCTTAAATGCTTAAATTTGTGCTTTATCTTGATTGCTTAACCCATTGTCTCATCCCATTACTAGTTTAACTCTTGTAAGTTGGGTAGAATACCTAACGGCCCAACAAAGCCTTTGTCCTTGTGACCCATGTGGATTAGTTTGCTTAGCCTATAAGTTCAGAGGACCCTAACTTAGCTAGTCAACCAAGACAACTGTATAGGCCCGAACTTCGGGCGAGCCTTGATCTTAAAAGATCTGGGACTATTTAAAATTTTCTTCATCAGTACCTCCCTTGCTCATATTTTGACTATCTCGCGCTGCTAACGTAGCTTCAGTTTTGCAAGCTTATTTCGTTATCAAGCTTGATTATGACATATTTTATTGGGTGCACCCACTAACATATTGTCTAATCAGAACCGGTGCATAATGGTCTGATCAACCAAGTGCACTTTGGTTCGCTTTTATCTATCGTTCTACGTGGATGGGGACATAGCTAAACTTGTCCTCTAGAGTCCCATCCGCGACTGCCTTGACAACTCCTTTTGAATTATTCGGTCGCCTTTGAACCACGTATTCGTATTCGATAACGCCTCCTTCGAACTCTATATTGCGTTCGCCTTCACCTATTTTAGAAGGACGAAAGCGTCGTACTAAAACTCCTCTAACTGTCCTATCACCATGACCATTACCACCCAATGTAACCATATCTTTGTCTTGAACTACTCGACTTTTCCCTCGACACTAAATTTACAATCTTGACTTTCTAATCACTTGAATTTAAAAGTTATTACAATCGTCTCTTAATCATACCCTCAACCTAGACTACGACCATATAAACTTCCTTAAACCCTCCTATCTACCGTTGTGCCTTCTCATCCCCTCCTAATTCTTAATTTCGAGGACGAAATTCTTTTAAGTTGGGTAGGATATAAAACCCCTAAATTTCTACTATATTTTTTATATATATATTAAATTTGGTACTGATTTAAAAATTTTGTATTGTACGTCGCATAGTCGTATTGTACGTCGCGTACGAAATTTTATTTTTCGTAGTTGCTCGTCAAGTGCGAATATGTGCGAGCGTACATATTTTAGAAAAATATTTTTTCTATTTTATTATACACTTTCAAAATATTATATAATTATTATTCTTGCTATAAAAAGCCTTTTTATTTTTAGCAGTTATTAATTATAAATAATATTTCATTGTATACTAGGAAAAGCATAATCATGTATGCATTATTCGTGCATACATATATTTCGTAATTATTTATTAGTCTATTTTTAAAAAAATGTAATTTTCAAGATTTATTAATAAATATTTTATTATTTAAAAGATATTTAAAAATATTTATTATTTTCAAAATTATTATTATTGGAATTTTGAAAAATATATTTGGAAGTTATGGTGGCCATTTAAATCTTGATTTGATTTTTGGATTTATTTAAATAGTTAAATATTCGAAATTTATTTATCCCATTTGATTTTGAGCTAAAAATTTAAATAGATTTAAATTGGATTTAATTGATTTGATTTTAAACTAAGAGAATTTGATTTGATTTAAATTAGATTTGGATTTGGATTTGGATTTGGATTTGATTGCTTTTAAATTAAATTAGGAAATATCTAAATTGGGTTTAAAGGAATCCTAATTCTTATCTAATTGGGAATTCCCACATCCTATAAATAGGCAGGCTCCTCCATATTATTTTCACCACAAATCATCTTTCAAACCATCCTTGTCAAAATTTCTCTCTCTTTTTTCGTCATAAATTCAGCCTCAAATTTCAAAGGTTGTAGCAACTTCGAATGACTATAACTCCCAACTCCGGACTCCTTTTGACCTCCAGTTTTTTTGTTGGAATCGTATTGAGGTATATTTTCTGAATGTAAATTTTATTTTCATAAATTCGGAACTTAATTTTCTGGAAAATTTGTGGAGTGTCAGTGGTCCAAAATCTGACACATTTTAGTGTTTTTGAGATTATAGGAGAACCAGGAATCAGAATCATGATCCGTTTGAAGTTTCGGAATACTAACAGAAAAATACACATCATATATTTTTCCTAACAAAAAATTTAGAATATTTTATTTCTGGTTTTTATTTTAGGAGTTTGTCACATCGTCTGAGTTCATCTTGTGTAGCCCTGTGACTATTCTGTACCCAACGGGATTGTCGGTTTTACCAGCAAGGACCTCAGGCAAGACACCTTATCATTTGCTGTTTATTTATTTTAGCTCATATTTCATGCATTATTTATTTTCTCTATGTAAAATAAACTGTGATACATGGCATAACCTGTTAGAACTTACTGTTCATTTATATTTCCTGCTATGTATTATTTTTCTTACACATTAAACCTAGATTTAAGGGACCACCTTGTGTGTTACATTCATGGCCTTGACACGTTGTACCACGAAGTTGTATGTCGCATGCAGAACACGGACGTACGTGATTGGCTGGCTACCAGTACGTACAAGCCATGCGATAGGAATAACCGCTAATAGAGGTTGCATGCTTAGTTTGACTTAACGGTTAATAGAGGATTTATGTTGTGGATACAACATAATAGACATTGGGTGGGAAGAACAGTTCCTTAATGTATGGGTCATATATGCACTGCCCTGATTGCCGGTTATCTCTAATGGGAGGTACGGTCCTGATAGCCGGTTATCTCCAGTGGGAGGTACGGTCCTGATAGCCGGTTATCTCCAGTGGAAGATACGGTCCCGATTCCTGATATTCCAGATCCGGCCCATACGTCAAAGGTTTGTTCTTATTGCATTCACTATAGTATGGTTAGGTACCCTATTGCAGGCATCCCTTATTTATTTGAGCAATATTTATTCAGTTTATATGGCATGATATTATGTGTCTTGTTACGTCCCTCTGAGGACCTGGTTATCTCTCCAGGTGTGTGCTTCTGTGAATTTGCAGGTGTTCTAGCCAAGGTCGTGATCTTCTCTATTCTTTCGAAGACGATTGCGCTTGGTTCGTCTCGTTATTTTATCGATCTCTTCTTGTACATTTTATTTGAGATAGTTGGTAGTGGACTTTGTCTCCACCCAACGATTGTATACATGACAAATTCAAAGTTGCTCTTATATCATTTATTTATCTAGTGGATAAGATTTAGTTATTCTAAATTTACTGTATTTTACAGCTTATGTATTCATACGAGGTTTCTATATATTGGAGTATACTTCGTATGTATGCAACTGGCATGGATACGTACCTAGTCCTAAGTATTTTGGGACTGGGGCGTTACAATGGGCCCCCATGTGAATTCATGTGCAATAACATAACTTGAACGGATCCTTATGTATTGATTGGGGTACAAGGGAGTATAAATAGTCATGTGGACAATTTTCCAAAGTAGTGTAGTCATGTGCAAACTCTCATGTTTATTATCAAGCCGTTTACATGTCTAGCTTGTACTCTAAATCACTAGTTCACTGTAGCTCTTTAATTATAGTAGATATTTCATTACAATCTTCTCTTTTATTTCATGTATATTCTTCAGCGTTTCATGTATCTTACTCTATTGCCTGTATTTTATTCCTGTCATGATATGAACTGCGTGAGATGTACTGTGCTCGCTCCAGTCCTGACTGGACCTGTTAAAATATTACAGATGACTTCGAGGAGCTGTGTCCCACCTACTACGGAGCAGGCTTAGATGACACACTTGAGCTGGACCCTCAGGAGGACCCAGCACTTCCTGATGACACTACCCCTATAGACTAGGCTAGTTAGCTAGGCTAGTTCTATTTATCTTCATGTTATGTCAGATACACTTTATATATTGGAGTTGTACTCTGGATTTGTGGAGATGTTTATCATACATTTTCAGCTATCTCTCTATCTTGTATTTATCATCTCTGGATTCTGTGTTTCATCTATTCTATCGTATCGTACTTTCTTCCTTAGTTGTGATTGAGTTGTACTTATTTATGTCACCTCCATTCGGAGTGTATAAACTGTACAGGTACGTTATAACTGTTAGATGTATGTGACCTAGGATAGCGTTCTACTACCGATACTGTAGCATAGGCTGGACATACCCATGTCTCGTGCCCTTACTCTAGGGTGCGGATCGTGACACGTTTTTAGTGGTGGCCCATGCAGGTCTAGATTAGAAATGCAGTGGTATTCGAACTAGAGTATCACTGCAGCCTGCAGTAGGATTATGATATTTTTGAAGGTACTCAATCATATTAGGAAAAACCTTTTATCAGATTCCGTATATCTACATTTTGTTGCTTATTGTCTTCCTTTCAATATAACTGTCCTCCTTTCCTATTTCGACTCATTCTCAGCTATTGTTTCTTTCTGATCTGTCTCCAGGATGGTTGAGACGATATCACATCGTTCGGGCCAGGGGGACACCGATGAGAGGTCTGCCACCTCTCGTCCTCAGCAGCCAGCCCCTGGTACTGCAGCCCCAGTCATGCCAGCTGGGGTAGGCATTTCAGCTGCGTTCGGAGGAGCCCCTCCACCAGTAGGGCCCAGGTCGAGCCCGGTGATTCCGGAGGTACTCCAGCAGAGGCAGCCGCCATCGGAGACAGTTGATGCAGTTTAGTTATTCTCGTTCTTCCAGTAGTTTATGGAGGTCCAACAGGCCCAGCAGCAGAGGCAGACAGCAGAGTTTAGTCGGGGCATTGATCTGGCCCTGACTACAGTAGAGAGCAGCAGCTCAGTCAGCGGTCGTTCAGCAACCGCACCAGCCGAAGGAGAAGGGCATCCAGGATTTTCAGAAGATGCACCCGAGGGATTTTCGGAGGACAGAGGCGATCCTGTATGCCGACAAGTGGATAGAGCACATGTAGGAGATATTCAGATTGGCTGAGATTCTGATGAGGATTCAGATTGAGGCAACGGCCAACATGATGCAGGATCTGGCCCGCACTTGGTACCAGACTGACCCGAGGGTTGGTACTCCTGGACAAACTAGGGCAGCATTCAAAAAGCTGTTCAAGGAGAAGTTTTTCCCGGATGTAGCGCTAGGAGCCCTTGAGACTCAGTTCGAGGCCCTAGTCCAAGACAGCCAGTCCGTGGAGGAGTATGCAGGAGAGTTCTGCCGTCTGGGCAGATTTGTCGAGGGATTGTGTAGCTCCCCTTCCCGAAAATTTGGAAATAGTTTATTTTTAATTATTTTATTCGAATGGCGATTCTTAGATAAATATTATTTCGTGTACGCAACTTTATGTGAAAGACCTACATTAAAAATTACGATTTTATTAGGTTCATTGAGAAGTTACAGATAGATGCATATATAGGTTATATATATATTGATATAAATATATAGGAATATAGGGACACATATTTTGTGTAGTTATTGATATATGTGTGTATTTGTATGTACATGTATATATATATATATATATATATATATATAGGTATACATGTGTATATAAATATATAAATGTATAAAAATATGTGTGTGTGATTATATATATAAATATATTTATATGTATACACATAGCTGTATATATATAACTATATATATAAATGTATACAATAGTTAAGTATAAGAAATAGAATAAGAGACCAAAACAACAACAGCAGCAGAGGCATTCTTGCCAAGCACCAGCCCAAGCCCACAGGGGACAACCCGAGCCCTGTGTAAAGCATACGCGCACGTATATAGGGAGAGAGAGAGCGAGGAAACTCTCTAAACCCTAACACAAACCAAACCCTAACCATCCCAGCGTCGACCTAGCGACCCCGTCGACGTCCTGGCGGCCCCGCCGCCGGCGCCACCGCCGGTCAACAGCAGCAGGACGCGCGCAAGTACGGGCACGGACGGGAACAGTGGCAGCAACCGCGGTCTGGAGGACCGATTTCGCGAGGCATTTTACCGACGTACGATCGATCGTTTCCCGAACCAATTGCTCTGGTATGATCTTGATTTAACCCTCTCTAACCCCTATCAATTGGTTTAGATTCTAGCGATCCGAAACTCGAGAAAATTCGAGTTGAAATCGTCGAAAAACCTGTTTAAAAACAGGACAAGAAACCAGTCCGACTACTCTAGTTCGCGTTCCATTTTCTCCCAATCCATGCACGATTTCGAAATTCCATTTGAAGACACTTATTGACAACCTATAGGGCAACAAAACACTTCTTTTAGTTTTAAATAAGTCTAGATAATTATTAAATAAAACCTGTGTAAAGTTGACGAAAAATCTGTTTTCAAAATTAGAAAATCGCTCCACACGACGTACGTCACGCCAATCCGGACGACGTGGTCGCGTACCGAAAGGATCGAAAGCTGCGTAACGGCTTTCTGGTCGTGTGGGCTTTGGCGGAATTCAAATTGGTCGCGTGTGCGCGACGAATTTGATGCGTATCCGTCAAAATTCACCGTATCGTGCACGTTGCAAATTTCTCAATTACTTGGTGCACGTTCGTCAGATCGAGACGAAACTTGCGCCAGCAGGACCGTATCATTTTTTTGGTCCTGTATGCCAAGTTTGGTCCGATTCTGAGACCGTTGATAAAATCGTCGTTTTGCGGGCCCCACGGTCCCACTCAACGAGCGATTTTGTGCACGGCCCGTCGGAATCCAACTTTGGACATACGGTTGGGTTCGTATCGAAAAACTAGATCCGTAGACATGTAGTTTGATGACTTTAGAGACCGTTGACTCTGGCACGCTTTTCGGTGCAAAGCGAGTCCAACGACGGACATCGTTTTTGCCCGAAATTACCGTATTGCTCCTGTGTCCAGAATTGGACTTAAGGACAGGCAATCCTAGCTAATTGGACTATTCTGAGATCATTGGTATTGTTTATTTCAGCTTCCGGGGACGGTTGTATGGGCTTTGACCATTGTGGCATAATTAGTGGTACAGATTGTCGGTTTCACCAGCAGAGGACCACAGGCGAGTACAGTTTATTGTTTGCATTTCGATATTGATCTTTACTATATTTCATTGATTAGTCATTAGTTATGTGATTTTTTTATACTCTACTATAAATTGTTGAGTCGGGAATGAGAAGTACCAAGGATGTGTGATCAGACCGTAGACATTGTAGATATCGTAGACATTGTAGATATCGTAGACATTGTAGATATTGTAGACATTGTAGATATCGTAGACATTGTAGATATTGTAGACATTGTAGATATTGTAGACATTATAGATATCGTAGACATTGTAGATATTGTAGACATTGTAGATATTGTAGACATTGTAGATATCGTAGACATTGTAGATATTGTAGACATTGTAGATCTTGTAGACATTGCTTATTTCCTGCAGTAGACATCGTAGACATTGTTTAAATTCTGCAAGTAGATATCGTAGACCGTGCGGTGTAGTACCCCAGACCGATCACATGTCAAAGGTACTTCTAACGGTGGAAAAGTATATTGGTCTATTTATTACTATTGATTTTTCTTACGGCTTTACTGTTATTTTCAAAACTCATGATTAATGCCTAACCTTTGTCTTATAGTCATTTTCTTTATTTGAAATTGCATTCAGTGAATTGTGCTCGTTCCATTCCTGACTGGAAACCAACATTTTCAGGTTAGCCGTGGATTCATTTAGCATGGGGAGTTCGGGTGTACTTGCAGACGAGCCTAGAAGATTAGTTAGATAGTCAAGTTATAGTCATTCAATATTTGTACAAGTTTATATTTTCCTGCAAATGTAAAACTTGTGATCATTGTAAATTAAATTAATTTTGTGAATGAGCATTATTTGTGATTTTGATCTTCATGGCCGTGACAGCGTTCTACTGCCGACACTGCGGCGTAGGCTGGCTTGGACACGTCTCGTATCCGTTTAAAAAAAAAAACGGGTGCGGGTCGTGACAAGTTTTTGTGGTGGCCCATGCAGGTCAGTCTTTGCAAATAATGCGAACTCGTGATAGTACGTAAGTTAGTTGTACTATTGCGAGCCTGCGACTAGAACATGCTCATTCACGAACAAGGATTAATTTAATTTAAGAGAATGACTAGGACTAGGAGTCCCTTATACCAAATTACCGATGGGTAGTTTAGGCCATGCAATTTAGGATGAGGGTTATTAATTTTGATAGTTGTCAAATCCCCATAGGTACACTACTGCCTCTTGATTGGACGATAAGATCCAATGTGGATAGATTATTCACTTGGCAAGACAGGGCTTTCTAGAATTAATGGCCTAACCTTGATGACTGTGCAATTCCTTCTCTTTGCCCCTAGATATCACCCTCATATCTTAGTCCAATTGCCTATTTAGTTTCTATTTTGCCTAAGAATTATTATTTTTATGTTATCCATAGACGAACCTCGAGTTAGTTTCAACTCAAAGTTTTTTCTCAATGGTTTGAATCTCTAGGAGCTCATGAATTTTTGCAGATATAGTTAAAGGAATGTCAGTTAACTCATAATGGCAGGACAGCAGCGCACTGTCGCCATTTATTTAAATTAGGGAGACTATGTGTTCACTGCCGCCAGCAGCGCACTGGCAAGGCACGATTCTTAGAGTTAGAATAGTTTAAGAGAATATAGGTTATAGAATATTGCTAAACTATAGCTAGTGATCCTCTTTGATCGTAGTCATCCTTGTGTCCATATAAGGTAGAGTATCGGATATCATATCACCCTGAAATCACGAATCCAAGAGTTTACCACAGTCCGAGTATACGGGCGAGGCATAACTCTCGGTGAAACGACTTCAGACATGATTACAAGTTTAAGATACTATAGAGGATAGGACAATGCCATATATGATTCGTAAGACCCAAAGCCAATACTAGTGGAAGTTCTGCAGGATGGATAGCATGTCTTCCAACCCAGTATTCCGTGGTCCTTGTGATCTATTGACGAAGTAATTGACTGACACTAATAGGTTACCTGGAATATAGACGTCGGAAGTCCATAACCCATTAGTTGACCAAAGTCTTATGAATAAGAAGATAGTAGGATGACTGTATAAGTAAGAACACCAGGTAAGGTTTGATTCTCACAGAACTCGAACTATTAGTGCCTCTTTCCAAAAATCTTGCGTACTTGTATGTTGACTAATCTTGACCAACGCCGCAATTACAGCCTAGTTTTGCAAGCTCACTCTGTTCTCGAGCTTGAGTCAAGACATGTGTTTAGTGGGGACGCCTGCTAACATATTGTCTAATCAGAATCAGTGTATTATGGTCTGATCAACCATGATGCATTTGGTTCGCACTTTATTTAATTATCCTACGTGGATTGAGATATAAATGTCCCTAGGGTCTCATCCACGACTGCATTGACAATTCCTCTTGAATTATATGTTCGCCTTTGAATCACGAAATTGTATTCAGTAACATCTCCATTGAATTCTTTATTATTTTGTCTTTCACCGATTTGGAAAGACGAAAGCTCGTGATGGTAGAAGATACAGAGTGTTCCCATGGCTATGATAATGGTAGGCACAAGTGTAGCTACCATCAGCCAGTCATATGATTGAGTTACTCGTTCCCCCATCGACCCTCAAACTACCTTTGAGACTTTCGAGCCATCTGAATTTGAGAATGATTAGGTTTTACCCTCAGTCAGAACGCCAACCTAGGAGACTATCTATTCTCAAGAAACCAAATGTTGTGAGTCTCAAATTATTTGCTGGAAGCTTGCCTTAACTAGTAACCCTTAAGCCTTGAACCAACCCTTCCTCGACCGAAGCCCACAGTTAGACATGAGATGAGTGGACAATAGGGTAATCATTTACCGTGACACTCATTCCGAGATTGGTTTCCAACAAGTATCGTCCTAGTTATGTAAATTTTATTATTAAAGACCTAACTAGTGTTGGAACACCACAGTCTATCTTAGCCAATACCATAGCTTAAATACCAAGTCATACTATGACCTACCAGTTGTCAACAGCAATATATGATCACCACAACCCTTGTGACCATAGTCTGGCAGGTTTGACACAAATAGAATTTTTTGACTTAATTGTTAGAAATCGTTTCTTATGTTGTGCCTTGGAGTTGGTTACCCCATCGGAAACTCTCGTATACTGCGGACGAGTAAGTCATTCTATTTTATCGACCATGTGTCATGGCACACGCACTCGTTTTCCATTTATTGAGAAACGACCCTTGGCTTGACTTATATCTACCGTATTCCGATACGTCGTGCCTTATTCTCTATTAACAAGAGTTGAGGTACAATAACCGAACCTTGGAATTTCTTCTGACCTCATCCTTCCTAAAGACCATGACCTAGCTTCTAAGGAGGGTAGACTGTAAGCCTTCTAAAATTTTAGGATATACGAAGATTACCGATTGATTAGAACAAATTTTATTAGAATGATAGTTAGTGCCCTATGGACTCCCACTTTCCATTTAGATCATTTTTGTGTCCCCGACCGTGTCATTAATAATCGGAGCACAAGACCAGCTGTTATCTTCCAACAAACTGCATATACAAGATCTAGACGAGCCCATCGTCATCTAGGTATATCATGTCCCACTCAAACATGTCCCCTTGTACTCTATTTTTGTGCTACGACTTTCAGGTTAAAAGGACTAGCTATAACCCTATACCATAATATCGGTATATTTTTAGACTTCCATTAGAGACTCAACCTCGACTCGAACCTTTCGACCCAATAGGTAATTGTGATCTACTCGAAGTCCACTACGCACTTGCCACTAGTGTACCACCAAATTGATGCCTCATGTGCTACTTAAACACAAAAGTCACCAAAGGCACATTTTTGGACTTATGGACTAAGATAACCAACGGGACTGGCAGCTAGCTTAACCACTTGGAAAGAATCCTATTCTAGGTTACCCTAACCTAGTAGAAATAGTCTTATCATTGCAATCTTGTCCAGCCAATATAGATTGAAGTCCAAGGTTCATTCAACCGACGACTGATGTCCAATTGGGAAAACTACTAAGACCCAGTAATACCCATTCATGCATACCACTATATTTGGACTATAAAAGCCAAACCAATTGAAATAGGTCCCTATACCTTCTATGTAGTCTCCACCTCTTAGAATGCGATGTCATTCGTAACCCTTATTCCATCTACCAGGAAGTTGCGACACGAACTTATATTGCACTTTATTCCTTGCTCGCGTGGTTAAATAACCACGGAAAAGATCACAATCTTGATTTCTCCTATTTTCGTTCTATTATGGAATTTAATTTAGAATTTTGAGAACGGAACTCCTGTATCGCACGGGTGGCAAGCTCCTCTAAGAACGAATGGTTCTTTGATCTAGCAAGTGACTGGACTAGAGTAGCCCACTCTAGCAAATAAGCCAATGGTTCGTAGACTCCCATCCTGTCTGCATCATTGGATACCTTCTACCGTTCTTGAAACTCATAATTGCCTTCGATTATTCATACTTTTCTCCCTGTCCTTCCTATTTTAGAGCAACGTATGGTCATGCCTATTAGAATTTACCAAAATTTCTTAACTACTTGTGTAAATTGTTGCTTGTTAGGTTTTGGGTTGGTTGATAGATAGAGAAGGATTATAGAGGCCATAAACAGTAGATATCTATGGGTAGAAATTTGTTTTTAGCAATTAGTTGGAAGATTATAAAGTTTTTAGTGACATAGCTATGAGGGAGTTGTGTGACCAAAGGTGGGTAGAAGTCAAAGGTGGGTAGAAGTCATTGACGATTCGTAATTACGAAATGACTAGAAGGAGGTATAAATATTCCCAAGAAATTAATTTGAGAAGATTGTGGTAGTAGTGGATTTATTCTTTTCATTTTAATTTTGAATTTTTAGGCATGCCTATGAGTTAGAATTTCGAGGACGAAATTATTTTTAAGGTGGGTAGATTTGTAGCTCCCCTTCCCGAAAATTTAGAAATAGTTTATTTTTAATTATTTTATTCGAATAGCGATTCTTAGATAAATATTATTTCGTGTACGCAACTTTATGTGAAAGACCTACATTAAAAATTACGATTTTATTAGGTTCATTGAGAAGTTACAGATAGATGCATATATAGGTTATATATATATTGATATACATATATAGGAATATAGGGACACATATTTTGTGTAGTTATTGATATATGTGTGTATTTGTATGTACATGTATATATATATATATATATATATATATATATATAGGTATACATGTTTATATAAATATATAAATGTATAAAAATATGTGTGTGTGATTATATATATAAATATATTTATATGTATACACATAGCTGTATATATATAACTATATATATAAATGTATACAATAGTTAAGTATAAGAAATAGAATAAGAGACCAAAACAACAACAGCAGCAGAGGCATTCTTGCCAAGCACCAGCCCAAGCCCACAGGGGACAACCCGAGCCCTGTGTAAAGCATACGCGCACGTATATAGGGAGAGAGAGAGCGAGGAAACTCTCTAAACCCTAACACAAACCAAACCCTAACCATCCCAGCGTCGACCTAGCGACCCCGTCGACGTCCTGGCGGCCCCGCCGCCGGCGCCACCGCCGGTCAACAGCAGCAGGACGCGCGCAAGTACGGGCGCGGACGGGAACAGTGGCAGCAACTGCGGTCTGGAGGACCGATTTCGCGAGGCATTTTACCGACGTACGATCGATCGTTTCCCGAACCAATTGCTCTGGTATGATCTTGATTTAACCCTCTCTAATCCCTATCAATTGGTTTAGATTCTAGCGATCCGAAACTCGAGAAAATTTGAGTTGAAATCGTCGAAAAACCTGTTTAAAAACAGGACAAGAAACCAGTCCGACTACTCTAGTTCGCGTTCCGTTTTCTCCCAATCCATGCACGATTTCAAAATTCCATTTGAAGACACTTATTGACAACCTATAGGGCAACAAAACACTTCTTTTAGTTTTAAATAAGTCTAGATAATTATTAAATAAAACCTGTGTAAAGTTGACGAAAAATCTGTTTTCAAAATTAGAAAATCGCTCCACACGACGTACGTCACGCCAATCCGGACGACGTGGTCGCGTACCGAAAGGATCGAAAGTTGCGTAACGGCTTTGTGGTCGTGTGGGCTTTGGCGGAATTCAAATTGGTCGCGTGTGCGCGACGAATTTGATGCGTATCCGTCAAAATTCACCGTATCGTGCACGTTGCAAATTTCTCAATTACTTGGTGCACGTTCGTCAGATCGAGACGAAACTTACGCCAGCAGGACCGTATCATTTTTTTGGTCCTGTATGCCAAGTTTGGTCCGATTCTGAGACCGTTGATAAAATCGTCATTTTGCGGGCCCCACGGTCCCACTCAACGAGCAATTTTGTGCACGGCCCGCCGGAATCCAACTTTGGACATACGGTTGGGTTCGTATCGAAAAACTGGATCCGTAGACATGTAGTTTGACGACTTTAGAGACCGTTGACTCTGGCACGCTTTTCGGTGCAAAGCGAGTCCAACGGCGGACATCGTTTTTGCCCGAAATTACCGTATTGCTCCTGTGTCCAGAATTGGACTTAAGGACAGGCAATCCTAGCTAATTGGACTATTCTGAGATCATTGGTATTGTTTATTTCAGCTTCCGGGGACGGTTGTATGGGCTTTGACCATTGTGGCATAATTAGTGGTACAGATTGTCGGTTTCACCAGCAGAGGACCACAGGCGAGTACAGTTTATTGTTTGCATTTCGATATTGATCTTTACTATATTTCATTGATTAGTCATTAGTTATGTGATTTTTTTATACTCTACTATAAATTGTTGAGTCGGGAATGAGAAGTACCAAGGATGTGTGATCAGACCGTAGACATTGTAGATATCGTAGACATTGTAGGTATCGTAGACATTGTAGATATTGTAGACATTGTAGATATCGTAGACATTGTAGATATTGTAGACATTGTAGATATTGTAGACATTGTAGATATCGTAGACATTGTAGATATTGTAGACATTGTAGATATTGTAGACATTGTAGATATCGTAGACATTGTAGATATTGTAGACATTGTAGATCTTGTAGACATTGCTTATTTCCTGCAGTAGACATCGTAGACATTGTTTAAATTCTGCAAGTAGATATCGTAGACCGTGCGGTGTAGTACCCCAGACTGATCACATGTCAAAGGTACTTCTAACGGTGGAAAAGTATATTGGTCTATTTATTACTATTGATTTTTCTTACGACTTTACTGTTATTTTCAAAACTCATGATTAATGCCTAACCTTTGTCTTATAGTCATTTTCTTTATTTGAAATTGCATTCAGTGAATTGTGCTCGTTCCATTCCTGACTGGAAACCAACATTTTCAGGTTAGCCGTGGATTCATTTAGCATGGGGAGTTCGGGTGTACTTGCAGACGAGCCTAGAAGATTAGTTAGATAGTCAAGTTATAGTCATTCAATATTTGTACAAGTTTATATTTTCCTGCAAATGTAAAACTTGTGATCATTGTAAATTAAATTAATTTTGTGAATGAGCATTATTTGTGATTTTGATCTTCATGGCCGTGACAGCGTTCTACCGCCGACACTACGGCGTAGGCTGGCTTGGACACGTCTCGTATCCGTTTAAAAAAAAATGGGTGCGGGTCGTGACAGATTGTCTGAGGCGACGAAGGCTCGGAGGTTCAGGAAGGGATTGGTAAAGGAGGTTAAGTCGTATACCAAAAGTGCTCGCAGCACTACCTTTGAGGAGATCCTAGTGGATGCATTAGCCGCAGAGGATGATCTTAAGCTTAGGCTCAAGAGGAGGCGAGACATCCAGGGAGCTAGTGGTAGCGGAAGATCGACCAAGAGACCGCACTTTCAGCAGCACCACCAGCATCAGAGGTTTCAGCCACAGCAGTTTCAGCAGCCGAGGCATCAGCCAGTACAGCATCAGCACCCGAGGCAGCAGCAGCAGGCCCCGAGGCAGCAGACTATCAGTTGCACCTTCTGCAAGAAGCCGGGGTAAGGATGGACTGAGTGCAAAAAAAGGTTGGGGAAGTGCCTCCTTTGTGGATCGTCAGAGCATCAGTTGAGGGACTGTTCCCTCTTTACGGGCAGGGCAGCTCAGAGAGCCGGAGCCAAGGCTCCAGGGAGACTGCAGAAGGGACCGTTGTCGACTCAGCAGCAGCGGTTCGTACAGCACCAGCAGCAGGCCAGGGGAGGCCAGCAGGGGCGAGCTTTCGCCTTGGCGGTCGAGGATGCAGAGGCTATCGGGGAGTTGATTGCAGGTTCGGTTCTCCTCGACTCCATTCCAGCTTTCGCACTATTTGATTCCGGGGCTTCTCACAGTTTTGTATCAGTATTGTTTGCTATTAGACACTGCCTAGTATCTTAATCATTGCCTAGGACCTACAAGATCACGACCAGGGGTGGAGTTATCCTCGTGAGTGATGTTTGCAGAGGGCAGAGTGTCATTTTGGGAGACCGAGAGTTGGAGGTGAGCCTGCTCGTCATGCCACTACCGAACTACGATATTATATTAGGTATGGACTGGTTGAGCAGGTACCACGACAGCATAGATTGCCGAGGGGGTAGAGTTCTGTTTGGGGCACCGGGAGAGCCAGAGTTTGAGTACACTCGACGACAGGCAGGAAGGACGACAGATTTTTCTGTGGAGCTTCAGTTGAGGAGCAGGCGGCTCCACATCCTTTGATTACAGAGTTCATGGACGTCTTCCCGGAGGAGTTGCCAGGGCTTCCACCAGACAGGGATGTAGAGTTCTCGATAGACTTGGTTCCCGGTGCGGAACCGATTTCTCAGCATGTCTATCGAGTGATCAACAGTGAGTTGGCGAAGCTGAAGAAGCAGGTGGATGAGCTGCAGGACAAGGGCTTTATCTGATCGAGTTCTTCACCTTGGAATACACCGGTACTTTTTGTACCCAAGAAGGATGGATCGATACAGATGTGTATCGACAACAGGGCACTCAACAACATGACGATCAAGAACAGATACCCACTGCCGCGGATCAATGATCTCTTTGATCAGTTGAGCGGAGCACAAGTTTTCTCCAAGATTGATTTGAGGTCAGGTTATCACCAGGTGAAGGTGAGGAGGGAGGATATTTCGAAGACCGCTTTTAGGACGCGGTACGGACAGTTTGAGTTCTTGGTTATGCCGTTTGGGCTGACCAACGCCCCGACGATATTTATGAACTTAATAAACAAGGTATTCCACTAGTATTTGGACAAGTTCGTGGTGGTGTTCATTGATGATATTCTGGTATATTCCAAGACTGAGGAGGAGCACTTGAGAGTGGTTCTGGAGACACTCAAGAGGGAGAGGTTGTATGGAAAGATCTCGAAGTACGAGTTCTTCCTAGATAGAGTTGACTTCTTGGGTCATGTGGTGACTGGAGATAGGATCTCAGTGGACCCGAAAACGATTACAGCAGTTGAGGCATAGGCAGCACCGACTTCAGTGGCAGAGATCAGGAGCTTCTTAGGGCTGGCAGGATACTACAGGAGGTTCGTACAGGATTTCTCCCGGATTACAGAGCCATTGACTCGGCTGACCCAGAAGGATGCTGAGTATGTTTGGTCAGAGGAGTGTCAGACAGCTTTTGATGAGTTGAAGAAGCAGCTTACAACAGCTCTGATTCTGACATTGTCATCTGGTTCAGGAGGGTTCACTATCTATAGTGACGCTTCAGGGAAGGGGTTGGGTTGTGTCTTGCAGCAGCATGGAAAGGTGATTGCCTATGCTTCCAGACAGTTACGTCCCCATGAGAAGAACTACCTTATCCATGACCTGGAGCTAGCAGCGGTGATTTTTGCTCTGAAGTTGTGGAAGCACTACTTGTATGGAGAGAGGGTGGAGATCATCACAGATCATAAGAGCTTAAAGTATGTGTTTACACAGAAAGAGCTCAACATGAGGCAGCACAGATGGTTAGAACTGATGAAGGACTTCGATATCTCACTTCAGTATCACCCAGGAAAGGCCAACGTGGTTGTCGATGCCTTGAGTAGGTATCCGACAGCCATGTGTTTGACTATGGACCGTCACTTGCTTGCTGATTTGGAGAGCCTGTGGATTGAGGTGATTGTGCCCGGAGTTCAGATGTAGATGTGGGGCCTACAGATTCAGTCAGACTTGGTGGAAAGGATCAAGTCGACGCAGTTTGAGGACGTTGCTCTGCGGTGTCTCCGAGAGCAGGTTCGAGCAGGGCTAGTGGATGGCGAGTTTTCTCTTGCGGAGGATGGTGCCTTGTGGCACAGTTCTAGGTTTTGTGTACACAGTGGAGAGCTCAGGGAGCAGGTTATGCAAGAGGCCCGCAGATCTCAGTACTCTATACACCCTGGTGCCAACAAGATGTACCAAGATCTGAAGAAGCATATTTGGTGGTACAGGAGGTAGCTCGCTTCGTAGCTTGATGCTTGGTCTGTCAGCAGGTCAAGGCAGAGAGGCAGAGGCCCGAAGGATTATTGTAGCCGTTGCCCATTCCAGAGTGGAAGTGGGAGAATATCACTATGGATTTCGTATCTGGATTGTCGCGTACACCATAAAAAAAAGACGCAATTTGGGTCATCGTTGACAGGTTGACCAAATTGGCCCACTTCTTGCCATTCAAGGTGGGTACGTCTACAGAGAGGCTTGCAGAGATGTACATACGGCAGATAGTCAGGATTCATGGGGTTTCGGTCAGCATTATCTCAGATCGGAATAGTCGCTTTACTTTCCATTTCTGGAGGAGTCTGTAGACTAGCTTGGGCACTCAGCTCAAGTTTAGCACTGCATACCACCCCCAGACGGACGAACAGTCAGAAAGGACTATTCAGACGCTTGAGGATATGTTGCGGACGTACGTCTTGGATTTCGGAGGTTCCTGGGAGGATCATCTGCATTTGGTAGAGTTTGCTTACAACAACAGTTTCCAGGCCAGCATTAAGATGTCACCTTTCGAGGCTCTGTACAGGCGTAGGTGTCGTACACCCTTATCTTGGGATGATGTTGGAGAGCGAGCTTTACTGGGGCCAGAGATGGTTGTTGACGCAGCCGAGAAGGTGAAGCTCATCAGGGACAAACTTCGTGTGGCGCAGGACAGACATCGGCACTAGGGCCACCGGAGGCCCTTAGAGTTTGAGGTACAGACTAGAGATAGGATTAGAAGTAGTTTATTTGTTTGTTTGTTTATTGATCATGTTTGATTATTAGTAACATGAGACCTTGTTTGTGTTTAGGTTGGAGACATGGTTTTTCTGTGGATATCTCCGACTCGTGGTACTATACATTTTGGTGGAGGTGGGAAGCTTAGCCCGCGCTTCATCGGACCTTTCGTGATCAGAGGGAGAGTCGGTGACGTGGCATACAGGCTAGACTTGCTACCTGCACTAGTGGGTGTCCACAACATATTCTACGTATCACAGTTGAGACGGTACGTGGCTGACCCTAGCCATGTACTCGATCACTCGAAGATTGAGGTGGGACCTACTCTCAGTTATCCAGAGCAGCCAGTGGAGATTCTGGATCGCCTAGAGAAGGTACTGAAAAACCAGGTGATACCCTTGGTTCGCATCGCATGGAGGCATCATTCTCCAGGAGAGTCTACCTGGGAGCGGGAGGATGAGATACCCGAGCGATATCTTTATCTTTTTGGACCGTGAGGTATGATTGTCTATCCTTCTCATCTGTTAGTTTCGCCTTTCAATTTCGATGACGAAACTTTTTAAGGAGGGTAGATTTGTCACTACCACATTTCTAGTTTGAGGGTATTTTTGTCATTTTGAATTTATTTGAATTTAATATATATTTATTGGAATGGTATGATTTTAATATTATTTAATTAATTGCCATGTGTTGTGATTAGCCTAACCTAGATTGGACCTAACCTAGATTAGTCATAGCTAGTCTTAGTTAGCCATGATTAGTATTAGTTAGTTATGATTAGTTTTGGTTAAGTCATGATTAGTTAGAGCTAACTAGGTTGCAACTTAGACTAGTGTGAAACCTAGATTCTAGACCCTTGATTTGACTAGATGATAGGAGAGCCCTTGATTTGTTTTCCCAAAACCCTAACCCTAGATTTATGGACCGGCCACTAGGGACACCTCCACCCTATTTAATGTCTCCCAAAATACTTGCCTCTTTTGTTCATTCCTCCATTTTTTCAAGAGCAAGGTTTGTTCTTCCTTAAAACTTTTCTATTTTGATCAATACTCATCTATTTTCATTCAAACTTCTTGCATTGTAACCTAATTTCTGTTCTTCTACTGTTGGTGGAGGTTAACTTCAGTTTTGGTATCCATTGGAGCTTTGAGCTAGCTAGAGGGAATCTCCATTATTGAGCTTTCTTGAGGAAGAGCACCACATAGGTAACTTCCAATTCAACCAATAGATTTTTGATTTCTTGGCATATTTGCATAGCCCTAGGTGTCCTCTAACTGTAGGAATAGGTTTCGTGTGGTGTCGTGTCCTTTATGTGTCCGTATCGGACATGTATCAGCGTAGGTTTAATAGTGTTCGACGAAATGCCACAGTGGCCATTTCGACCCTGTTTTCGAAATGTATTTGAATAGTAAATTAGGTTTTTATGTGGCTTATTGATTTCCCATTGACTGAGCTAGATTCGAGTCCAGTTCGTGTCGAGTTGGACTCATGGACACGCCCTGCACGTGCGCGACTGGACTGTCCTGCTACTCGGGGTGGTCGTATGGCTTATTCTGGACACGTGGACACGTGTCCTTAGACACAGAGCTTGGGGCAATGTCTGACACAACATCTCCAAGGCCTCGTGTCCAATGAGTTTGTGTCGAGTGAGAAACTCGACTTACACTGGATACGGGTACGCTGTTGACTGAACCCAGTTCAGTGTGATTGGGTTCGTATAGGTTTTGGACACACTTGTGTCTTGTTTTTGGACACGTGAAAGGGTAGCAAGATACGTACACATGTTAGCAATTAAATACCAACCATTAGCATGACTATTTACTGCTATTTCAATGTTGAAATAGGAAATTCCTATTTACTAATACTGTCAAGTATCAGTGAACATATTATATACTGTTTCTCCATTTCAATTTACATTTAAATGCTAATATCGTGTAATGTAACGTGGGTTAGTTGTTGTTACAATTAGATATCATGATTAAGGTTGTGATAGCAGGAATGAGTGTTCGATTTACATTTGGTTTTGGTAATTGATTTCCAGTTTTTTCCAAACCCGAGTCTATGTACTGCATTTCTTTCCTGCTAAGTTCAATTCCTATTAACCCACTATTTTGTTTCCATTTGATTGTAATTAGATGTTGGTAACATGTAATTTAATGTGGTGTGGTTACTGTTATATGTGGATAACATATTAGGGATTTGGTTGGCATGGAGATTAGTTCTTATTCATTTCGAATTATGTGTTGACTTGGGGTTGCAATAACTGAAACCTGAGTTCCATTTTAGTTCCTAATATTCCTGTCATGTCTAAATTCAGTTTACATACAAATGATATGTTCAATGATGTATATAACTGTCACATTTTATTTCCTGAGGATTAAACCATTTTTCCTTCACTGATACACACAGGATATGGATTCCTGAGATTAAATGGGTTAAATTATGTTATGCTTTATTTGTGTTATGATACAACCTGAGAATTTAGCATCTAATTGTGATACACTGTTGTGAACTGAACCTGGGATTAACCCATATACTCTCATGTACACAGACACATACACCCCTGTTGCTAAACTGAACATTAGTTCATTCGAAATCTGGACTGAGATACTGTTTCACTGATGGGTTTAACTGTTTGATATGGTTTGGGTTGATTATTTGAAAACATGAGACTTGACACTGTGAATCCTACACACATGTATACCCAAATCCTAACTGATAGTGCACACATGTTCCTAATTGTATACACACATGTTAGCACACTATTTTCAGTCCTCATTACACACACACACACACACACACACACACACAGGACTTGATCCAATTCAATTTGAAAACTGGAACTGAACTAGGATTAACCCACAGCTATATTCACTCTTACACACACCAATATCACATTGTTCACTGTCACATATGCTTTCATGTACACAGACATCCATATCCTACTGTTGACACTTAAACTTAAACTGAGATTGAACATTGTTTTCAGCTCACCTATACACACACACACATGCCTATGTTAGACACACATTGGTATGTACATGCCTACTCTATGACACACACATATACAAGTTTTTCCCCTCTCTAACTCCCTATATATATATATATAATATATGTAACCAATGTGATTTGTAATACAATATAGGTATAGCCTATATGGATAGTGTGTATAAATGTATGAAATTGTATGTGTATAGCCTATGGCATATAACCTAGATAACATAGCCTATGGTAATCCTTGTGTGTTCTTGTGTATATGAAACATACACATGTGTAGAGTTATATAGACTTGTGTATGGTGTATACTTGCTAGGGCAGACTGGTTAGGCCTAGTGAGACTTCATTGAGTCTATGTTGACCTAGTTGACCTAACTTTGACTATTTAGTTGACTGAAGTTGACCAGGGTTAACTTTGGTCTAGGATTGACCTAATATCATGTAGACTGCATCATAGTAGCTTACTTTATTAGCTGGACATGTTATGACTTGTACTGTTCTGATTAGGAGTCAGACACCACTCCTCAGGCAGTATTTCATTCAGACGTTCAGGATATCAGGCGAGTACATTCTCTGACCGTTTTATACTTGCTAGGAGTATTTTCTTGCTCTAGATTATTTTACTTAATGCTGACACGATGGAAACACGAATTAGTACTATATGAATCTTTTCATACGATGTTATCCCCCTCGGGAGCATCAGATACATCATGTCATGTGCGTTTCACTTTCATCATGTATTCCTGTGCTTTTACCATTCTTGTGCACTCTCGTAATTCATGTACTCTCATGATCACGGAGCCCCCATGTTTATATTTATGTGCACCCATTTATGGGCCCCCATGTGAATTCATGTGCAATAACATAACTTGAACGGATCCTTGTGTATTGATTAGGGTACGGGGGAGTATAAATAGTCATGTGGACAATTTCCAAAGTAGTGTAGTCATGTGCAAACTCTCATGTTTATTATCAAGCCGTTCACATGTCTAGCTTGTACTCTAAATCACTAGTTCACTGTAGCTCTTTACTTATAGTAGATATTTCATTACAGTCTTCTCTTTTACTTCATGGATATTCTTCAGTGTTTCATGTATCTTACTTTATTGCCTGTATTTTATTCATGTCATGATATGAACTGCGTGAGATGTACTGTGCTCTCTCCAGTCCTGACTGGACCTGTTAAAATATTATAGATGACTTCGAGGAGTTCTGTCCCACCTATTACGGAGCAGGCTTAGACGACACACTTGAGCTGGACCCTCAGGAGGACCCAGCACTTCCTGATGACACTACCCCTATAGACTAGGCTAGTTTGCTAGGGTAGTTCTATTTATCTTCATGTTATGTTAGATACACTTGTATATATTGGAGTTGTACTCTGGATTTGTGGAGATGTTTATCATAGATTTTTAGCTATCTCTCTATCTTGTATTTATTATCTGTGGATTCTGTGTTTCATCTATTCTATTGTATCGTACTTTCTTTCTTAGTTGTGATTGAGTTGTACTTATTTATGTCACCTCCATTCGGAGTGTATAAACTGTACAGGTACCTTATAACTGTTAGATGTATGTGACCTAGGACAGCGTTCTAGCGCCGACACTGCGGCGAAGACTGGACGTACCCACGTCTCGTACCCTTACTCTAGGGTGCGGGTCGTGACAACAAGTGCCCCCAGTCGTCAGTACTCGTCCGGAATCAGAATGGTCTCCACTTTCTCGGTTGTCAGGAGGTAGACTCGTCCCTCTGGCTGTGCTCCTTGCGGCTGCTGGACATGAAGCGGTAGGTCCTCCTGCTGCGGTCCCGGTGCTCCTTGTGTTCGTCCTTCAGTGGCTTCTGGATAATCTTTGACCTGGTTAGCAGGTGATCCACAGAACAAGTAAAGCCTCAGCCTCTTGCGACATTCGTCGTAATGATGTCCTGAGCAGTCACAGTAGTTGCAAGTGACCGCCATCTGCTGCCTTTGCAGCTAATCTGCATGAACTCTGGCTGGATGGTGATGCTGCTGTGGCCTCGTCTGAATCTGAGCCTGAGTCCTCTTCGCCGGTGCCTGATAGCTGCTACTGCCGATGTCCCTATCCTTCTTGGGCCTCGGGTCCATCTTCTTCTCCACCGCCTGAGCAATCTTGAGGATGCTCGCATAAGTCATTGCCTGGCTGATCGCCACTACATGCCGTAACTCTCTGGTGAGGCCCTTCTTGAACCTCCAAGCTCTATCCTTCGGTGCTCTGACTAGGTTCTTCGTGAACCTGCTGAGTCGAGTGAACTCTGATGTGTACTCTGCCACTGTCATGGTCCCCTGCTGCAACGCCTCGAACTGCATCCGAAGCTCATTTCGCTCTACGTCGAGGAAAAACTTCTCCTTGAACAGAGTTTTGAAATCTGCCCAAAGAACCTGGGGCTCAGCTTACTAGGGCTCCTCCCGGTACCAAGCTCTGGCCAGATCAAAGAGTCGCATGCTCGCAACTTCCACCTTCAAGTCATCCGGGATCTGTGCCATCTTCAGTGTCATCGGTCTTGGTGCTGCTGGTGCTGGTGGAGCTACTGGTGCTGGTGGAGCCGGCTCTTAGGACCTAAGGGCATCCATGACCGTAGCTCGGAACTACATTAATTGATGGTTCTGTGCCTCCAGGAACTGCTGGAACATGGCCATCACCTGGGCGCCATCGAACATCACCGTCAGAGGCAGCGGAGGAAACTGAGAAGGTGGTGGTGGAAGCTGCTCCACTGGTACATCATCTGTGGTCTGATCCGAACCTCCTGTAGCTCCGGGCTGATCTGCGGTCTTCCTGGTGGCAACCATCCTGAAATAGAAAGAAAACTCATTGATTGCTAAGCCCTAGAAAAAATAGTCAACCTCCTTGTCACGACCCGCACCCTAAAGAGGGGCACGAGCACGTGGTTACGTCCAGCCTACGCCGCAGAATCGGCGGTAGAACGCTGTATATAGGGTCTGTAAATACTACGACTAAAACAGATAAATGTACCTGTACAGTATATACACTCCGAATGGAGGTGACATAGCAATACAGTCTCAATCACATAATCAAAACTAAGGTAGATAACATGAAAAGAGATATGATAGATAAAACAGGAAACGAGTCCAAAATCCACAAGTCAGAGCTAACACAACAACCAGAGTCTCAGATAGTATAAGTATAAAGATACTACAAACTGAAAATATACTAGTTGGCTCGCAGGCCAGGCAAACCTAACTAAACTAGGCTACTCAGGGTGAGCAAAGTCCAGTGGCTCTACCAATAAACCACGGTCTAAATCTAGTCCATCAGACTCAACCCCATAGTAGGTCGGGCAGTCAGTCTCAGAGTCATCTGTAAAATTTGTCAACGGTATCCTGTCAGGAAAATGAGCAAGTACAAACACCAACAGCAGTTCCATATGAATTGAGAAATACTATAAGAGACAGTAATAATGGAATACAAGGCAAAAGATATATGCGACTTGGGAACCATTTGAAAGCCGAGTTACAACCCTTGAACCAAACAAGGACCGGGGTTGTAACCCTTCTTCCAAACAGAACTTGGTCACAAATTATGGTACAGTATGAAAGCAGGTAGAGCATGTGAGAAATGAATCATAGCATGGTGAAAGTACAGTAAGTAAAGCTGAACTAGAAATATAAGGTATGACAATAAATGTAAAAAGGTGATTTGAACTATTAGGGCAATATGTGATCGACTAGGAAAGCAAGAGATGGTTATCCACTTGGCCCGACAATTCGCGGTGTACTCAACGGAGAATCATGCCGTCCAACCTCGATAACTGGTAATGGGGTGTCTGCAACACCCTATGTGAGGTGAGGGTGACGCTAGCAAAATATAGTTACAGGAAGGCTTGATCACATAACCCCTAATAATTCTTCCATCCCCCGAATAGTATCACGGATCCGGACATGGCACGTCATAACACGGGGTTCAAGAGCAGGGGGCCAGCCCACTCCCAAATCAGTGTCTATATAAGTACAGGAACACAGGAATATCACATACTCATATACCAAGAGAGTCTAGGAATAACATCTCATGACAGGATCCGACGTATACTAGTCCGTAAAACGTCGTGTCAGGAATCAAGTAGAACACTACGACTGAATCGAATATAGTAGATATCAAGACAATAAAAACTATCAGTGAATGTACTCGCCTGTGGTCCTGAGCTGATAGGGTGAACAGACGCTCAGAGTGATCACAGACCTAAAATAAGATACTATGAGTCAAACAGGGCTTAATACTGAAAAAGAAAACTAATACAAGCCATGAATGCAAGTCTAAGTCAAAACTAGGTTAATCTAGGCCAAACTGAGTCATACCAGGTCATACTGGTTCATACTAGGTCATTCTAGGTTACTGGGAGTCAATCCAAGTCAAACTAGGTCAATCGGGATCAACGGTTAACTTACAGTTGAGTTTTGGCCAAAAAGTCAACTCTGGTCAACTCTGGTCAACTCTAGGTCAACCCTAGGTCAAACTAGTCTAATGTTGACCAACTGTTGACTTTCAGTCAACTGGTCAACTCTGGGTTGGTTTCGGTCAAATCGGGTCGCATAAAGACTAAGTTTGACTCTCGGTTGACTTTTGTTGACTTTTGGTCAAAAAGGTCGACCGACGTCAAAACTAGTCTGTGAGTACCCTATTTGATCATTACCAACCACGGGAATCAAGTTTCAACTCTATCTTAGACTTCTAACACCAATATCCTATTTCTAGGCAAAACTAGCATTTATCCTTCTAAGGTAAAACCCGATACCTTGCCCAGTGCCAAGGAAACCCCGCAAATACCCATGGTACTAGCCTAGACTCCTTAGGATAGCTAGATATCAACCTATCTAAGGTTTACCTACTGTCACGCCCCAGAACCAGAATACTGGAGAGAGGGGGCAGACATAGCCAGCTACGTATATTGAAATAGAATACATCTCAACTATACGGTCACGGCTGTCTAGATATGAGGGTTTACTACAAGCCAACAGTCTCTTAAGGTCAAGCCTATTGTCTCAATCTCAAGCAAGTAATAATTACAAGATGTATGATCATTAAATATACAATAAAAGGCGTCCCAAATATTATATATCAGCTGATCATGAAGCTAGTCGTACAAAATACGAGGACTAGCAAGAGTTAAGTCATACATGATCAACCCTAGGATTTGTTAATCATGTTTACAGCCCGTAGGCAGACAGTAAGTAAAGTGCATCGAGCTAACAGGTGCTCGTCGGCTAAACGCCTCAAAAGAATAACTTTACAATAGAGTGAGCGAAACAAAATAGAAAACCCACTCGTAGCCCGGGTTCCTTCTAGTCGCCACCATCGGGCTGGAAGCTTGGTAGATCCTCGGGAGCTGCTCCGAAATCTGGCCACACAAAACCAGCTGGGTCAACCCCAGAAAGAGCAAGTGCCACAAGGGGGCCACGAAATAAGAACAAAAGCCAGCAATCAGCACAGAAAATCTAATATTAAAACTAGAATATACGAAAACATGTCAGGATGATATACGACGAGATAACCATGGAACTATTCCGATAGCCAGGTTACAACCCGTAAACCAAACAAGGACCGGGGTTGTAACCCTTCATCTGAACAGAACTTGGTTTCCCACCATTTATCGGCAAGATAATAATGTAAGAAATCAGGACAGGGAGCAATCTTGTACTGGATCAAGACATGGCTAGACTGGTTATACCTCATTCAATCAATCACGGCCAAGCAGATACTACGGCTTACTACTTTAACTAACTAGGATTATCACAGGCCTAATTACTAACAAGATGCAGTGAGATTGTTCCACAGCCACAAGCCCTGCAGACCATCCAGGCTACCCAGGACGAAAGATTAGGGTTGAATTCAGGTGGGTACATCGCCCGAGGACAAATGTACCCTTAGGTGACTTAGAGGGAGCAACACGCGACAGTGTGCTGGAAATGTGCCCTACTCGACGACAGGCTACAGATCCCAAGAGCGCCCAGGTAACGGGATTGCCTGTAGCTGTGTCATCTCTTCATGACTACTGCGTTATTCTAGTTATTAACCTTAATCCATTTTAGTAGGAACTCCTGACCGTGGTACTCAGGAGTCCCATCCTAGACATGATGCAAGACAGGACAAGTGGATTAACAAGTAAGCAAGAAAGAACCACCCACGGTGTCAAGGCAGGTCAAGTTAAGTTATCAAGATAAATCATGCCAGGGTACTTGTCAGGAGTGCGCCACGACGGGCCACTATCAAGTCAGGTTGGTCATGTCAGGAGTGCACCACTACGGGTCACTGTCGTGTTATGCAAGTTCCTTGCCATACCAAGCCATATACAATAGTCATTCCAAACATATTAAGTAAAATCAAGTTCATGACAAAAGGCGTAAGGATATAAAATGGGCGTAAAATATCTAATAAAATATCAAAATACAGGTCAGGGGATGCGTACGCACAAAAGCACGCACGCAGGGGGAATGCATACGCAATATAACACGCACACAGGAGGGCAGCGTATGTGTAAGTCACGCACGCTCAAGGGGACAGCGTATGTGAAAAGTCACGCACGCTCAAGGGGCAGTGTATGTGAAAGTCACGCACGCTCAAGGGGCAGCGTAGGTGAAAAGTCACGCATGCTCAAGGGGCAGCGTAGGTGAAAAGTCACGCACGCTACAGAGAGCAGCGTAGGTGAAAAGTCACGCACGCTACAGAGAGCAGAGTAGGTGAAAAGTCACGCACGCTACAGAGAGCAGTGTAGGTGAAAAGTCACGCACGCTCAAGGGGCAGCGTAGGTGAAAAGTCACGCACGCTCAAGGGGCAGCGTAGGTAAAAAGTCACGCACGCTCAAGGGGCAGCGTAGGTGAAAAGTCACGCACGCTACAGGGAGCAGTGTGTGAAAGTCATGCACGCTCAAGGAGACACGCTTCCAACAGGAAGCGTACTCAAGCCTGCGTACGCAGCGCTAAAGAACGCGCGTAGCTCAGTGTGCGTAAGCTAAGCAGCTCTGCACACTGCTCACTGTCTTCTCCAAACAGCAAGAACACCAAGGAAGAACCCAAAGCTTCACAAGTTCATAACTTGGCCATCCGAACTCCAAATCCGGATTTCCAAAGTTCCTACTTGGGTGAAACTGAAAGCTCTTCCACATGAAAACATCAAAAATCCATAAAATCCAACTTAAGTAGCTCAAACCATACAAAATTTGAAAATAGAAATAACTTAGATCTATCACAATGGAGGCTCCAATTCACAAAAACCCAAGTTCTAACGTTGGTCACCATGTCCTAATCTATCAAATGGACAAAGAAAAGAGGGTTCTCATGTAGTAGCAAGGTGCACTTGCCTAGGGTTGGGAGAGTTGTGTGGAGGAAGAAGAAGAAGAAGAAAAAATTAATGGTGGTTATGAAAAGAGAGAAGAGGTTGGTGGAGTTATAAAGAGGGTGTTATGGTGGGTTGAGGGTGGAGTGTAGGGCTAAGGTGATCCAACTCACACAAAACCGAACCAAACCGAACCATCCCCAAGTAAAACCGAGCCATGAGAAAACCCAAAATACAAGAAATACCGAAATTCTACAAGCTAAGAAAAATAAATAATAAAAAAATACATGCTAAAATCCAGATACGAGTATAAATACGAAATACGAGAAAATACGGGAAATGAGGGTGACAACTCTACCCACCTTAAAAAAATTCCGTCCTCGGAATTTAATCAAGGAGCTAGAGATTGTCACGACAAGCTACATTAATCACAGGCAAGTTACACTAAGCAGTTCAATCATACAATCATACAATGCAAGCAAGGAAGGGAAAATATAAGGCATAAGAAAGACATTATACCTCACGAGTCAAACACGTAGGAATATCGCGATCGGATGTCGTCCTCACGCTTCCACGTTGACTCACCTAGAGAGTGATGACCCCAAGCAACATGGACTAATTTAATAGTCTTGCTCTTGAGTATCTTTTCCCTCCGATCTAAAATAGACACGGGCCTCTCCTCATACGAAAGGTTGATACCAACAACCAATTCCGAATAGTCTAGGATGTGGCTCGGGTCCGGAATATACCGTCGTAATTGGGACACATGGAATACATCGTGTACCTCACTTAGCGACGGCGGAAGAGCGAGACGATAGGATACATCTCCTACTCGCTCTAGAATATCGAACGGCCCTATATACCTAGGACTAAGCTTTTCCCGCACGCCGAAGCGAATGACGCCGCGGTTAGGTGAGATCCTAAGGAATACATGGTCGCCGATAGCAAATTCTAAGGGACGCCGATGAGCATCGGCCCAATAGCGCTGGCGGTCCTGGGCAACTCGGAGGTGATCTCTGACCTTCCTGACTACTTTAACCGTCTGGGAAATTAATTCGGGTCCGAGCATCTGCCTCTCTCCGACATCGTCCCATGCTAGCGGGGATCTGCACTTCCTGCCATAAAGAGCCTCGAAGGGTGCCATCTGGATACTGGCCTGATAACTGTTGTTGTACGAGAATTCCACCAGGTGCAGATAATTCTCACATGAACCACTGAAGTCAAGGGTACAGGATCTCAACATATCTTCAAGAGTCTGGATTGTGCGCTCTGACTGACCATCCGTCTGCGGGTGATAAGCTGAGCTGAACTGAAGGCGAGTCCCCAAACTCTTCTGCAAGCTGCGCCAAAAGTGTGATGTGAATCTTGAATCCCTGTCTGAGGTGATGCTGACTGGCACACCGTGAAGCCTGACGATCTGCCTGAGATACATCTCTGCTAACTGCATCGTCGACTGTCCAACTCTGAATGGGAAAAAGTGTGCCACCTTGGTAAGCCTGTCCACAATTACCCAAATAGCATCTCTATCGGCCGGAGATCTGGGCAATCCGGTCATGAAATCCATGGTTATATGTTCCCATTTCCATTCTGGGATCGGTAAGGGTTGAAGAAGTCCAGCGGGCCTCTGATGTTCAGCTTTAACCTGTTGGCAAACCAAACACTGAGAGACAAACCGGGCTATCTCCCTCTTCATGCCATTCCACCAAAAATGCTGACGAATATCACGGTACATCTTCGTACCACCCGGATGAATAGAATACTATGAACTGTGGGCTTCTGCCATGACTTCCTGTCTGATATCTCCACTAGGTACACAAAGACGAGTGCCGTGCCGAAGGGTACCGTCTTCATGGATACATAACTCTGGCCTTCTTCCTGCTTCACACTCTGCTCTGAGTCGCTGAAGCTTGGAATCTGCTGACTGCGCCATCCGGATCCTCTCAACTATGCTGGACTGAACCTGTAGACTGGCCATCAATGCCACACTGGTAGGAAGAACCACTTCAATTCCCATCTTCTGAAGATCTGCCAATAATTCTGGTTGCGCCGTCAGAAAATAAACTTCGGCTCTCCTGCTCAATGCATCTGCTACAACGTTGGCCTTCCCGGGATGATACTGCAAATCCACATCATAATCCACCAATAGCTCGAGCCATCTTCTCTGCCGCATATTAAGGTCCTTCTGGGTGAAGACATACTTCAGGCTCTTATGATCAGTAAAGATCTCCACTCTATCTCCGTACAAGTAGTGTCTCCACAATTTTAAAGCAAACACTACCGCCGCCAATTCCAAGTCGTGGGTCGGGTATTTTTTCTCATGATCACGAAGTTGACGTGACGCATAAGATATTACCTTTCTATGCTGCATCAAGACACACCCCAATCCTCTGCCTGAAGCGTCGCAATAAACTGTGAATCCTTCGGTCCCATCTGGAAAGGTGAGAATGGGAGCCGTTATCAAACCTCGCTTCAACTTCTCAAATGATTCCTGACACTCTGCTGTCCAAACAAACGGCACATCCTTGCGGGTCAACTGGGTCATCGGCGCTGAAATCCTTGCGAAATCTGAAACGAACTGCCGGTAGTAACCGGCCAATCCAAGGAAACTACGAACCTCTGCAACTGAACTGGGTACCGGCCATGATTCGATAGCCACAATCTTCTGGGGATCCACTTCCACTCCTCCTCGGGTAATGATGTAACCCAAGTACGAAATGCGATCGAGCCAGAACTCGTATTTACTGAACTTGGCGTACAACTGATGCTCCCTAAGCGTCTGGAGGACGACTCTGAGATGCTACTCATGCTTTGCTTCACTCTTGCTGTAGACCAGGATGTCATCTAGGAACACGATCATAAATTGGTCCAAGTAAGGCATAAAAATGCGATTCATGAGGTCCATGAATACGGCCGGCGCATTGGTCGCTCCAAAGGGCATAACAAGGAACTCCCAATGTCCATACCTCGATCTGAATGCTGTCTTCGGAATGTCCTGCTCTCTGACTCTGATCTGGTGGTATCCCGACCGCAAGTCGATCTTCGAGAACACTGAAGTCCCTCTGAGCTGATCAAACAAGTCATCTATCCTCGAAAGAGGGTATCTGTTCTTGATTGTCACCGAATTCAAGGTACGATAATCAACACATAGCCTGGACGTACCATCCTTCTTTTTCACAAGAAGCATCGGGGCTCCCCAAGGCGATCCACTTGTACGAATGAATCCCTTGGTCCTCAGTTCTTCAATCATCTTGTACAAAACTTCCAACTCTGAAGGCGCTATCCTGTAGACTCGCTCTGATACTGGTGTTGTCCCGGGAATCAAGTCTATAGTGAACTCAATCTCCCGCTCTGGCGGCATCCCTGGAAGCTCCTCTGGAAAGACATCTGAAAACTCTTCAACTATCCGGGGTAACTGCACTGCTGCTACTGCCATCCGCAATGCTGGGGAAGATGGCTCCACTGCGCCTCTGGAAAACGAAAACTCTGGCTCGCCGGAGATACTAAAGACAACCCTGCCAATATGGCAGTCTATCCTAGCATACTGGTTCCTCAACCAATTCATGCCTAGGACTACATCATAGTCTGCCATAGGAAACTCTATAAATCTAGCGGGGAACTCCCTACCGCTAACTACGATCCGACACGAGGAAAACACTCGATCTACTCCCACAAAACCATTACCAGTAAGTATATTGAGCCTCACTGATAATGACTCGGGCTCCAATCCTATCCGTGTCACGAATCGTGCAGACATAAATGAATGCGATGAACCAGAATCAAATAATACAGACGCTGGAGAGGAGTTGACGAGAATAGTACCTACCACAACCTCACCTGGTGCAACTTCTTCTTCCATAGCCATCATCATGGCCTGACCTTGTCCTCTGGCTGCTGATCCCCTCTGCTGGAAACCTCTCTGCCTATTCTGGATCTGAGCTTGGGCTTGTGCATACTGCTGGGGGTGCTGTTGCTGGAATGCCTGAGACTGAGGCGGCAAGGGCCTCGAAGACTGATATTGCTGCTGCTGAACTGGTGCTGGGGCCGGTCCTCTCACCGAAGAGCTAGAAGGGTTGGATGCTGATGAACCACCCCTATTCGGGCAAGCCCCTATCCTATGATCTGCTGCTCCACAAGCCAGGCACAATCTATGTGCCATGCGACAATCCGCCACTACATGGCCTGGCTTCCCGCAATAAGAACATCCCATCGCGGAAGTCTGCTTCTGCTTCTGCTGCTGCGGGTACGTCGGGGTCGAATGCTGAACCGACGTTACTGAGGCCGCCCGCCTCGGAGTTCTAATGGTCAATCCCCTAGCTGCCGGGGCTGGAGCTGATGATTGGTGCATCTGACTGTGGGACCGCTTCCTGGCTCCGGTCCTATCCACGATCCTCTGGGAGGTGTACTCATGCCTCCTAGCTGCTCTCAAGACAACATCGAACGTCTGGTGCTCGAACTGCTCAACCGCCAATAAGATCTCCAAATGCAGTCCCTGCTGGAACCGCTGGGCCCTATCGAACTCGGTCGCCACCAAGGTGGGGGCAAACCTACTGAGTCTAAAAAACTCCGATGCATAACTGTCGACTGTTCTGCCTCCTTGCTTCAAGTTGGTAAATCTGGTCTGCAGGTCGTACCGAGCCACAGCATCGAAATACTTCGTCTGGAATCTCTCTCTAAACACTGCCCAAGCAATGGGTGCCACTAATCCCATGGCCTGTGCCGCCCACCAATTGCGAGCCAAGTCCAACAACTGCAGGCGTACCACCGCCACCTTCTTATTCTCGGGTGTCCTAGCTGCTTCCAGAATCACCTCGGTATCCTGAAGCCATGCATCCGCGGCAATCGCATCCTCGGTGCCGTCGAAGAAAGGAGGGTTCAATCGCTTGAAGCTGTTTGCCGCCTGGTTCCCTGGATGTCCGCCTCGGGTCAAAGCATCTTGAACTGTCTAGTGCAGGGCGTCGCTTCGACGATCCTGGGAAGCTATCAAGGTTCTGATGAGGCCTACTAAGGTACCATCATCTGGCTCTGCGGGCTGGACGGGCCGAACTGGTGACTCTCCTCCAGTAGGTATCACTCTGGAGGCGACTCCGGAATGCTGGGCTTGATCTCCAGGTTGCTGCTGGTCTACGGGAGGTGCTCCTCCTTGCTGATCGGCAGGGTCAGGTACAGTGCCGCTGAAGAAGACGACACAGAGAAACAATAAGGAAGGACCAGGACAGATCAACGATACAAGCATGTAATCAGGGCAAGAATTTCAGGGATTTGAAAATACGGGCGGAGATCAAGGGCAAATACTGATTGAGACATCTATTCGGTAAACCCTCACATTTCTTGATTGACAGGACCTGCATGGGCCACCACTTAAACCATGTCACGCCCCAGAACCAGAATACTGGAGAGCGGGGGCAGACATAGCCAGCTACGTATATTGAAATAGAATACATCTCAACTATACGTTCACGGCTGTCTAGATATGAGGGTTTACTACAAGCCAACAGTCTCTTAAGGTCAAGCCTATTGTCTCAATCTCAAGCAAGTAATAATTACAAGATGTATGATCATTAAATATACAATAAAAGGCGTCCCAAATATTACATATCAGCTGATCATGAAGCTAGTCGTACAAAATACGAGGACTAGCAAGAGTTAAGTCATACATGATGAACCCTAGGATTTGTTAATCATGTTTACAGCCCGTAGGCAGACAGTAAGTAAAGTGCATCGAGCTAAAAGGTGCTCGTCGGCTAAACGCCTCAAAAGAATAACTTTACAGTAGAGTGAGCGAAACAAAATAGAAAACCCACTCGTAGCCCGGGTTCCTTCTAGTTGCCACCATCGGGCTGGAAGCTTGGTAGATCCTCGGGAGCTGCTCCGAAATCTGGCCACACAAAACCAGCTGGGTCAACCCCAGAAAGAGCAAGTGCCACAAGGGGGCCACGAAATAAGAACAAAAGCCAGCAATCAGCACAGAAAATCTAATATTAAAACTAGAATATACGAAAACATGTCAGGATGATATACGACGAGATAACCATGGAACTATTCCGATAGCCAGGTTACAACCCGTAAACCAAACAAGGATCGGGGTTGTAACCCTTCATCTGAATAGAACTTAGTTTCCCACCATTTATCGGCAAGATAATAATGTAAGAAATCAGGACAGGGAGCAATCTTGTACTGGATCAAGACATGGCTAGACTGGTTATACCTCATTCAATCAATCACGGCCAAGCAGATACTACGGCTTACTACTTTAACTAACTAGGGTTATCACAGGCCTAATTACTAACAAGATGCAGTGAGATTGTTCCACAGCCACAAGCCCTGCAGACCATCCAGGCTACCCAGGACGAAAGATTAGGGTTGAATTCAGGTGGGTACATCGCCCGAGGACAAATGTACCCTTAGGTGACTTAGAGGGTGCAACACGCGATGGTGTGCTGGAAATGTGCCCTACTCGACGGCAGGCTACAGATCCCAAGAGCGCCCAGGTAACGGGATTACCTGTAGCTGTGTCATCTCTTCATGACTACTGTGTTATTCTAGTTATTAACCTTAATCCATTTTAGTAGGAACTCCTGACCGTGGTACTCAGGAGTCCCATCCTAGACATGATGCAAGACAGGACAAGTGGATTAACAAGTAAGCAAGAAAGAACCACCCACGGTGTCAAGGCAGGTCAAGTTAAGTTATCAAGATAAATCATGCAAGGGTACTTGTCAGGAGTGCGCCACGACGGGCCACTATCAAGTCAGGTTGGTCATGTCAAGAGTGCACCACTACGGGTCACTGTCGTGTTATGCAAGTTCCTTGCCATACCAAGCCATATACAATAGTCATTCCAAACATATTAAGTAAAATCAAGTTCATGACAAAAGGCGTAAGGATATAAAATGGGCGTAAAATATCTAATAAAATATCAAAATACGGGTCAGGGGATGCGTACGCACAAAAGCACGCACGCAGGGGGAATGCATACGCAATATAACACGCACGCAGGAGGGCAGCGTATGTGTAAGTCACGCACGCTCAAGGGGGCAGCGTATGTGAAAAGTCACGCACGCTCAAGGGGCAGTGTATGTGAAAGTCACGCACGCTCAAGGGGCAGCGTAGGTGAAAAGTCACGCACGCTCAAGGGGCAGCGTAGGTGAAAAGTCATGCACGCTACAGAAAGCAGCGTAGGTGAAAAGTCACGCACGCTACAGAGAGCAGTGTAGGTGAAAAGTCACGTACGCTACAGAGAGCAGTGTAGGTGAAAAGTCACGCACGCTCAAGGGGCAGTATAGATGAAAAGTCACGCACGCTCAAGGGGCAGCGTAGGTGAAAAGTCACGCACGCTCAAGGGGCAGCGTAGGTGAAAAGTCACGCACGCTACAGGGAGCAGTGTGTGAAAGTCACGCACGCTCAATGAGACACGCTTCCAACAGGAAGCGTACTCAAGCCTGCGTACGCAGCGCTAAAGAACATGCGTAGCTCAGTGTGCGTAAGCTAAGCAGCTCTGCACACTGCTCACTGTCTTCTCCAAACAGCAAGAACACCAAGGAAGAACCCAAAGCTTCACAAGTTCATAACTTGGCCATCCGAACTCCAAATCTGGATTTCCAAAGTTCCTACTTGGGTGAAACTGAAAGCTCTTCCATATGAAAACATCAAAAACCCATAAAATCCAACTTAAGTAGCTCAAACCATGCAAAATTCGAAAATAGAAATAACTTAGATCTATCACAATGGAGGCTCCAATTCACAAAAACCCAAGTTCTAACGTTGGTCACCATGTCCTAATCTATCAAATGGACAAAGAAAAGAGGGTTCTCATGTAGTGGCAAGGTGCACTTGCCTAGGGTTGGGAGAGTTGTGTGGAGGAAGAAGAAGAAGAAGAAGAAATTAATGGTGGTTATGAAGAGAGAGAAGAGGTTGGTGGAGTTATAAAGAGGGTGTTGTGGTGGGTTGAGGGTGGAGTGTAGGGCTAAGGTGATCCAACTCACACAAAACCGAACCAAACCGAACCATCCCCAAGTAAAACCGAGCCATGAGAAAACCCAAAATACAAGAAATACCGAAATTCCACCAGCTAAGAAAAATAAATAATAAAAAAATACATGCTAAAATCCAGATACGAGTATAAATACGAAATACGGAAAAATATGGGAAATGGGGGTGACACCTACCAAGAAATTTGGGTATCCTAGGTATCTAGGCCATGTTGGGATACGGGGTATCGATTTACCCTATTATCTTATATATCTCATGAATTTTACCCTTTTCTTCCACACTTATCTACACCACTCATTCTCATGATACACTACACTCTAATAGTCTCTCTCCTATAGGTTTCCTACTAGTTTAGATATAGGCTATACTATAGGATACTAGTTTCACTCATAAACCTCACACACAAACTCATAAGCTCTCACAAATACACACATACATACAAGGCCAATATGTGGAATGACATGTGGTGCAAAAGTGGACTGATTTTAGGGGAGAAGATGGCTGATTTGTGGTCTGAATATGAGGCTAATGTGGACTGGTTTTGAAGTGGTTTGGTGGTGGTGTTAAGGGACTAAACATGGGTGTTCAAGAGATGAAATGTGACAGCCAATATAGGCAAAAAATGGACTGTTTTGGAGCTTGTCTTGGACTGTGTTGACAGCCACTTGGGCTTGGTTTGATGGCTATTTTTGGACAGCCCAATGGTGTGATTAAGGGACTGTTTAGTTGCCAAAATGGACAGCCAAGTAAGGGTGGAAGTGTGGGCTGTTTGGACTTGAAATGAAGGGGGTTAATGACAGCCATGTATGGGTTTACATGGGCTGTTTTGGACAGCACATGGTGGGGAAATGGGGGCTGTTTTGGAAGGAATGTGGACTGATTTGTGGCAGTCATAGCTGCTGGTTTGGGTGGGTTTTTTCCTCCTTCCTAACACATCACAACACTCTCATTCACTCACACATATCACCACCTATCTAACACTCAACCATTCTATCAACCACCTATCCTTCACACCCTCTACAACACAAACACACACACTCACCCTCTCTCTTGGTCGAACATGTGTGCTCCTCTCCAACCTCAAACAACATCACACCACAATATATACACCAATATATATATATAAGCCATATATATATATATATATATATATATAACCACATATATATATTCATATGGAAAAATATGAATATGATACATTATGAAACATGGAAGAACACATTCTAAAACATGTAAAAATCTGGAATAAATGCAAGAACAACTCAAAAATCAATACACAACAATATCCATGAGTCCAAATAGAGGGTTTTCCTATTAGGACATCATCCTACATATTGGACACCTCTAGAAATGCCCAAAGGACACAAAATGGTCTCAAATGGAGACACAACCATGGGAAATATTCCTATGGGTTCCTAACCATTCTAAATGAAAAGAAAAACTAATTTGGAGAAGGGATTACCTAGTTTTGGAGAAGGAACAATGGTGAGCTTTCAAAAGTGGAAGGAACCTTTGGAGAAGAAGAAGAAGAAGTGGATGAGAATAAAAGGAAAGTAGTTTTCTCTCTCCTCCTATTCCCTACACATGGCCGGCCAAGACATGGTCCAATCCCCTTTTTCCTAATTACAAGTTTGCCCTCCTATTTGTTCTATTAGCTCTACACAAGGTTGCTTAGGGTTTGGGGGTTAAACATGTAAATCTAGTGTTCTAATTAGGTCTAACCTAATCCATGGAGTCATGATTAATCCCTCTAACTTTTGATGGTAATATTGTGGGCCATGGCTAGCTAGTGTGTGGGCCCGCTAAGGTCAACACTACCCCGGGTCCCCGAAACAAGTCAAAACAAGTCGGAATGAGTTAAAATTCGAACCCGATTCAAATAACCCCAAAATAATACAAATAATAAATAAATAATTTCTAAATATTTTTTAAAGTGGAAAATTACCAAAATATCCATGTTCATGAAAACTGGGGGTGACAAATCTATCCACCTTAAAAAAAATTTGTCCTCAAAATTAAAACAAACATACAATGAATCACAATGCAGAAACAGAAATTATACCTCAGGGCTCGAAGAGATAAGGGAAACGCTCCCGCATGTCGTCCTCCCTCTCCCAGGTAGACTCACTTGGAGAGTGATGCCTCCATGCAACGCGAACCAAGGGTATAACCTGGTTCCGGAGCACCTTCTCCCTACGATCCAGAATCTCAACTGGCTGCTCTGGATAGTGAAGAGTAGGCCCTACCTCAATCGCTGAATGATCCAATACATGGCTGGGGTCCGCCACGTACCATCTTAGCTGCGACACGTGGAACACGTTGTATACCTCCTCTAGCGTAGGTGACAAGTCTAGCCGGTAAGCTACTGCACCGACCCTCTCAAGAATGGTGAAAGGTTCGATGTAGCGCGGACTAAGCTTCCCGCCCCCGCCAAAGCGAATCGTGCCCCGTGTCGGAGAAATCTTCAGGAATACCAAAGTGCCAACCTAGACATAAAACAAACTCAGCACACAGGACAGACAAAACACAAACAATCACAAACAGGAACTGAAACTAACCTCGAACTCTAACGGTCTCCGGTGGCTATCGGCCCAATGCCGCTGCTTATCCTGAGCCACCCGAAGTCTGTCTCTAATAAGCCGGACCTTCTCGGCTGCATCCACCACCATCTCTGGTCCAAGCAGCACCCTCTCGCCAATATCGTCCCAAGATAAGGGAGTACGGCATCTCCGTCCGTATAGAGCCTCGAATGGCGACATCTCTATACTGGCCTGGTAGCTGTTGTTGTAAGCAAACTCTACCAGGTGAAGATGATCCTCCCAAGAATCCTCGAGATCTAGCACACACGTGCGAAGCATATCCTCCAAAGTCTGGATAGTCCTCTCCGACTGTCCGTCTATCTGGGGGTGATAAGCAGTACTGAACTTGAGCGAGGTGCCCAAGCTAGCCTGCAAACTCCTCCAGAAGTGGAAAGTGAAATGGCTATCCCGATCTGAAACTATGCTTATAGGAACCCCATGAAATCGCACGATCTGACGAACATACAGCTCTGCCAACCTCTCCGTAGACAATCCCACCTTAAAAGGCAAAAAGTGGGCCGATTTGGTCAATCTATCAACTATGACCCAAATCGCGTCTTTCCCTCCTGGAGACCATGGAAGTCCGGACACAAAGTCCATGGTGATGTGCTCCCACTTCCACTCTGGAATGGGTAGCGGCTGTAGTAATCCACCAGGCCTCTGTCTCTCGGCCTTCACCTGCTGACAAACCAAGCAGCGAGATATGAACTGAGCCACCTCGTGCTTCATGCCGTGCCACCAAACGTGCTCTCTCAGATCTCTGTACATCTTGTTGGCACCAGGATGCATAGAGTACTGAGAGCGATGAGCCTCCTGAAGAACCTCCTTCCGAAGCTCTCCACTCGGAACGTACAGTCTAGCACCGTGCCGCAGCGACCCATCTTCGACAATAGAGAAATCATCAAGCAACCCTCTCTGCACCTGCTCCCTGATGCACCTCAGGGCAACATCATCAAACTGCGCTGATCTGACCCTGTCCATCAACTCAGACTGAATCTGTAAACCCTATATCTGTACCTCCATGCCTGGAATGATCACCTCGATTCCCAAACTATCCAGGTCGGCCAAAAGATGACGGTCTGATGTCAGATACATAGCCACTGGATACCTGCTCAAGGCATCTGCGACTACATTGGCCTTCCCTGGATGGTACTGCAAGGCTATATCAAAGTCCTTCATCAGCTCAAGCCAATATCTTTGCCTCATATTCAGCTCCTTCTGAGTGAACATGTACTTCAAGCTCTTGTGGTCAGTAAAGATCTCAACCTGCTCTCCGTACAGGTAGTATTTCCACAACTTCAGGGCAAAGATGACAGCGGCTAACTCCAGATTGTGAATCGGGTAGTTCTTCTCATGAGGACGTAACTGCCTAGATGCATAGGCAATCACTTTTCCGTGCTACTGAAGTATACAACCCAGACCCCGACCAGAAGCGTCGCTGTAAATCGAGAAACCACCGGTCCCAGACGGCAATGTCAAGATAGGAGCTGATGTCAACCTCTTCTTCAGCTCATCGAAGGCGGCCTGACACTCCTCAGTCCAGACGAACTCCACGTCCTTCCTGGTGAGTCTAGTCATCGGCTCCGCGATCCGCGAGAAATCCTGGACGAACTTCCGATAGTAGCCTGCCAACCCCAGAAAGCTCCGAATCTCGGCAACTGTACTGGGCGTAGACCAAGACTCTACCGCAGCAATCTTCCTCTGGTCTACTGAGATCCCATGCTCGGTCACAAAATGACCCAAGAACTCAACCCGGTCCAGGAAAAACTTACACTTCGACAACTTCCCATACAACTGCTCCTTTCTCAAAGTCTCGAGCACAATCCTCAGATGTTCCTCGTGCTCCTCTGGCGTCTTCGAGTAAACCAGGATGTCGTCTATGAAGACCACCACGAACTTGTCAAGGTACTGATGGAATACCTTGTTCATCAAGTTCATGAACACAGCTGGGGCGTTGGTCAACCCAAATGGCATCACTGTGAACTCGTACTGGCCGTACCGAGTCCGAAAAGCTGTCTTCGGAACGTCTTCCTTCTTCACCTTCAGCTGATGATAGCCGGATCTCAGATCTATCTTCAAAAACACCTTGGCACCGCTCAACAGATCGAACAAGTCGTCGATCCTCGGCAATGGGTACATATTCTTGATAGTAAGGTTGTTGAGCGCCCTGTAATCGATACACATACATATCGTGCCATCCTTCTTCGGCACAAACAGGACTGGCGCTCCCCAAGGCGATGAACTGGATCTAATGAATCCCTTGTCCTGCAGCTCGTCGACCTGCTTCTTCAGCTCCGCCAACTCGCTGTTGTTGACTCTATAGACGTGCTGCAAAATAGGCTCAGCACCTGGCACTAGGTCTATAGAGAACTCAACGTCTCTATCTGGCGGCATCCCAGGCAACTCCTCTGGAAAAACATCCATGAAATCAGCAATCAATGGATGCGACAATGCCTGCCCCGCCAGTAAAGCTCCGTAGAACCCATCTATCGGCTCAGCTGCTCCTCTAGAAAACACAACCTCTGGCTCTCCCGGCGGCCTAAACAAAATCCTACCACCTCTACAATCTATAGTAGCATGGTGCGTGCTCAACCAATCCATTCTGAGTACCACATTGTACCTCAGAAGGGGCATTACGAGCAAGCACGCACCCAAAACTCGGCCTCCTACAGTAACTCTCCGTCCCTTACAGATATTGTTGACCAGGATGATGCCTCCCCCGGTCAATATCTTACAAGTCCTACCCAAGGGTTCAGCAATAATATTGTGTCTCAGAGCAAAGGAGACATACACAAAGCTATGCGAGGCACCGGAATCAAATAAGGTAAATGCAGGAAATGAATTGAGAAGAACATGACCTGCCACTACATCGCCTACTGGCTCTGCCTCCTCCTCTGCTGTCAGGGTAAACACTCTGCCCGCAGGGGCTCCCCTCTGGTGCTGCTGAAAATGCTGCTGCTGCGTCTGAAGTGGAGGACCCCTCTGCTGAACCGCTGGTCCTCTGGCCGGCTGTGCTCTATCCTGGACTCCTCTGACTCTTCGAATACGGCAGTCCTTCAGCTGGTGATCAGATGCCCCACAGTATAAGCAGACGCCCAATCTCTTCTTGCACACCTCTCTAGTGTGCCCTGGCTTCCCGCAGAAGTTGTACTGTGTAGCTGGCCTCTGACCCTGACCCTGACCCTGATGCTGCTGGGCACGCGCCGGTGCCTGCTGGATCAGCAACTGAGGCTGCTGCTGCTGGAACTGCCTCTGCAGGAAATATGGGCGCTTCGCTGGCCCTGCACTCGAACTGGATCCCAGAGCGTCACTGCTCCTCTTCGGCTTGAGGCCAAAGTCCTCCTCTGCAATCTGAGCCTCCATCAAGATCTGCTCAAATATCGCATCTCGTCGCCCAGATGTGCGAGTGCACACTGCATGAATGAGACCCCTCCTGAACTTCCAGGCCTTGCACCCCTCATCCTGAACCAAACTGGGTGCAAACCTGCTCAGGCGGAAGAACTCCGCTGTATACTCGTCCACCGACGAGTTCCCCTGCACCAAACTAGCAAACTGCCCCTCCAGAGCTGTCAAGGCTACATCTGGGTAGAACTTCTCCTTAAAGAGTTTCCTGAAGTCCTTCCAAGATATACCTCTCACTGACGTACGCGGATCCGTGCGGTACCAAGTCGCGCTATGTCAAAGAACTGGCTCGCTGTAGAAGTCACCCACAGAGCTCTCCGAACCTCTGCCAACTCCAGACTCCGCTGGACATCCTCTAGCCAGTCGTCCGTGTATAGGATACCCTCAGTACCCTTGAAATCCTGTGGGTTCATCTTCCTGAAGTCGAGATGCGTACCGGGCCTCCCCTGGCCCTGCTGCTGTGCTGGTGCTTCCTGAACTGTAGCCGGTGCACCTCTCTCCACTGCTGCCATAGCTAACTGATGTGAGTTCTCCATCGTCTGTCGCAGCACCTCTGTCTGACGGTGCTGTGCCTCTGCCTGTGCTCTCTGCGTCTGCAGCATCTGCTGCAGTAGGGTCATCATACCCTGAATATCTGCCGATATCAGAGGCGGCGGTGGAAGAACATCAGGAATAACCATAGACGGTCCCGCTGCTGGAGGTGGAAGACCTCCTGGAACCGTCGCTGCTGCTGCTCCCGTCGGAAGGACAGGAACTGAGGTAGCAGCTCCCTCAGCTGTAGCTCCCGCTGTCGGAGGTGGAAGACCTCCTGGGACTGCCACTACTACTCCTGCAGCCGGTGGTAGAAGACCTGCCGGATCTGCCACTGCTACTCCCGCAGCCGGAGGTGGAAGACCTGCCGGATCGGGCCTCTCTGGTACAGCGCTAGAACCCGCTGCCTGAGAGCGAATGATCGTCATCCTGAGGATAGATTGAAACAAGAATCAATATGGCACATGATAGGAATATCAAAGACGGACAATTAAATTCAATGCAAAGAGAATTTGTCATGGTAATCAAAAGATCGGAATCTCCTAACATGTGATTGAGTAACTCCTATCATACCCTAGATCCTATGTCCTAATTGCAGGCTCGCAATTAGCACTCTAAGTCGAGCACCATTACGAGTTCGCACTAGTTGCGACACTGACATGCATGGGCCACCACAAAAACGTGTCACGACCCGCACCCTAAAGAGGGGCACGAGCACGTGGTTACGTCCAACCTACGCCGCAGAATCGACGGTAGAACGCTGTATATAGGGTCTGTAAATACTACGACTAAAACAGATAAATGTACCTGTACAGTATATACACTCCGAATGGAGGTGACATAGCAATACAGTCTCAATCACATAATCAAAACTAAGGTAGATAGCATGAAAAGAGATATGATAGATAAAACAGGAAACGAGTCCAAAATCCACAAGTCAGAGCTAACACAACAACCAGAGTCTCAGATAGTATAAGTATAAAGATACTACAAACTAAAAATATAATAGCTGGCTCGCAGGCCAGGCAAACCTAACTAAACTAGGCTACTCAGGGTGAGCAAAGTCCAGTGGCTCTACCAATAAGCCACGGTCTAAATCTAGTCCATCAGACTCAACCCCATAGTAGGTCGGACAGTCAGTCTCAGAGTCATCTGTAAAATTTGTCAACGGTATCCTGTCAGGAAAATGAGCAAGTACAAACACCAATAGCAGTTCCATATGAATTGAGAAATACTATAAGAGACAGTAATAATGGAATACAAGGCAAAAGATATATGCGACTTGGGAACCATTTGAAAGCCGAGTTACAACCCTTGAACCAAACAAGGACCGGGGTTGTAACCCTTCTTCCAAACAGAACTTAGTCACAAATCATGGTACAGTATGAAAGCAGGTAGAGCATGTGAGAAATGAATCATAGCATGGTGAAAGTACAGTAAGTAAAGCTGAACTGGAAATATAAGGTATGACAATAAATGTAAAAAGGTGATTTGAACTATTAGGGCGATATGTGATCGGCTAGGAAAGCAAGAGATGGTTATCCACTTGGCCCGGCAATCCGCGGTGTACTCAACGGAGAATCATGCCGTCCAACCTGGATAACTGGTAATGGGGTGTCTGCAACACCCTACGTGAGGTGAGGGTGACGCTAGCAAAATATAGTTACAGGAAGGCTTGATCACATAACCCCTAATAATTCCTCCATCTCCCGAATAGTATCACGGATCCGGACATGGCACGTCATGACACGGGATTCAAGAGCAGGGGGCCAGCCCACTCCCAAATCAGTGTCTATATAAGTACAGGAACACAGGAATATCATATACTCATATACCAAGAGAGTCTAGGAATAACATCTCATGACAGGATCCGACGTATACTAGTCCGTGAAACGTCGTGTCAGGAATCAAGTAAAACACTACGACTGAATCGGACATAGTAGATATCAAGACAATAAAAACTATCAGTGAATGTACTTGCCTGTGGTCCTGAGCTGATAGGGTGAACAGACGCTTAGAGTGATCACAGACCTAAAATAAGATACTATGAGTCAAACAGGGCTTAATACTGAAAAAGGAAACTAATACAAGCCATGAATGCAAGTCTAAGTCAAAACTAGGTCAATCTAGGTCAAACTGAGTCATACCAGGTCATACTGGTTCATACTAGGTCATTCTAGGTTACTGGGAGTCAATCCAAGTCAAACTAGGTCAATCGGGATCAACGGTTGACTTACAATTAACTTTTAGCCAAAAAGTCAACTCTGGTCAACTCTGGTCAACTCTAGGTTAACCCTAGGTCAAACTAGTCTAATGTTGACCAACTGTTGACTTTCAGTCAACTGGTCAACTCTGGGTTGGTTTCGGTCAAATCGGGTCGCTTAAAGACTAAGTTTGACTCTCGGTTGACTTTTATTGACTTTTGGTCAAAAAGGTCAACCGACGTCAAAACTAGTCTGTGAGTACCCTATTTGATCATTACCAACCACGGGAATCAAGTTTCAACTCTATCTTAGGCTTCTAACACCAATATCCTATTTCTATGCAAAACTAGCATTAATCCTTCTAAGGTAAAACCCGATACCTTGCCCAATGCCAAGGAAACCCCGCAAATACCCATGGTACTAGCCTAGACTCCTTAGGGTAGCTAGATATCAACCTATCTAAGGTTTACCTACCAAGAAATTTGGGTATCCTAGGTATCTAGGCCATGTTGGGATACGGGGTATCGATTTACCCTATTACCTTATCTATCTCATAAATTTTACCCTTTTCTTCCACACTCATCTACACCACTCATTCTCATGATACACTACACTTTAATAGTCTCTCTCCTATAGGTTTCCTACTAGTTTAGATATAGGCTATACTATAGGATACTAGTTTCACTCATAAACCTCATACACACACTCACAAGCTCTCACAAATACACACATACATACAAGGCCAATATGTGGAATGACATGTGGTGCAAAAGTGGACTGATTTTAGGGGAGAAGATGACTGATTTGTGGTCTGAATATGAGGCTAATGTGGACTGGTTTTGAAGTGGTTTGGTGGTGGTGTTAAGGGGCTAAACATGGGTGTTCAAGAGATGAAATGGGACAGCCAATATAGGCAAAAAGTGGACTGTTTTGGGGCTTGTCTTGGACTGTGTTGACAGCCACTTGGGCTTGGTTTGATGGCTGTTTTTGGACAGCCCAATGGTGTGATTAAGGGACTGTTTAGTTGCCAAAATGGACAGCCAAGTAAGGGTGGAAGTGTGGGCTGTTTGGACTTGAAATGAAGGGGGTTAATGACAGCCATGTATGGGTTTACATGGGCTGTTTTGGACAGCACATGGTGGGGAAATGGGGGCTGTTTTGGGAGGAATGTGGACTGATTTGTGGCAGTCATAGCTGCTGGTTTGGGTGGGTTTTTTCCTCCTTCCTAACACATCACAACACTCTCATTCACTCACACATATCACCACCTATCTAACACTCAACCATTCCATCAACCACCTATCCTTCACACCCTCTACAACACAAACACACACACACTCACCCTCTCTCTTGGCCGAACATGTGTGCTCCTCCCCAACCTCAAACAACATCACACCACAATATATACACCAATATATATATATATAAGCCATATATATATACATTTTTTTTTAAGCCATATATATACATATATATAGAAATATATAAATATATATATAACCACATATATATATTCATATGGAAAAATATGAATATGATACATTATGAAACATGGAAGAACACATTCTAAAACATGTAAAAATCTGGAATAAATGCAAGAACAACTCAAAAATCAATACACAACAATATCCATGAGTCCAAATAGAGGGTTTTCCTATTAGGACACCATCCTACATATTGGACACCTCTAGAAATGCCCAAAGGACACAAAATGGTCTCAAATGGAGACACAACCATGGAAAATATTCCTATGGGTTCCTAACCATTCTAAATGAAAAGAAAAACTAATTTGGAGAAGGGATTACCTAGTTTTGGAGAAGGAACAATGGTGAGCTTTCAAAAGTGGAAGGAACCTTTGGAGAAGAAGAAGAAGAAGTGGATGAGAATAAAAGGAAAGTGGTTTTATCTCTCCTCCTATTCCCTACACATGGCCGGCCAAGACATGGTCCAATCCCCTTTTTCCTAATTACAAGTTTGCCCTCTTATTTGTTCTATTAGCTCTACACAAGGTTGCTTAGGGTTTGGGGGTTAAAAATGTAAATCTAGTGCTCTAATTAGGTCTAACCTAATCCATGGAGTCATGATTAATCCCTCTAACTTTTGATGGTAATATTGTGGGCCATGGCTAGCTAGTGTGTGGGCCCGCTAAGGTCAACACTACCCCGGGTCTCCGAAACAAGCCAAAACAAGTCGGAATGAGTTGAAATTCGAACCCGATTCAAATAATCCCAAAATAATACAAATAATAAATAAATAATTTCTAAATAATTTTTAAAGTGGAAAATTATCAAAATACCCCTGTTCATGAAAATTGGGGGTGACACTCATAGAAAATATTGAGTATAAACAATCTCTATATTCAATAACTATACCCATTTCCCACGGATCCTATGCTGTGATAAGTTTTCCTTAGTCTAACAGGTTCCCCAATAGCACTATATAGCCTAAGTACCATTAGGACAGACCTGCATGGGCCACCACTAAAAACATGTCACGATCCGCTCCCGAATAATCGAACACGAGTCGGACACGCCCAGCCTTCGTCGATGGACACGACGAAGTAAGCTGTACAATTCTAATAAAAACTCTAAGATATAGAATACATAACACAACGCAGCTGCTATACACGTTCCCAGAAAAGATCTCCAGAATCTATCAAGTCAATACAGTATCATCCGGAGACAAATTCGGTAATATGAATAAAATTATACAATCCTGAAATCCTCAATACAATACATGATAAAATTTTCTAAAACAAATCTAAGAAAAGATCTAACTATAACTCTGAAATTCTAAGTCTATCTTGAGGTACAACTCTATCCCGGCTTCGGGCTCTGGCCCATAAAAATGGAACATCATTCTCAAGCATACCTGCAACGTATCCTGTCAGAAAAAGAGCAAAGTATAACCCCGACAAGAAGCACTAAACAATGTAAACTAAAATGCATGGAAAAGAATCATAATATGAACTATAGTACCAGACAGGAATATGAAACTGTGGTACATGAATAACGATGAAACTATTCTACCAGATCATGAACAATGAACTATACTATCAGTGTATCATGCATTTGAAATAACTATCAGAGTATGTGACCGGCTGGGTATTACAGGATACAAGAGCACATGAATAATGGTATGGCTTAGAGTCCCACGTGCATGATGTGAGACCTAAGCTATTAGTCAATGCCTAGCTAATATAAGATTGGTCACATATCTGTAGTATTTCCTTACCCCAATGTACAAGTAAAGAATATTGAATAATGAACTACGAACAATGAACGATGAACAATGAACAATCGTGTATACAACGTATCAATATGAGAACATGAAGCAAGACAGAAAATATAGAGTAAAGAGATCGAGTCGGTGTACTTGCCTTGCTCTGGAAGATCGAGAGTAGTAAAGCATAAATCGGTATGTCCACCTGATTTTTGGTACAAGCTTGTTAGGTTCTAAATAACAGTCGGCTAAAATTGCTAACAATCTAACTATATATTACTTCTACAAGCTAAATGTACTTCCTGGCTTTAGCAAGAAAAATATAGTAAAATGTTATTTAGATAATACTATTTATTGTTTGAAAACCTACTAAGATATTTTCCTACAAAAATATTATAAATGATGTTATAACAATTATATATTATTTAAAAATACCTTAACCCATATTTTAACAAAATATTTATTAAATGATAGCTTAGCTAAAAACAAAGTCTAAATATTAGGAATATTTTCATAGCAACTTATATAGGTTTTTTGGAAAACAACATATTAGTAATGATGGTATAAAAAAGTATTAACTTAATATAATCTAATCTAAATTGGAAACCGTTCTACTAATAAATATACCATAGAAAATATATGGACCCAACTACAGGTGGCCCAAACTTATTGATTTTAACCTACAATTGATCAATACAGAAAAACTAGAATAACATAAACAAAAGCTAATGGGCTTAAAGCCCTCTGCCTACTTGAATTCAACAACTGGGCTTGAAACCCAGGCCCACCATATACACAACCCGACGACATCCCTCAAACTGACCTACACAAACCCGGTCCAATCTGATGGCAGTCCAGCCCACAACCCAAGCCCATACTAACTAAACCCAACCTCTACTCAGCAGCTACCAGCCAAATAATAATTTTTTACTAATAAATGATTACAGGTCACTGAGTTGTCCAGCTCAGTCCACACTCATTAGCAAAACTCAAAATATACAAAAATATCATAATGGGTCTAGGCCATGCAGCTCACAAATCTAATCTTTAGAGTTAAAACATACTGATTAAAAGAAATACTATATTATACCATAAAATACTTCAATTGGACAGCTGCAAAACTCAAATAAGAAAAAGCTATCTCGAAGTAGTCACAAGCTGACCCATAGTTTAGCATAACACACAACCATTCAATCTAGAGTCCAGTAGAATTTCAAATAGTCTTCCAAACTTTAAGTAGACCACAACCAAAAATTAACATAGTTATCAAATGTTAGATAAACCTTCTCTCAAAATCCCAACATACATCTGAACCCACCCCATATGCAGACTTCTCCAATTGGTATAACCCAGTCCAAGCCTTACCAACTACAACTCCATCTCTTAACTAATTTAGAAAGATTAAGACACAAGGAGATTCAGGCAGCAGAATATACAAAATCCCAGCCCAATTTCAAATCCAAAAAATTTATACAATCAAATTGAATCATAGGAAAAATCAAAATATAAAATATACAAATCAACTATTTATAAATCAAAATAGGAAATCATACCAATGCGTACACAGACCCCCCAACCTTCAGTAATTCTTTATGCATTCAAACTCAGCAACATGGAACCCTTCCACATACACAATTCAAAAGAACCATTTTAAAAATCTCAACTGAAAAGGAAGAACTCAAAATAAAATTTGAACAAACCTGGCAATACAATGCCAATTCCACAACATTCAAACAGGGGTTTTAGAACAATTTAATAAGACAAAATTTTCGAGATTGTTTGGATAATTTCCAATATGAAAATAGATCCAGAAATTATGAAGTTTAAATGATCAATCAAACCCATTCTTGAAATCACAGTCCGATTTATAACAACTAAATTGGTGTGTTTTTTTTCTAGAAAAATATTTGAAATCAAAATGTAGCTAAACCTATAGATCCCAAGCTTCGAGTACAGATTCCTTCCGTCCAATGTTACGCCACCCGGACACGCACACACGGTCGGTCACGAACAACACTGTTGGTCATGCACACAGGACACAACATAATTCACAAGACACGAGCACAACTCTGGACACGAACATCTGAACACTGACACAACCCAAATATTCCCATTAATTCTAGATACGTAACAACAGGCGATTTTTATCAAGAAGAAAAGAGTGATACCTGAGGCAGTCGATTTGATCTGATGGCTGAATCCAAGAACGTTTGTATCCGAATCGGGGATTCGCATCCCTGGACACAAATGAGATCGATCTGGACATAGAACAACAGATGGAAAACATCCCAAGGTCATTTCAGAAGTATCCTTGAAATCGAAAATAGAAATCCAAACCAAATCAAGGAGCCCAGATCTAAAACACCTACAAAGGGTTTCAAATCTAGTTCCTCTGAAATTTCTCGGATCAACAGTTGCTCTTTCTCGATCTGATCGATCGATGAACTCAAGAGTATAAGAGAACGATGAAGGAACACTCACTGGGATTGATCCGTTACTCCTACAGATCACCGTCGCGGAAATCACCGTTACGCCGTACTCGAGCTCCTCCGGGAGGACTCGCCGTCGCCGATAATTTTTCAGAGAAGAAGACTCCCGATCCAGGTTGTCGCCGGATTGGAGTAACGAGCTCGCGGTGAAGGAGAGAACAGATCAGTTGTCGGAGAAGAGCCACCGGCCGCCGATCATTATGCCGTCACGGGGACTTCGCCGAAAAGTAGCACCGGAGAAGAAGACTGTTGCTGCTGTCGTTGGGAGGATGATCGGAGCTCAGTCACCGTCGAGGAAGTGCCTCACCGTCGCTATGGCCGACTTCTCCACAAGAAATTAGGGTTAGGGTTAGGCGGATTTTGGGAAAAATTTGGAAAAGAAGTTGAGAGCTCTGCTCTCTTCTCGAATTCACAGGAGGAATGAAATGTGAGGGAGAGAGAGAAAGAAGGAATTTAAATAGAGTTTAAGAAATAAATGTGTATTTACAAAAAGGACCTCAATAATTGCTTTATTGCAAACTGCACCCAAAACTGTTTGAGTTTGTTAGGGAGTTAGTTAATTAGTTACAAGGTTGTTACAAATGGAGGAAAACTTAATTTGTACAAAATTTGAATTGCTCTCTTGAGCTAAGTAACCAATTTAATTTATCAAGAAATTATTTTATTAAGAATAAAAAACTAATTAAATAATTATTAGACCTATAATAACTTAATAGCCAAAAATGTTTTAAACCACGTCATGATACTAATCAAAATTAATATTCCTTAAACAACCATAAAATAAAGTATGAATAAATTATAAAATCCCAGAAAAATACAAAAATTTTAATAATTCGAAAAAACGGGGTTACATCTTTTCCCGTAATCTCGACTCTAGCTTTAGTTACGCCAACGGTATTCCCCTGAATCGAACCTAGAGGCCGATGCCCATCTCCTCTAAATCTCATAGTAGTCTGCTATTGATGGATAGCAAGGCAATATATTTTTGACTCAGAGTGTCTACCACAATATTTCCCTTTTTCGGCGTATAGTCGATCGTCAAGTCATAGTCTTTGATCAGTTCTAGCCAATGCCTATGTCGTAAGTTTAGCTCCTTTTGAGTGAAGAGATACTTGAGGCTCTTGTGATTAGTATAGATCGCGCACGCCACACCATAAAGATAGTGACGCCACAATTTCAACACGAACACAATTTTCTCTAACTCCAAGTCGTGTGTAGGATAGTTCTTCTCGTGCAGCTTCAATTGCCTGGAGGCGAAGGGGACCACCTTGTCTCGCTGTATGAGCACACATCCCAAGCCCTGGTCTAAAGCATCACATAATATTTAAAAACCCTCTACCCCATCCAGAAGTGCGAGTATAGGGCTGAAACAAGCCGTTGATTCAGCTCCTGGAAGGAAGCTTCACAGTCGTCTGACCACTCATACACGGCTCCCTTTTGAGTGAGGCGAGTCAATGGCAATGCAATCTTCACAAAATCTTTTACGAAGCATCTGTAGTATCCTGCTAAACCAAGAAAACTTTGAATCTCACTAGTCGACGTAGGCCGCTTCCAATCAGCAATGGCTTCAACTTTCTTCGGGTTGACTGCAATGCCTTCGAATGAAATAATGTGTCCAAGAAATGATACGCTACTTAGCCAAAATTTGCACTTGCTCTGCTTTGCATACAACTGATTCTCTCAAAGAGTCTGAAGCACGGTCCACAGATGTTATGTATGTTGTGCCATGTTCTTCGAGTAGACGAGAATATCGTCGATAAAGACCACTATGTATTTATCAAAGAAGGGTCTAAACACCTGATTCATTAGATCTATAAAGGCGGTAGGGGTATTCGTTTGGCCGAACGGTATTACCAGGAACTCATAATAGTTGTATCGAGTACGGAAGGCTGACTTCGATACATCGTCAGGCTTGATCTTGAGTTGATGGTAACCCGAGCGAAGATCAATCTTCGAAAACACCGAGACACCTTGTAGCTGATCGAACAAGTCGTCTATGTGAGGCAGTAGATACTTGTTCCAGATGGTGGCTTTGTTCAGCTCTCGGTAGTCAACGCACAGACGCATTAATCCATCCTTTTTTTACGAACAATACGGGCGCGCCCATGGCAAAACACTAGGTCGGATGAATCCCTTGTCAAGCAACTCTTGCAACTGGATCTTGAGCTCCTTCAGCTCTGCAAGGGCCATTCTATATGGAGCCTTAGAAATTGGTTGGGTATCGAGAAATGTGTCAATGTTGAACTCAATTTTTTGGCCGGGTGGCATGTCGGGCAGCTCGTCCGAAAATACATCGAGAAATTCTGCCACAACGTCAGTCTGACCTGCATTTGTACCATCATGTTGCATGTCTCGAACGAACACCAAGTAGCCTTCACATCCAAAATGCAACATTTGTTTAGCAGAAATTGCCGAGATCACCATGCAGGTCGACGATGTTTCACCTCACGAGTAGCAGAATTCGGACACTCCAGGTATGCGAAAGGTGACCTTCTTTCTTATGCAGTCGATGATGGTATTGCAAGTGCCGAGCCAATCCATTCCAAGTATGATGTCATAGTCCTTAATATCTAGAACTATCGCATCAAGATACACCTGTTTACCTTCAACACAAATGATTTTATCTCTGCAGCCTCTGTGTGTAAGTAGTTGCATGCCCGACGGGATGTTATCGCTATGGTTAAGGACTAGAGGTGTCACGGGAAATTTGTGCTCGATGGTGAAGTTCGTCGATATAAAATGTGTAGCACCGGAATCAAGTAGTACACGAGCAAACACGGTATTGAAAAGTAATATACCTGTCAGAATGATGTCTGAGGCGAATGCCTTATCTCAAGTCATAGTATAGACGTGCCTCTGGGCATTGGGGCGACGATCTTGACTATTCAGTGGTGTGGGCTGAGGGGCTCGAGGTGCTGGACCTCGATACTGTTGATGTTGATATTATGGAAGACGTTGGATCTGATTCGGACTTCTACCATTGCATAAGCGTACGGAGTAGACTATTTGACCGTACTTGAAACATCCTTCCTATAGAACTTGACATTCATTAGCCACGTGTCCCCTGTTGTTGCATCGGGTACACTACGGCCCTTGGTCATGCCCTTGGTAGCCTGTGTTGGGACACTTGGACGGGTTGTTGCCTCCTGCATAACTAGGGTGCTTGTGATAAGAATTATGCACAATGTCGACAACTGCTGGAGAATATTAGGGCTTGAGATGAATGGCATGGTTGAGGGCCTCTCGCACCGTTTAATACTTTGGAATGGTCACATGTGCGGTGATGGAATGCCTCAAACCCACTTCGAAACGTCGTATTCTACTCGCAGCGTCAGGCAGAAGTGCTCTTGCAAACTTTGCAAGCCTATTGAACTCAGACACATATTGGCGAAATGTTATATCTTCTACCTCAGTTGCTTGAACTCGTTCTCCTTCGCTTGACGAACTGTCCGAGGAAGGAATTCTTCTTCGAAGGCATTACGAAATGTGGCCCAAGTGATCTTCTTCGTCTCATCGTCTTCGAGGATCGCTCATTCCAGTCATGTGCGTTCAACCAAAGTTGAAGTTGAGCGCAAGCGACTCGCCTTGACTCGTCCATGCCGAGTCCTTCAAAGTGGTCTTCCAATTCTGCCAACTAGTCGAGCACTATACTAGGATCTTCAGTTCTTTTGAATGAAGTATTGCACACCTTTTTGAATTCTAAAATTTTGTAGAAGGCATACTTCGTAGGTGCAGGCCGAGGTTCGACAGGGTCGACTTTGCTACGTTGGTTCGTTAGCGCTGTCACGAAAAGCACGGTCGCAGAATGGTTGTTATTGGTCGCGATTGTCTATATTATTTGTTGCAAAGTGTCAAGCTGCTTCTGATGTACCTTGAATTGGTTCACGAACCTGTTCTCGAACTGCGTTTGTCGGGCATCGGCCCATTGTTTTTGTGCTTCCATCATGCGCATTATACATTTTATTGGATCTGCCTATGGTTCGGCCTTCGAACTGCTAGAGCCACTCGAAACGCCTGACTCGCTCGGGGTTGCAGGTTTTGCGACTTCTGGTATTAAGAAGAAAACTCATAATAGTCTCAGAAAATATTATGGGCTCATTGTATTAAAAAATACATCTTATCGACATGAGGTCAAAAGTTCAAGACTCGAGATGGAAGGCCAAGGACGTAAAGTCGTGCTCTGATACCATTATGTCATGCCCCGATTTCATAGAATCGATAGTCATCCCCTGGTCATGATGCCTTGTGCAATCGCAATTTAGGTTCACACGACATCACGCCCGGTGGACGACTTTTGATTCCACAAAATTGGGGCATGACAGCCAGCACCGTCTGCAGGAACAAAATGTAAAGCGTTATACTCTAGAGGGAGGTGAATAGAGTAGGCAGCGGAAATTTATCTATTAAAACTTGTTTGCAGCAAGATCACAAAATATATATCACAGATATATAAATAAAAAGTAGAGAGTAGAGAGCAAACGCAAACATAAGGATGTATACCGGTTTTCCTCTTGTGAGGACTAGTCCAGTCGGAAGAACTCTATCTTCCAGTTGAAATCCAGTATAGAAAAATGCCGCAAGCTTTTCTCTAAACTCCTTGCAACTTCTATAATGCGAGCTTTGATCCGAAGTACTCGACCAACTTCAATTGTGATGTCTTTCTTCAATCAAGTCTCTTATTACAATCACTCTGAAACTTCTAGACTATACTGCACTGGCAAATCGACTAGAGGATTGTAACTGGCTTGGAATTTGAAAATGAATAACTTAGAACACTTTGGAAGAACGTATTGTAGATACCAATTGCAGGAACGAGATGTAAAGCACTATACTCTAGAGAGGGGTGAATAGAGCAGGCAGCAAAAATTTAGCTATTAAAAAATTATTAGCAACAAGATCACATAATACATCACAGATATGTAAATATAAAAATAGAGAGCAGAGAACAAATGCAAACATAAGGATGTATATTGGTTTTCCTCTTGTGATGACTAGTCCAGTCGAAAGAACTCTAGCTTCCAGTTGAATCCACTATGGAAAAAAATACCGCAAGTTTTCATCCGAAGTCCTTGCAACTTCTACAATGCGAGCTTTGATCCGAAGTACTCGACCAACTTCAATTGTGAAGTGTCTTTCTTCAATCAAGCCTCTGATTATAATCACTCTGAAACTTCTAGATCATACCACAGTGACAAATCATCTAGAGAATTGTAACTGGCTTGAAATTTGAAAATGAATAGCTTAGAACACTTTGGAAGAATGTATTAGGCTTAGAGAGAAGAGAAGAGAAGAGAGAGGTGTGCTGGAATGAGAAAAATTCTTCTCTATTTATAGTTTTTCCAAAGGCAGAATTCGGGCAAAATTCTGACAGAATTCTTTGAGAGAATCTCGGCAGATAGTCGTTGCATCCATAACTGCAAGATGACCAAGTTCAAAATCCAACAGGCACTAACCGAACTCGGGCCAAATTCCCCTGGAGTTTTGTTAGGGTTTTTCTAAATTGGTTTTTGGGCTTTTTCTAAATTTGTTTGAAAAGTTTGGGCTTTTGTTAGTGGGCTTGTTTTCAAAATGAAAGGGTATTGTGAAAACGTTTCTTGGGTAGCCTATATGCCAGTACGACGTAGTGTACATCGTATTTCTAGACTCAATAAATGTGAAAAATATATTGATAAAATAAAAAAAACTAATAGCCCTTTGATGATGCATTTCTTCTGATATTTAAGCAGACCTGAAGACGTCTTTTTCTTGATGGCAGTCGTCCAAAGATAAACAGATCTGAAAATCTGAATACCTTTCAGGGGCTTCGCCTTTTTTCCTTGTATAACGTCGTCTTTGGCCCATTAATAATTCTCCATTGCATATGTCATGGTTTGATCATGTTTGATCATGCTTATTGCATGTCTGAAAGTACATGTTAGGCGAATAAAGCAGTATGATGCATTATGATATAAACATAGCAATAAGATATAGAACGTTAGGACAATGTTAAGTTTAAGTAACAACATGATAGTGATTACATGAATATTAGTGACGTCATTATGTTAAACTTAATTGATTAGTCATATTCAAAAACATGATATAATCATTGGGCTAACAATCTCCCTCTTTTTTATTATGGCAAATCGGTTAAGTTTAAGATAGATACGATAGAGATGTATCACTAATAAACAAATAATACTAGAATATTGTGTGCTAACTTAAACTTATTTTTCCCCTTTGTTATGATAAAAAAAAAGCTCCTCCGTAATAAGAGATAAAACGAACTCAAGCATAAGTAAATGAGGAAGGAAAAAATAATCATAATCAAGGATTAGGATAATAGTATAATGACAAGTTTAGAAAATTACACAAAATATGTCAAAACACAATATAGCTGGTTGAACGTTAACAAAGAAAACTGAAATCAAGCAATACATAGTTTACCAACTAGAAATCCAACATGACATTCAAAACACAATATGATGTATAAATATAACTGTAGTTTTGAAATAGACAAATAAAGGATTTTAATTTAAAAAAAGTAGATATCAATATAGTAGAAATCAGTCATTGGTCATAAATAATCCATGAGGAAAAAAATTTGCAGAACTAGTATATTCCAAAAAAATAAATAAATATATAATGAGACTTTTAACAATGATCACAAAAAAAAAATATTATTCGTAATTTGCCCATACAAATTAGTGAATCACATCAATAAAGAGTATAATCATTGAAAAGAAATCAAAAATAGCTATACTAGAATCTATGAAAAATCAATATCAAAAGTTTATGCATTGGAACTCAATTACCTTAGCATGATATATGAATATCCATTAGATAAACATGAAGTTAATGGAGACAAAATACTTGAGAAGGAGAAATTCAGTCGACTTGAATGCTCCGCCGCAAAGTATGACCAGTCTAAATATAGATAATCATGAACTTTGAGATACAATCTCAATAAGAAATAACAAAATTAATATAAAATCAAGGAATAATCAAATAAGGATGATTAAATATATTTGGCAAGATAACTTTTAGAAACTCAAATAAAATGAGGAAAAAAATAAATAAATAATAATAAACATATATTCTCTCATGAACTTACTAAAATCAAAAATTATGAACCAAACAACAAGATATGCTAAGTAAAAGAATATATGTCCATGATGAACTAGGTATACCACATATTAAGGTCATAAAAGAATTGAAACAATTAATTTGCTCCCCCTTAAAATATATGTATCTAGTTTCGAAGTAATTTATATGCAAGAATAGATAAAATAATCACAAGATCTAAGAAATATTCAAGATATGCATCTTTCTTTCCTTTGATCAAATGCATATAAAGTTCTAAACTTAAAACAAATATCATCTTTAGGCAAAAAGAAATATTCAATAAATAAATACTTAAAGATGAACAAATAAAATATGTCTCCAATAAAAATATAGATTCAAATAACAAAAATAAATGATTTCGTGACAGTAAAGAAATTTTGAAGACTGTCTTAATGTGAATAACAGACAGATTCAATAAATCAAAGAGAAATCAAAAAGACTTTTGAAAAGCAGAATTTGTTATGAAAAGTTGTGTAAAAAAATGTTTGAATGCGTCCATTTAGTCCTTAGAGTGAAAGCTGGCGATTCAAATTTTTATATCCCGAAAACAGTTTTTAATAAAAGAATCCATAAATCATAAATTGCCTATTTTGAACAAATAAACATAACTAGATAAATGTCTAAAGAAAAATGTATTCTAGATATATGGCATATCCAGGGAATAATTGATTTGAAACAATTAATTTCTCCACCTTTACATGGTTATATCCAAAAATAATAGTATCGACAAAATTTTAAACAAAACTTTAGAGATATATTTTCAGAAGTAGGAAACTAATTCAAAAATATTAGGTCTTCTTATCAAAGTTCATTCCTTCCCTTTTAAAGCCGTTGTACGGTGTCCATCAGATAACCATAGGGTTAAAGAGAAAAAATGCTTTGAGAGAGGAAAATTCAATATGTCTGACTTCTCCCCTGCAAAGAGTTACTGTTATTGGCAGTTAATAACTTGAATAAGAAGAGAATAATAAAGATTAATAAAATGAGTATCATGAACATTACTCAAACGCTAAAGAACATATCACAAGAACATAATTTCAATGAGTAGACATTATATCAAATCAAGTTTAAATATAGAATAGAGTGACAGAAAAATGAATATATCAAAAGATGACAAACATTAACCTATGGAAGTCAATGTATGTTACCTTTTGTTAAAAAAAATATTTTTCATCAATACTAAAATCCAAAATCCATCAGATAACAATTATAACTAGATCTTAATAAATCTTTAGTTTATAAAGCGTTGATCAATCATGGGTTAGCTGTAGAGGTATTGTCCCAGCTAACGGAGGTTCACCGGGGAACACTTAAATACCACTTCGCTTTGGTCGTAGCCATGGTGACAGACAGACCCTTTGTAGGCTTGTACCCAAAATAAATCTCTTCTTTAATAACCGAGGATTTAAGAAGAATTTATGCAATATGAAATCAATTATATTCTATGGACTTAAAAAAATCTTAGAACAATGTAGCATACAATATAAGATGTATCAATTACATTTATTCATATCTGCTACAAAATCATTAGGTAACAATAAAATATATAACATTTGTAAATCAAAATGTAGGACCTAGATACGCTGTTGTATTCTGGAACATAGGGGACTGGGTTCGATATCTTGGATCCAGAACTAGATAATAGTTGCAAGTAGACCTTTAATAAATCTTAAGTCTATAAAGTATTGATCACTTTGGGTTAGCTGTAGGGGCCGGTTCCCAACTAGCGGTAGTCCAAAGACTAGTACACCGTATCGCTTCAGGCTATTTACACATGTATGACAGAAGGACCCTTTCGGCTTGTACCCAAAATAATCTCTACTTTTAAGAACTTAGATTTAAAGGAATATATGCAATATCATCGAACAACATCGAAATCTAGAATCCCTAAATATAAAAGAAGTAAATACCCAAAGAATGCTTTATCAAGATATTAAAAAACTTATTTAAATAAGAGTCATGTATCCAAAATGTCAACCAAAAAGCCAAGAAAAACATCATTAAAATAGGCTTTGAGGAAGAAGCTAATGAAGAGAAGAACATAAATTTGTTCCAAGTAATCAATAGCTAAAGTATGAGATAAGCACAAGTTTGAAACTACTTTTTAAAATAATATAGAACTTGAACTTAACTCATATATCCCCATAAAGATATTTATACAAAAATATATATTAATATACGAAACATATGAGCAATATATGAATGATAATGAATTATTCATGTATCCTTAATAAGCATTAAAAAAATTATCACAAGATCAAAAGCATACATAAATATGCTTTATCAGACAAAGATGTAATTAATTCATAAGAAGTTAATCACAATAAAATATGAGAATCAATAGTAAATATATTATGCAAGCACAAGGTTAACATAAAAGTATATATATATACTTTTCAAGTAAATAGAAGACTCATGCTAAACATATATACTTACAAAATACTGATCAAAGTAAATATGCCATGTTAACGACAAATCGGTAAGAAGTGACCATTAAAAAAATATTAAAGATGAAGAGTCAAAAATATATTAACCAAAAAAAGCTCCTATGGACTACAGTAGTATGCATGCTTCAAGAATAAAGATTAAGAGTAAAGAGCACACATAGACAAATGTGTCACACTAATAGAAAATAAAATACTATATAATGTGAACTAATCATTTAAGCTAAATGCTAGTCATGCTAGGATTATATCTCACATTGATTCAAGTAATAAACAACTAAAAGATATCAAATAGCAAGACATTAATAAGAACATGCTAGATTCTATAAATAATTATTTAGCATGTTACCAAAGTGGTTCAAGTGACCACACTTATGTTGGTGCAATTGCATGGAAGATGACCTTTGTAGTTGTGTAACCATCAACACGTTCCATGGTTCTATGGTTCAGCATAAGTAGCTCCACCTAAAATATTAAGTGAAGGCTTTGGTATACAATACTTGGATCCATATTTATTAGCTTTGGAAATCCATTTACACAAGTTCATATCAACTAATTTTCTAATCTGACAACGATTAGAAACGTGTCCATTCATACCATAATAATGATAGAAAGAATTAACATTAATACTATGTGCAGTAGTATGAGAACGTGCAGTAGTGTGATATGATGTACGTGGATACTTGTAATAGAAAGTATGGTTGCGTGAAGCTTTAGCTTTGCTTGCTTCCTTTGTAAATAATCTATCATATGGGACTTTGTGATGTGTCACGTGTCTTGTGTTAAATTGAGTAATAGGTTGTAATACCTGCTTTGCCAGTCTAATCTCTAACTTTTAGAGTTAGCACAGATCTCATCATATGTATCATTAAGAGCATCAATTCTACATAAAGCAATAGAATACTTCTTCTTTTCTGATTCTAATTCTTCCTTAAGTTTAGCATTTTCTTGAGTGCTTTTCTCAATAAAATCAAGTGCCTCATGCAATCTAAACTCAAGTGTGGAAATCTCAGTACAATTATCAGAAGGAGAAGTATTTCTAGAATTATTCAATAAGCAAGTAAGCTTTTCATTCTCACGCTTATAGGATTGAATATCCTTTCTAGCTTGCTTATACTTATCTAATACTTTCTTGTGTTCTTCTAATAGATCACTGAAAGCATCAGCGTGGTGGCCCATGCAGGTCAAATTTGCCGTTTCGGTTACATGACTATACCAAATGGGCCTGTAATATAGGATTAGAGTATAGGATCTCATCCACCTGCTTGACCCTCTTCTTTGACTAAATTTTTCGAATCACTTGTTCAACTTCATTGATCTACATCTTGCTTGAGCTCTTTTTATTGTAATCCTTATTTCCACACTTGATAGGAAGATGACTACACTAGTATATGCTCATAGGTCAACCCCATGGCTAGAAGGATTACATTGACAACTAGTATGCATTAAGATCCTCTTTGAAGTTATAAAGATATGAGGACAAGAGGAACCATATTTTTCTAGAAGTATGAACCTAAGGATTAGTTAATTCCAAGTTAGGTAGTAGCCACATTAATAACTTCGAAGGATTTTAGAACTTTATTTGGATCTACAAAAGGATAGTAGGATCTATATACAATTGAGAAAGAAAGTTGATTTGATTTGAGTTTTGATTTTGAAGGTCTTTGAGAAATATTTATGATTCATTTGTCTATAGCTATACATCCTTGAAGAGATATAAAGTTAGCTGAAAAGAATTTTTGAAATTTAAATGATGTTGTAAGATTTATGAGGGCGGTTGATAAAGTTTGGTTTTAAATTGGGTTGTATGGTTCCCAATTAATAAGTTCATAAATTTTGAAGTAAGGATATTAAGAATTTTGGTAAAAAAAATATATTTTGAAGGATATAAAATCAAATTGAGGATCTACTTTAAACTCTTGTATGAATTACGATTGATAACTTCTATTTAAATTTGAGAAGAAAAAAATATATAGATTTGATTTGTGACACAATAAAGGTTTATTCAAGATAGATTGGAAATTTTGGAAAAAAAAGAAAAAAAAAATTGATTTGATGACTGATAAGATCATTTGAAAATTGAGTTTAAAGTTAGATTGCTAATATTACAATCTTTGGGAAAAGTTACTAAAGATGTGGTAAAAAATTATTTTGATTGATTAAAGGAATTTACCATTTAAAAAGTTGTGATTTTGTTTGAATGACTTAGAAATAGAAGTTATGTGATGAGTGCATTAAAAATATGGAGCTGTAAATTTTAGATTTATTCGTGATATGTTAAAAGTTTATCTTGAGGGTTATTGGAGAAATTTTTGGAGTTTTAAAGTTATGAAGTGATATAAATTTTAAAAAAAATGATTCATGATTTTCTTGAGTTTAGAAGTTGGAGTGGAAATGTTAAATTTTGGAAAGGTTAGTAGTAACGTGATAAAAGTTTACTTGGAAAGGGATTTGTTTTGGTCATGATTAAATTTGACGGTTTGGAGTGAATACGAAATTTGGATAGTTCATTTTGGAGAAAAAAATTTTAAACTCTTTGAAGGAAACTTGAGTTTTTAATTTTAATATTAGGCCACCAAGATAGCCCTAATAAATTGGAAGTATTCCATACTAAATGCCATGTCACTCATGACCATAATAGTAGTATATACACAAGCGTTGCTAGTCATCTACCAAACTATATTGTATCTCAATCTTTACTTACTCGATTTTCCCTCGAATTTCGATCTTTTATGGTCACCTTCTAACCCAGTTGCAATTTGAATAATGATTTAAATTGTTCATTGACTGTACTCTATCTAAGTGTCTATCATGTCTCTAGAAACTGTACTCCTAACTTACATTACTTTGATATACTAGAATCCGAATTATCTTTATTTCATGCTTTAACTTGATCATTTATTTTGTACGATAATCTCATAAACTTCCACTTTCTATTTTAAATTCTTTTGTGTGACTTGAATATTTGGAGCACAACACTAGACTTTTCCATCCAACAAATTTCATATGCAAGACCTAAACGAGCCCACATTCATGTAGGTATAACATGTTCCACTAAAACACACCCCTTATACTCTATTTACTTGACACGACTTTCGGGTCATAAAGACTAAATCATAACCCTACCATGGTACTGATATACTTTTCGACCACAGATAGGGACTCAATCTCGACTAAATTCTTTCAACCCGATATGTGATGATGTTCTACTTGAATTCCTTTAATGCTTAATTTTGTGCCTTACCTTGATTGCTTAACTCATTATCCCATCACACTACTAGTTTAACTCTTGTAAGTTGGGTAGAATATCTCACGACCTAACCAACATTTTTGTGGACCGCATTGATAGGTTCATTTAGACCATAGAATTCAGTGGACCCTAACTTATCTAGTCAACCAAGCCGACTGTATAGGCCCAAACTTAGGACAAGGCTTAATTTTTAAAGAATCTTGGACTATTTAATTCTCCTTTATCATGGTCCCTTACTTATACTTTGACTATTTTTAATGCTAACTTAGCATAAATTTTGCAAGCTTATTTTCTTATCAAGCTTGATCAAGACGTATCTTATTGGATCGCTCCCACTAACATACTGTCTAATCAGAACCGGTACATGATGGTCTGATCAACCAATTACACTTTGGTTCGCCTTCCGTATATCATTCTACGTAGATGGAGACATATTAAACTTACCCCTAGAGTCTCCTCCGCGATTACCTTGGCAATTCTCTTGGAATTATACAACCGCCTTTGAATCACATATTGGCATACGAAAACATCTCCTTTGGACTCTTGTTGGCTTTTGTCTTTTAACTATTCTAGACAAAGCTTGTGATTGATAGATAGACCAAATCATTCTCCTATGCCCATGATATTTGGAGATAGTTAACCACTGACCAACCAATATGACTATCCTCGTCTTGAGCTACTTGCCTTTTTCCTCGATCCTAGATTCAACTTTCATGATTTTTTTGAAATTTGAAGATGATTCAACTCTAAACCTAGACGACCCTATATCTTCTATCGTGACCCATAATCACTTAAATGATTCCTATCATCCTTTTTATTCGTGCCCTCAACCTAGACACTTACCATACAATCTTCTTCGAAGAGCCCTATCCCCCAAGTCCCCAAAATATCCACTTAAGCTACTTTTATCGTACTATCATGATTTTTTTACCTTGACTAGCAACCCTCGTTTAATTCTAAAATCGTGAATTATTTCATCATTATCGAAATCACGATTTTCTAAAGCATATTTATCGTTTCGTTGCCTCGCCCAATGATTTGTGTTGCCTTAACCTCGTACCTTCTCACCCCCTACTTATTCTTAATTTCGAGGACGAAATTCTTGTAAGTTGGGTAGGATGTAAACCCCCTAAAATTCTACTAAGATTTTTTTTAAAATAAATTGGTATTTATTTGTACTTCGCATTTATACGTCGCATACGAATGCAATTGTCGTCGCGCGCGAGTTTGCGATTCGTATTTCTCGTCGAGTGTGAATATGTACGAGGTACATATTTTCATAAAAATATTTTATTAATAGATTTCATTTTTATGGAAAATATAGTTTCCAAAATAAATATATATGTTTGCCGTTGTTGCCAAAACCTTATTTTTATATAATATAAAAGGGTAATTTATTTCGTTGTTTAAAAATAAGTAGTAGTTTAGAAAAATTTTGGTTTATATAAAATATACTATTTGTGTGCGAGTGACTTGAAATCTATTTCATGTCCATGTTTTTTTTCGAAAACAAATTGTAGTAGTTTTGATTTAGTATAAAAATGTATTTCAAATATTTAAAGTGATTTTCGAAATTTAATTATTGCCATTATTTATTATGTCAAAAAAAAGATAATTTAAAATATTATTTAATTTAATATTTAGTAAATTATGATGATTAAATGGGAAAAGATTTTATTGACCTTATTTTAAATAGCTTTTAAATTAAAGATAAGTTTTTGTCTATATTGAATTGGATTTTAAATCGATTTAAATTAAAGGTGGAAATTATCTAATGAGGGATTTAAATCCTCCCAATTCTATCCAACTGGGAATTCCCACCTCCTATAAAAGGAGAGGTACTCCTCCATAATTCTCTACCACAACCACAATGTGCATCGTGTCTGTGCCCTTCCACATCCACTATTCCCCCAGTACATGTACATTATCCCTCTTCACGTCCGACAATTCCGGACGCATCTCCTCGCCACCACCACCGTGTCGGACACACCCGACGTGGCCAATTCCTATCAAACCCTAATCCTAACCCTACCATCCTGGCTGCAGCACCTCCCCTTCACCGCTACCACCGTTACAAATACTCCAGCACCATCTTCATCACCATCAACTCTACCACAGTCCCTGCCGTCCCGACCAGCGACCTCATCGTCAACCCAGCCCGGCCGAACTCGTCGGAAATCTCCCTCCGCCACAGTCATCAGACAGCTCATCACCATCCCGACCGAAATCCCAAAACCACCATCACCATCAACACCTCCACAACCATCTGCAGCCACCCGACACTAGCATCGTCAACAACCATGGCGGCCATCGACATCAGTCACCATCCGCAAAGCCAGAAAGAAAAAAGAAATAGACAAAACCCTAAAACACCAACTTACCTCCGCCTGGCCAACGGGCCTCTCCTGTGCACCGCCCGACGGCAGCGCCGGCGGTGCATCTCCTCTGTGGCGACCGCGAGAACAGACGTCGCACGTTCCGGCGTCTCCCAACCACGCGGACCGGCAGAAAATCCCCTCCGTGCGCCGGCGAGTACCGTCGCCGCATCCCGGCGTCTTTCGCCATCGCAGTAGCCAGCGCCGCCCCTGATGGTTGGCCCGATCTCAGCCGCCGAGCTCTCCTAGCCGGCGAACGTCGGCCTTCACGACCGGAGCACCAGCCCCGCCGCTCCAGATTCCGGCCGCCGATGTCACGACCACCGGGATCGCCAGCCGCGCCCCCTTTCTCTTTGCTCGCACGCCGTGCCGGGATCCCTCCAGCTGATCCTGCGGTGCTCAGCCTCGAGAGTGTGCTGCCCTGCGCCCTCTGCCATGCCCTCTCCGGTGGAATCCCCCAGTGCGCCGGCATCCACCGGCCAAATCCGCCGTGCCATCGACAAATTCCCCGACCGAAAAACTATCTCGCCCCCACCTTCGTCGCCGTGTCCGCACGCTCCGGAGTCGTGTCCAGCATCACCCGCAGCCGCCGTGGGCCGTGCGCTGCCCAGAGCCGACCGCCGCCTCCTCGCTCCACGCTGACGCCCCGCCGTGCGTGCCACCGCGCGCAGGATCTCCTCCGAAGCCGCCTGTCCGCCTCCCTCTTTCCTCCTTCTTCTCTCACCCGCGGGTGAGCTCTCCCTTATAACTCTCTTTACTCTTTCTCCCTCTAAACACCTACTCTAATTTCTTTTCCTTCCTCATTTTCGTTGTGTTGCTTCTCTGTTGGTTAAAAGAGTGCTTCTTTGTCTATGGGTTTTGGGGAAAGCCAACAGTACTTATTAATAGGTATATATTAAATTCTCTATACTATTATTTACATAGGGTTAAAATATTATAAGCTAGTAGATAAAATATTCTATTATAGGTATATTAATATTTTCTAGAATTATACTTATATAAAAATACAGTATTTAGTTGGTAATTTCAAAATTAAATTTGGAAGTTTTAAATATTACTCTATATTTTATGGTTCTTGGCCTAAAAATTATATGTTTACAAAGTGGAGTCGAGCCTAAATAGTTCTAGATTTTTTGTGGCTAATAAAAATATGTATCCTACTTATAGTATTTGTGGCCTAAGATGATTTTTGTACTTTTCAAATAACTAACCTAGAGTTATACTTATATATTTTTACTAATAAAGATTTGTTTCAAATTTATATACTAATTTTTTTTCTGTTGCATACAAATAATTGCCGAAGTACTGTTAGACAAATAAAAACTAATTTCAAACAAATGTTAATATTTTTCTAAAAATAAGTATGAGTATTTTTTGTGAATTCCCATTGACTATCAAGGTTGACCTTGACTAATTCCTACTCCTAATTTTCTACGACTTCAGACCACTGTCCATCGATCACGGCTATTGGACACCCTCGTGACTTGTCAGAACATTGCACCACACCAGACGACATAACAGGCAAGACACCTTGCCTTTTCTGTTTAAATTTTCTGCTCAATATCATGCATGTTGTGTTTATTTTCAAGTTGTTCTTTCTAAATTATATATAGATGCAAATTACTATATTTTATACAATTGGCTTAGAGTTAAGAGACTACCGTCAAATTTAGTGTGTCTCATTGACTTGTCACGATTGTACACGAGTTATGTGTGAGAGTTGTGAGTATCATATAGAGGTCACCTGCGTGTGGGCTGATCCTCCGTGTACATGCGTAGGAATAACTGTCAATAGATGCATGTTAGAAGACTTGACAGTTATCTATTATAAAACAGTATGGTGGAAACGACACGTGTTTGTGTGTCGTGGTTACGACACACGTATAGTATCATTGGGGGGGAGGGGACAACTACTAGCGTAGGGGCTACATTTATTTTTACACACATTTGGGAGATAATGTCTCGGATGAGCGCTACGTGTTACCCGGGCGATAGTGTCTCGGATGAGCGCTACTTGTTGGCCACTCTTATTACTTGCTTGCGTGAATCCGTTACAGTCCCTGCGTAGAACGTTGTCCTCTAAAGTGCATGCACATAGAATGGTTAGGAACCTTTACTCATGCATACTTTTCTGTTGAGCTTTATTATTCAGTTTATTAGCATGATATTATGTGTCTTATTACGTCCCTCTGAGGACCTGGTGATTTCTTCAGGTGTGTGTTTCGTGGTTTCTTGCAGGTGCTCTAGCTAAGGCCATTCCTTCCTTCGTGATGATTGCTCTTGGACTCGTTATTTGCTTCTCTCGACCAAATTATTTATTTGTACATTTCTTCTTATTTAAATTTGTTGGTAGCGGATATGTCTCCGTCCAACGTTTATACAAATAACTATTTGATTATATCATTAAACCTTAGTAATTGTGGATGAGATTTATTTAGTTTGTCATGGCTTTCTATATTTTACAGCTTATGTATACATACGAACATCTCTAATACTCGTATGTATACAGCTGGCATGGTACGTATCTGGTCCCATATAGTTTGGGACTGGGGCGTTACAATCAGATAACTCATCATGAGAAAATTCACTCTATTCATAAAAATAATTATTTTGTACCTCGTTAGATAATGCCATTGAGCATAAGTTTGCAGCTTGATGAGGTCTCTCTTCTTCTTCGGAATCTCTTGCTTCACTTTCACACCATATGCTTATGCTAGCGTACTTGTTAGACGATGATCTTTCTTCATTTGATCATTCGTAGTGACTCTCCTTTCTAGTAGTAGTACAATCTTCTTGGATGTGGTCTATCTTCTTGCAGTTGCCACATACAAGCTCTTTTTCGTATAAGGGATTATGTTGTACCTTAAATCTCGATTCCATCATGCATATATTTGCATTATTATGAAAACTATCCTCCTCTCTGGAGTTGCTAGCTTTGCTTTCATACCTCCACTCATAAGTAGCTTCAAGGACTTTCCAAATTTTATGAGATGTTGTGCAAGTAGTAATAAGATTGAATACATTTATGTCTACAGCACAATAAAAGGTATGCATAGCTTTTGCATCAATGCTAACTAACTTCTTCTCTTCCTCCATGTAACTATAATAAGGCTTGTTGATTATAGAGGATATGAGAATAGAAGTGATAGTAGGTTTTTTGTAGACATTGACAACAATTGACCATAAGTCAAAATCTAGAGACTTCTGGTAGAAGCTCATTCGTGTCTTCTAATAACTATAGTTTGTTCTATCAAATAGTGGGAGTCTATTTGTGGATTGCTCTTCAGTTGTGAAGTACATACTTATCATATATGATATAGTGATCTATGTAATATCAGTTATATAATAACAATATTACCTCGCTTTACCTGTATAACCCGCTCTGATAATGAGGATCTACTCCAAGGATGTTAAGCTAAAATATCTATATAAGGAGCACCTGCTCTGATACCAATTGTAGGAGCACTTGGTATGAGCAATAATACCTTTATAAAGAGCACTTGTAATAATATCTCTATAAGGAGCACCTGCTCTGATACCAATTGTAGGAACAATTGGTATGAGCAATAATTCCTATATAAAGAGCACCTGCTCTGATACCAATTATAGATACCAATTGTAGTAACGATAAGTAAAGCACTATACTCTAGAGGGGGTAAATAGAGTAGGCAGCGAAAATTAGCTATTAAAAAATTGTTAGCAACAAGATCACAGAATACATCACAGATATGTAAATATAAAAGTAGAGAGCAGAGAGCAAACACAAGAATGTATATTGGTTTTCCTCTTGTGAGGACTAGTCCAGTCGGAAGAACTCTATCTTCCAGTTGAATCCACTATAAAAAAACACCGCAAGTTTTTATCCGAAGTCCTTGCAACTTCTACAACGCGAGCTTTGATCCAAAGTACTCGACCAACTTCAATTGCGAAGTGTCTTTCTTCAATCAAGCCTCTGATTACAATCACTCTGAAACTTCTAGATCGTACCGTACTAGCAAATCGACTAGAGGATTGTAACTGGCTTGGAATTTGAAAATGAATAGCTTAGAACACTTTGGAAGAACGTATTAGGCTTAGGAAGAAGAGAAGAGAGAGGTGTGTTGGAATGAGGAAAATTCTTCTCTATTTATAAGTTTTTCCAAAGGCAGAATTCGGGCAGAATTTGGATAGAATTCTTTGAGAGAATCTCGACAGATAGTCGTTGCATCCGTAACTGCAGGATGACCAAGTTCAAAATCTAACGGGCACTAACCGAACTCGGGCCGAATTCCTCTGGAGTTCTGTTAGGGTTTTTGCAAATTGGTTTTTGGGCTTTTTGAAATGTTTAAGCAGTTAGGAAGTAGTTTAGGCTTTTGTAAGTGTACTTGTTTTCAAAATAAAAGGGTATTTTGAAAATGTTTCTTGGGTAGCCTATTTGCTAGTACGATGCAGTGTACATCGCATTTCTAGACTCAATAAATGTGAAAAATACGTTGATAAAATAGGAAAACCAATAGCCCTTTGATGATGTCTTTCTTTTGATATTTGAGCATACCTGAAGATGCCTTTTTCCTTGACGACAATCGTCTAAAGATAAACAGATCTAGAAATCTGAATACCTTTCGGGGGCTTCACCTTTTTACTTGTATAATGCCGTCTTTGGTCCATTAATAATTCTCCATTGCATATGTCCTGGTTTGATCATGTTTGATCATGCTTACTGCATGTCTGAAAGTATATGTTAGGCGAATAAAGCAGTATGATGCACTATGATACAAACATAGCAATAAGATGTAGAATATTAGGATAATACTAAGTTTAAGTAGCAACATGATAGTGATTACATGAATATTAGTGACGTCATTATGTTAAACTTAATTGATTAGCCATATTCAAAAACATGATCTAATTATTGGGCTAACACATATTAAGCATAGAGAGAAGAGAAGAGAAGAGAAGAGAGGTGTATTAAAATGAGAAAAATTCTTCTCTATTTATAGGTTTTTCAAAGGCATAATTCGGACAAAATTCTTTGAGAGAATCTCGACAAATAGTCGTTGCATCCTAACTGCAGGATGACCAAGTTCAAAATCCAACAGACACTAACCGAACTCGGACCGAATTCCCTTGGAGTTCTGTTAGGGTTTTTGTAATTTGGTTTTTGGGATTTTTGAAAAGTTTAAGCAGTTAGGAGCTTTTTGTAAAAAGGGCTATGTTCAAAAACAAATAATATTTTGAAATTTTTTTGGGATAGCCTATTTTCTAGTACAACTCGGTGTACATCGTATTCCTAGACTCAATAAAATATAAAAATTACATTGAATATGGAAATACATACTCATATGGCAAAACGGCTTCAGTCTTGAACGGTAGTAGTAGTAGCAGATCTCAGTAATCGTCCAAGTAGCCCTTATATCAAGACAGGGTTAGATCAATTATTAAAATCAGGTTTGACCATGACCAATGGACCAACAATCTCCCTTATTTTGATAATTGACAAACCTTGACCGATATAATATCTCGATCTTGATTTGAAAAAGAATCAAAATTTGTAAGGAACTATATGGTACTGTTCTTGACTTATCTGTACTGTTTCCCAAAAAAATATCCTGCAAAAAGATGTTAGATCCAATTTCTCCTCCATTGTCACTTAGCAAAATAATTGCAAAGAAAGAAGTTCCCTCATAATTCATGCATAAAAACAAACGTAGAAAAAATACAAAAAAATATAGCCAGAATAACATGTATTTTACAGACAGTTTAATGAATGAAGCATAAACTAAGATGATAAATGCTATGTAAAGAAAATTGCATACAAGAATAAGAGAGATGATAATACACACTAAAATAGTAAATGCATACTAATAAGAGTTTAAAAATGTATCAACTCAGCAAACAGCCACAGTGCTAATAAAAAATAAAGATAAAGTACTATCTTGGAATGTTAGAGCATTTCCAAGCATACATAGATAAAATAAAGAGTCTAACTAGATAACATCTAGACAAGGTACAAAAGCGTCCAGATCAAAATTCATCATCATCAGCGTCAGCAGTGCCACCATATCCAGAAGGACCAGCTCCAGAAGTGCCAGCTCCATGAGAAGGGTGTGGAGTAGCACCAAAACCACGGTACCAGTCATAAGCGTTATCGGGCTCTAAGAAGTGACGAACTGCCTCATCCTCATAGCGGTAGACAGATACAGCTGAATCTCGGGGAAGAGAATTGGCAGAATGACTAGTCTGAGCAAATCGCAAATCCGCAAAGGAATTTACAATAGTCTGAAACCGACTGGCATCTCGGAACTCGCATTCCCTCGATGTGTCAGTAATAAACGATCACAAATCAGAAAGATGCTAGTGAATACCCTCATAAGACATAGGGTAATCCTAAGGAGGTGGAGGTGGAGCAGTAGAAGGAGCAAGAGGAACAGCTGCGCTACGACGAGAGAGCTGAAGATACTTGGACTCAGAGTCACGAGCACAAGTAGATAGATCAATGTCAAAGTGCTGAAAGATGATCGAAAGAATCATCGCGTAAGCAAGGTTTCAGTGCCTTTCGCAACAACGACCCTTAATCGTTTTGGGGACAGAAAATGGAATCCCCTTATGAATATGGTTTAAAGCAGACATTTCAAGGGTAGTCACATCGTCCTTAGAAGTAGATTTAGGCAAAATAGTGGAGTAAACAATGCGATGTGATACAATTCATAGTAAAATAAGTTCAAATTAGCAGCTTTGAACTTACCGGAACGAACTCGATCAGGAGAGCAAAGTTCATTCTTGAAGTTGTTTAAGGTCGTGTCTCCTAAAAATTCAAATTTTGTGATATCATCTAGCGGAGTACCTTCATTTGGAATATCAAGGATTTTTGCTAAGTCGACATCATTGAATTGAATATCAATGTCAGCAAGACTACTTTTAACAGTGAAAGTGTCAAGAGTGAAATTACAATAAAATAAAAAGAATAGCATTAGTTGCGATAGGATATGAATAAGTAACAAGGTTATGCAATCCTAATGCTTCAAAGTAAGTCCGGTGGAACGGAAAGATACTCCACTTAATCGGGCACCGGGGCATATGTTGCGAACCGAAAAATCTATATACCATAAAAGTGATTGATCATGGGTTTTGGAAGAAAAACCCATTGAACGCCCCGTCGTCCGATTGGATGGGCGAAAGAGTGATCCTTGGATAGGATCGAAGACGAGGCCTCTTCACTAGTTGTCGTCTTCTTCCTCTTGAAGAGGTTGAAGTTCTTATGCATGATTTCTAGAAAAATATATAGAAATCTACGAAATTGAAAAAGAGAGAAGGAGAAAGTTATACCATCTGAAATTTGAGTATGTAGAGAAGAACGAGATTCTACGCACGAATCCAAAATTTGGATTGAAAACTCCAAACAATTTGAGAGAAATCAAAGGATGAAATCTAAAGTTTTGGAGCTTCGGGTGCGGCTGCTGCTGTGTTTTGAGGAGATGGAGGTGATGAATAGGAAGGGGCCACTTTGGTTCTGACTTAAAACATCTGACACCAACAGAACTCGGACCGAATTCGTTATGAGTTCGGCTGGGGTTCTATTGAGGTATTTTTAAACAGAAATAAATACAATGCCACTTTATATTCATCAATCATTTTTCAATTATTTAATTCCAAGTTTAGTTATTTTAAATTTTAATTAATATAATTAATATTATTTTATGAATTAAATTTTTGTACGTAATAACTGTTTCAGATTAGCTGTAGGGGTATTATCTCAGCTAGCGGAGATTCACCAGGGAATGCTTAAGTACCGCTTCGCTTCAACCTTGGTCGTGGTGACAGACAGACCCTTTGTAGGCTTGTCTCAAAAATAGTTTTTGCATATTGAAAAATAATTAATAAAATAAAATTAATTAATATTATTGACATCTAAAATTTATAATCCTCGACGTAAATAATTGAAACGATCTTCCGCTAATGGTTTTATAAAGATGTCAGCCAATTGGTTCTTTCTGTCTACATATACAAGGTTTATATCTCCATTTGTTTGATGATCTCTAAGAAAATGATATCGAATCTCAATATGCTTAGTGCGAGAGTGACATACAGGATTCTTAGTTAGATTAATAGTTCTATCATAGAAAATAGGTATATGTGAACACTATAAACCAAAGTCTTCTAAGGATTGCTTCATCCATTGAATTTGTGCACAACAATGTCCTGCGGCGATATACTCAGCCTCAGTAGTTGATAATGAAATAACGTGTAGGCAACTCTATAGGGGGTGAATAGAGTTTGTGTCGATAATCACTAAATAAAATATGACTCTATATCACCTCCACAAAAAAACTATTAAGATAGTAAATAAATCAGAGAGAAATGTGGAAGTAAATAAAGATCAGAAGAGCATACGCAAACACAACAGTTTTAACCTGGTTTCCCTCATGGAGGACTAGTCCAGGCCTGAGAACTCTAGCTCAGGATTGAAATCCACTATTTGTGAAATAGTGTACAACCACGTGCCTTTACTCAGAAGAGCACACCAACTTCTTACAGATTCGCAGGTGGCGAAACTTGGAATTATCCAAGTGACTTTTCTTTTCAACTCTTGCACAAAAACTTCTAGCTGAATCACACTTGAGCACCGTGGGGCTTAGGAAGCTTTGTGGCTAGTAGATTGGAAGAGTAAGGCTTAGGTAGTATAAGGCTTAGATGATTGAGAGTGAGAGATAGAAAGATGATGAAGAGATGAATAAAAATGGTTGAAATCATGTCCTATATATACTAGTCTGGAAGGCAGAATTCGGCCAGAATTCTGTCCTCAAAATTCAAAAATATGGCCATTATACCAGCTAGCAATTGGTAACCCTAAAAATCAGTTCCTGGAAATCAGGGGACAGAGTTCGGCCCGAACTCTGTGTGAGGGCAGAGTTCGGCCCGAACTCTGCCTCCTTGGTGGCAGAATGTTCAAATGGCCTTTGGGCTTTGGTGGAGCTTGGGCTTGGTTCAGGAATTGGTCTGTTTTGTATGGTAGAGCTTGGAGAGATATGTCTAAGGGTTGAGATGACTCAGTGCGACTCAACGTACATGTAAACCCCTATATTTTAATTGATTTTTTATGAATTAATTAATGTTTTATACATTTTATTAATTATAAAATTATTGCTACTAGCTTATTAGTATAAATTAATGTATGTGTGTATATATATATTATTATGTGTGTGTATGTGCGTATTCCTATTAAATAAGGAATATGATAGAATCTAGGATTTTAGGAATTTATTGTGAATTGTTTTGACATTTTTGGTAGCTTAAAGGATATATATATATACACACACACACATATATATATATATATATATATATATATATATATATATATATATATATATATATATATAAGTATAATATTTAAATGCTATTAGTTAAAAAAAATGTGGCCTGGCCTACACCCCAACAAAGGGGGCGGCCAGGCTGAGTGTAGGCAACTTGTAGGAATTTCATTATAGGGCACGGGTTAAAGAAAAAGAAAAAAAATAAAAAGATGGGGGGGTACTGTTCCCGTGAACAGTACCCGCACACCCCCGCGGCTGAATGAAGCCGAACACCCAAGAGAAGATATAAATCCAACTTCTTTATATCTACACCATTTGAATTCAAATTTTTTTAGAAATTCCTAACTAGATTTCCCTCTATCTATTCCATCTAAACCAAGACCTAATCCTAGCATCACTCGGATTTTAATCCGATTTAAACTCGAAATTTAAACACCATATATATATCAGCCGAAAATAAGAATTTAGAAAAACCCATCGATCAAACGTCATCCCCAGCCCGAACGTCGACTCCAGGGCCTCCCCCACACCCCCGCGCTCACCATCGGCTGCCTGTTCAACGTCGTCGACGACGGGATCGCCGGACAATTGCTCGAAGTCGACCGAAAAGCTGGGGATACCCTGTTTATTTCAGAACTCAGGTACCCACTTTCAAAATCGAATTTCTTTGTTTCTGTTCGACGAAAAGTCGATCTATCGACTCCTGTGTATAGATTACATAACCCTCTCAAAACCCTTTCTGGTAAAATCGAGCGAAACCCCATATATCGCTTGGTATTTCGAACCCAAGTTCCCGAAAAAAACTGTCAGAACAGAACAGTTTTAGGGCAGTCCCAACCCACGACTTAGAAGCCGATTTCCGAACAGAATACTAGGATTTTTTAGAAACTAATTGAACACGTGTGAAGACAACATAACCACTTTTGAAACGCAACTTGTAGATCTATATTTTGATTTCTGTGTGAGAATTAAATCAGTGTTGAACTTGTGAGAAAAACTGCTTCAAAAGCATTAAAAATTTTAGAATTTTGTCCGATACGACGTACGCCCCGACAAACCGGGCGATGTGGTCGCGTGCTATATGCATCGAAAGGCGCGTATGGACGTTGTAGACGTGTGGGAACTGACGGAACTCAGTTTCGTCGCGTGTGCGCGACGAAATCAACGCGTATCCGTCGAGATACCCCCGTATCGGCGTTTTGCAAACTTGCCCATAACTTCGTGTACAGTCGTCGAATCGAGACGAAACTTGCGCCAACAGGTCTGGATCGAAATTCTGGTCCTGCATGCCAAGTTTGGTTCAATTCTGAGAAGGTCGAATCGGAACCCATTTTTGGCGGGCCCGCGACCCACTCAAACAGGCGATTTTGTACACGGCTCCTCGGAATCCAAAATTGGACATACCGTTGAGTTCCTCTCCTCAAACTGAAATTGTAGACATGTAGTTTGACGACTTTAGAGACCATAGATCTTGGCACGCATTTTGGTGCAAAACGGGTCCAACGGTAGACATCATTTTGACCCAAAATTACGATTTTGCCCCTGTTCCAGAATTTGACTTTTGGACAGGCGTTTCCTAGGTATATCTTTTACACCGAGTGCATTTTTGATGTTTGTTTCAGCGTCCGGAGTTGTTTGGAGATTGTGACGTTTCTTTGCTGATATTGTGATTTCTTGGGATTGCCACTTGCACCATCAGGCAAGATACCTTGCCACCTTACTCTGTGATTATTATATTCTTACTTTCAGTTGTTATTTTCAACATTTCTTATTTTTTGATATTTAAACTGTGCGCCCAAGTCACACTTGGGTACAAGCGACTCTATCGGTCGTTTTCTCGCTTTATTTATTTTTCTTGCATTGACTTAGTCTAGTGACCACCCATTGATATTGAGATATTGGTATATCTCATACGGCCTTGACACTTGCTTTACCACGTGTTGTGAGTCACATGTTGGATACGTATCTGCGTAGTCGACTGGCCACCGATACGTATGGAGCGTGCGACGGATAGGAGTAACTGCCAATAGAATTGTATGCTAGAAGACTTGGCAGTTACTAGAGGTTCATGAGTCACGGATATGACCCTACTAGGCATTGGATGGGGAGAACGGTGTCCTTAACGTATGGGTCCTTATGTACTTTCCTATTACTGATATTGCTGGCCTCTGACATTCGAGGAATGTTATGCTTTGAGGTCCCTGGTATCCTGATGGGGCCATACCTGAGTTACTGCTACTGAGCCAGATACCCATGCATTGAAGGTCTGTTCTTAACTGTATTTTCACTGTAGAACCGGTAGGCACCCTATTGCATGCATTCCTTTTCTTCCTATTATATTATCACAGTTATATGGCATGGTGTTTTCTTGTATCTTGCTACGTCCCTCTGAGGACCTGGTTATCTTTCCAGGATTAGACGACTTTCTACAGGAGTACGGAGCGGCACTGGATCCATCTTACATTGATGACGAGGCAGTCACTACTGATTTCTAGTTTATTTTATATTTGAGACATTAGTGGACATTATTTTACATCTCATTTCTTTCTATTTTGCGGAGGTTGGACTCCGATCTTGTGAGACTATTTTTTATAGCTGTTTGGAGTGAGTATGTTCACCCGGCTATCTTTTGATACTCTTATTTATTTATTTGGACTCTATTATCTTCTGTGTTGAGCTGTGATGAGATTAGATATGGTATTCTGGCCTGTGATTATTTTACTTACAGCTTATGTGCATATATGAGGATTTCATATATTGGAGTATTCTTCGTATATGTGCAGCTGGCATGTTCACGTACTTGGTCCTATGTATTTTGGGACTGGGGCGTTACATATTTTTGTGGTGGCCCATGCAGGTCAGATTTAATATTGTTGGGTTACATGACTGTGCCCAACAAGCCTGAACATAGGAATAGGAATATCTCATCCAGAACTACTACTATCTCTTGACTTCCAATCTTTTTGAAACTTCCTTGATTATTTGATTTATCCCATATCTAATCTTTCCTAATATCAACTTATCTTCCTCGTGCTAACAGTATGAATCTACGAAGCGGACGCACTTCTGTCTTGTCCCTCACATCTGGTGAGGAGACTACTACGGAGGGACAGAATCCTCCCATGACTCCAACGACACCCTACCAGCCAGGACTGTCGCAACCTACTACGACACTGACGATGGAGTACCTAGAGATCGCAGCACCCCCAGGCAGCCAGGCTGGACAGACTACTACCAAGCCACCGGAAGGGAATGTACCACTGCCTCCTCTACCACCATTCCCTCAGCAGTTTCCCCCACAGTCGGGACCTCAGATGCCTCCACCACCGACTGATGGGAGCCCTACTACTCAGTTTATGTATGCCATGATGTAGGCTCAGTGGCAGCAGACTGAGCTGATGAGACAGATGATGATGGCAGCATTGGCTAGGCCTCCACCCCCACCTCCAGTACCAGCACCAGCACTGGCTCTGCATCCTTATGAAGGCTCTATCAAGAAATTCACAGATATGAACCCCAAGGCCTTTAGAGGGACGGAGAAGCCATTAGAGGTGTCACAGTGGCTTATTAGTACCGAGAAGCTACTGAAGGCATCCCAGTTGCCAGCTCGAGATTGGATGACAGCAGTGGACCTACTATTAGAAGATAATGCTCACCACTGGTGGAAGGCGGAAGAGAGACGATTAGGCACTGGGATCACCTGGAAGCAGTTCTATGATGCATTTTATGAGAGATTCTTCCCTATACATGTTCGAGATGGTCTCTATGACCAGTTCCTTCATCTGAAGCAAGGGAATATGACAGTTGATGAGTATGACTCAGAGTTCAACCGCCTGAGTCGATTTGGTGCGGGATTGATTCCGATCGAGTTAGAGAAGGCGAGAAGATTTCACCAGGGGCTGGCACCAGAGCTCAAGTCTTATACGACTACCCAGTCTCGAGTCTCCCATTCAGCTGTCTTGGAAGAAGCTCGTGCTCAGGCGATTCTTCGCAAGGAGCAGCAGCAGACATCGAGGCGCCATACCCCAGCAGTTATACCAGCTCGGGCTACTCAGAGTGGGTCTATTAGGAGGGCCACAGGACAGTTCCAGCAGAGGCACACACCTTATCAGAAGCCCACCTGCAACTTTTGCGGGAAGCAGGGACACGTCTTGAAGGACTGTCGAATTCGACTTGGATCATGCTTGAGATGCGGGTCAGGACAGCACAAGGTAAAAGATTGTCCGGAACAGCAGTCCTTAGCCCCAGTACTTCCAGCACCTCAGCCAGCGACAGGAGCACCTCGCCCGCCATTACCACCTCAGTCAGCACAGTTCGAGAGGGCCAGAGCTCAGGGCCCCGAACAAAATCATGGGAAGGTATTCTCACTGGCTGTTGAGGATATAGAGACAGAGACAGAGGTCATAACAGGTATGGTTTTAGTTGCATCTTTTCCTGCTATTACATTATTTGATACTGGAGCCACACATTCATTTATAGCCACTAGTTTTGCCACTAGACACAGCATTCCCATCACACCCTTAGCTAAGAATGTTAAAATCCTCACTGGAGGAGGAGTTGTACCTGTTAGTGGTGTTTGTAGACTTTGTCATGTAGTGATAAATGGCAGAGAGATGATGGCACGACTTCTTGTATTCCCTATGCCAACATTCGATGTGGTTCTTGGAATAGACTGGTTGAGCCAGTATTTCGCCCTTATAGACTGCCATAGGAGCAGTATTATCTTTAGACCACCGAATGCAGCAGAGTTTGAGTTCACCAAAGAAGACAGAGAGAGTTGTGATGCACCTGCATCGGGAACTCATATGATGATGCATGACACTCCTCAGCACCCTATTATCACCGAATTCGAGGATGTATTCCCCGAGGAATTGCCAGGACTACCACCAGACCGAGATATTGAGTTTTCTATTGAGCTTACTCCCGGAGCCGAGCCTATTTTATCCTGAGTATATTGTCTGGCACCCAAGGAGTTGGTAGAGATGAAGACGCAGATTGATGACTTATTAGAGAAGGGATTTATTCGTGCCAGTGCGTCACCATGGGGAGCACCCGTTCTTTTTGTGCCTAAGAAAGACGGGACAGTGCGCATGTGCATCGACTACAGAGCATTGAATGCAGTAACGGTGAAGAACAAGTATCCCTTGCCACGTATAGACGATCTATTCGATCAACTGAGTGGAGCAAAAGTATTCTCCAAGATTGACTTACGATCAGGCTATCACCAATTGAAGGTTCGAAAGGAAGATATTGCAAAGATGGCCTTTCGATCAAGGTATGGACACTACGAGTTCTTGGTTATGCCTTTCGGTTTGACCAATGCACCCGCAGTCTTCATGAATTTGATGAACAAGATCTTTCACCAATACTTGGACAAATTTGTAGTAGTCTTTATAGACGATATCTTGATTTACTCCAAGAGTCAAGAGGAGCATGAGCAGCATCTACGGATAGTTTTGGGAACATTGAGGAACGAAAGAATCTTTGCGAAGCTTAGCAAGTGTGATTTCTTTCTCAAGGAGGTATCATTCCTTGGTCATATTGTTACGAGCGATGGTATATCAGTAGACCCAGAGAAGATCACAGCAGTCAAATCATGGCCCGCTCCCACATCAGCTTCTGAAGTGAGAAGTTTTTTTGGACTTGCGGGTTACTACCGACGGTTCGTAGAAGATTTCTCTCGAATAGCGGGGCCTATAAATCGATTAACTTACAAGGATCAGGAGTTTGTATGGACAGACGAGTGTCAAGCCGCTTTTGACAAGTTGAAGAAGCGATTGACTACAACACCGATCTTGACACTACCATCAGGCCCAGGAGGATTTGTGATCTACAGTGACGCATCCGGGAAGGGTTTAGGATGTGTATTGATGCAGCACGATCGTGTAGTAGCTTATGCATCACGACAGTTGAGAGTGCACGAGAGGAATTATCCGACCCACGATCTAGAGCTCGCAGCGGTTATCTTTGCTTTGAAGCTATGAAGACACTACTTGTACGGCGAGAAGGTTGATATCTATACAGATCATAAGAGCCTCAAGTACGTGTTCACACAGAAAGAGTTGAATATGCGACAGCGACGTTGGTTGGAGTTGATGAAGGATTATGAGATCGAGCTACATTACCATCCGGGCAAGGCTAATGTCGTGGCAGACGTATTAAGCCGTAAGCCCATGGCACACTTTTTGACTACACAGAAGGAATTAATTAGAGACTTGGAGCAGCTTGGTATTGAGATAGTATTGCCGGGAGCAGATGGCGTATTAGCCAACCTTCAAGTGCAATCATCATTGGTAGAGCGCATCAAGGCAACATTGCCTAATGATGCTAGATTTCGACGGCTGAAAGAGAGGACTGAAGCAGAAGAGCAGACAGGTTTGAGGATCCACTCAGATGGGACATTGCGATATGGTGATTGCATTTATGTACCCAATGGAGAGCTACGTCAGGAGCTTATGGCAGAGGCTCACAGTTTGACTTACTCTATTCATCCCGGAGGGACCAAGATGTATCGTGACTTACGACAGTATTATTGGTGGCATGGAATGAAGCGAGAGATAGCTCGTTTCGTTGCCAAGTGCTTAGTATGTCAACAAGTTAAGGTGGAGCACCAAAGGACGGTCGGATTATTGCAGCTGCTACCCATTTCCGAGTGGAAGTGGGAGCACATTACTATGGATTTCGTCACAGGTTTTCCTCGGAGTCCTAGGGGACGTGACGCAGTGTGGGTGATTGTTGATAGACTTACGAAGTCAGCACATTTCTTACCTTTTAGAGTGGGCCAGTCGACAGAGGTATTGGCAGAGATGTATATGGAGCAGATTGTGAGATTGCACGGTGTGCCTGTTAGTATTGTGTTGGACCGTGACTCGAGATTTACCTCGCACTTTTAGAGGAGCATACAAGAGAGTTTGGGCACTCGATTGAAGTTTAGCACATCATATCATCCGCAGACAGACGGCCAGTCGGAGCGTACCATTCAGACGCTAGAGGATATGTTGAGAGCGTGTATGCTTGATTTTGGCGGTTCGTGGGAGGACCATCTTCATCTTGTTAAGTTTTTCTACAACAATAGCTATCAAGCGAGCATTTAAATGGCTCCGTTTGAAGCATTGTATGGTAGGAAGTGTCGGTCTCCTGTTTGTTGGAGCGACATAGGAGAGCGACAGCTATTGGGTCCCGAGTTGGTCTTGAGCACAGTGGAGACAGTGAAGAAGATTCAGGACCACCTGCGAGCAGCGCAGGATCGTCAGAAGCAGTAGATAGATAATCGTCGTCGACCCTTGGAGTTCAAAGAGGGTGACCATGTGTTCTTAAAGATATCCTCCACTAGAGGCACGATTCGATTCGGAGGACGTGGCAAGTTGAGTCCAAGGTACATCGGCCCTTTCGATGTCTTAGAACGTGTTGGAGAGGTTGCCTACAGATTGGCATTTCCACCGTCACTAGAGGGAGTACATGACGTATTCCACGTATCTCAGCTGAGGAGGTACGTGGCGGACAGCAATCATGTGCTTGATCACTCCGAGATCACAGTTGGACCGAGTTTGTCGTATGAAGAGCTACCAGTAGGTATCCTCGATCGCCGAGTGAAGGTGTTACAGAATCAATCTATTCCATTGGTTCGCGTGGCATGGAAGCATCACTCGCCAGGGGAGTCTACTTGGAAGCGCGAGGACGACATCCGAAACCGTTACCCGTATTTGTTCGAAGACGGAGGTATGTCTCGCAGTTAAGCTTTTACTATTAATTTCCTTGCATTGCAATCGACCCCCGACCTTAGTTTAATTTCGAGGACGAAATTTTCTTTAAGTTGGGTAGGATGTAAACCCCCATATTTTAATTGATTTTTTATGAATTAATTAATGTTTTATACATTTTATTAATTATAAAATTATTGCTACTAGCTTATTAGTATAAATTAATGTATGTGTGTATATATATATATATTATTATGTGTGTGCATGTGCGTATTCCTATTAAATAAGAATATGATAGAATCTAGGATTTTAGGAATTTATTGTGAATTTTTTTGACATTTTTGGTAGCTTAAAGGATATATATATATATATATATATATATATATATATATATATATATATATATATATATATATATATATATATATATATATATAAAAAAAAAATATATATATATATATATATATATATATATATATATATATATAATATTTAAATGATATTAGTTAAAAAAAAATGTGGCCTGGCCCACACCCCAACAAAGGGGGCGGCCAGGCTGAGTGTAGGCAACTTGTAGGAATTTCATTAGAGGGCACGGGTTAAAGAAAAAGAAAAAAAACAATAAAGAGATGGGGGGTACTGTTCCCGTGAACAGTACCCGCACAACCCCGCGGCTGAATGAAGCCGAACACCCAAGAGAAGATTTAAATCCAACTTCTTTATATCTACACCATTTGAATTCAAATTTTTTTAGAAATTCCTAACTAGATTTCCCTCTATCTATTCCATCTAAACCAAGACCTAATCCTAGCATCATTCGGATTTTAATCCAATTTAAACTCAGAATTTAAACACCATATATATATCAGCCGAAAATAGAAATTTGGGAAAACCCATCGATCAAACGTCGTCCCCAGCCCGAACGTCGACTCCAGGGCCTCCCCCACACTCCCGCGCATACCATCGGCTGCCTGCTCGACGTCGTCGACGAAGGGATCGCCGGACAACTGCTCGAAGCCGACCGAAAAGCAGGGGATACCCTGTTTATTTCAGAACTCAGGTACCCACTTTCAAAATCGAATTTCTTTGTTTCTGTTCGACGAAAAGTCGATCTATCGACTCCTGTACATAGACTACATAACCCTCTCAAAACCCTTTCTGGTAAAATCGAGCGAAACCCCATATATCGCTCGGTATTTCGAAACCAAGTTCCCGAAAAAAACTGTCGGAACAGAACAGTTTTAGGGCAGTCCCAACCCACGACTTAGAAGCCGATTTTCGAACAGAATACTAGGATTTTTCAGAAACTAATTGAACACGTGTGAAGATAACATAACCACAATTGAAACGCAACTTGTAGATCTATATTTCGATTTCTGTGTGAGAATTAAATCAGTGTTGAACTTGTAAGAAAACTGCTTCAAAAGCATTAAAAAATTTAGAATTTTGTCCGATACGACGTACGCCGCGACAAATCGGGCGACTTGGTCGCACGCTATACACATCGAAAGGCGCATATGGACGTTGCGGACGTATGGGAACTAACGGAACTCAGTTTCGTCGCGTGTGCGCGACGAAATCAACGCGTATCCGTTGAGATACCCCCGTATTGGCATTTTGTAAACTTGCCCATAACTTCGTGTACAGTCGTCGAATCAAGACAACTTGCGCCAATAGGTCCGAATCAAAATTCTGGTCCTGCATGCCAAGTTTGGTTCGATTCTGAGAAGGTTGAATCGGAACCCATTTTTGGCGGGCCCGCGACCCACTCAAACGGGCAATTTTGTACACGGCTCCTCAGAATCTAAAACTGGACATACCATTGAGTTCCTCTCCTCAAACTGAAATCGTAGACATGTAGTTTGACGACTTTAGAGACCATGGACCTTGGCACACGTTTCGGTGCAAAGCGGGTCCAACGACGGACATCGTTTTGACCCAAAATTACGATTTTGCCCCTGTTCCAGAATTTGACTTTTGGATAGGCGTTTCCTAGGTATATCTTTTACACCGAGTGTATTTTTGATGTTTGTTTCAGCGTCCGGAGTTGTTTGGAGATTGTGACGTTTCTTTGCTGATATTGTGATTTCTTGGGATTGCCACTTGCACCATCAGGCAAGATACCTTGCGACCTTACTCTGTGATTATTATATTCTTACTTTCAGTTGTTATTTTCAGCATTTCTTATTTTTTGATATTTAAACTCTGCGTCCAAGTCACACTTGGATGCAAGCGACTCTATCGGTCGTTTTCTCGCTTTATTTATTTTTCTTGCATTGACTTAGTCTAGTGACCACCCATTGATATTGAGATATTGGTATATCTCATACGGCCTTGACACTTGCTTTAACACGTGTTGTGAGTCATATGTAGGACACGTATCTGCGTAGTCGGCTGGCCACCGATACGTATGGAGCGTGCGACGGATAGGAGTAACTGCCAATAGAATTGCATGCTAGAAGACTTGGCAGTTACTAGAGGTTCATGAGTCACGAATGTGACCCAACTAGGCATTGGGTGGGGAGAACGGTGTCCTTAACGTATGGGTCCTTATGCACTTTCCTATTTCTGATACTGCTGGCCTCTGACATTCGAGGAATGTTATGCTTTGAGGTCCCTGGTATCCTGATGGGGCCATACCTGAGTTACTGCTACTGAGCCAGATAGCCATGCGTTGAAGGTCTATTCTTAACTGCATTTTCACTGTAGAACTGGTAGGCACCCTATTGCATGCATCCCTTTTCTTCCGATTATATTATCACAGTTATATGGCATGGTGTTTTCTTGTATCTTGCTACGTCCCTCTGAGGACCTGGTTATCTTTCCAGGATTAGACGACTTTCCACAGGAGTATGGAGTGGCACTGGATCCATCTTACATCGATGACGAGGCAGTCACTACTGATTTCTAGTTTATTTTATATTTGAGACATTAGTGGACATTATTTTACATCTCATTTCTTTCTATTTTGCGGAGGTTGGACTCCGATCTTGTGAGACTATTTTTCATAGCTGTTTGGAGTGAGTATGTTCACCCGGCTATCTTTTGATACTCTTATTTATTTATTTGGACTCTATTATCTTCTGTGTTGAGATGTGATGAGATTAGATATGGTATTCTGGCCTGTGATTATTTTATTTACAGCTTATGTGCATATATGAGGATTTCATATATTGGAGTATTCTTCGTATATGTGCAGCTGGCATGTTCACGTACTTGGTCCTATGTATTTTGGGACTGGGGCGTTACAGTACACATTCTCCTAGACTCAATAAATTGAAGATTACAGACTTGGAACAAGTAGGAAAACCAAGAGCCCTTTGATGACGCCTTTCTTCTGATATTTGAGCAGTCCTGAAGACACGTCTTTTTTCTTGACAGCGGTCGTCCAAAGATAAGCAGATCTGGAAATCTGAATACCTTTCGGGGGCTTCGCCCCCGAACCCCCGACGGGGGGCGCTGCCCCCTCGACCCCTGTCTGCTGACCGGACAGCGGAACCCCCGATGCGAGGCCCCGGATAGGTCGCTAGGCGGTTCGGAGAAAATCTCTTTGTAAGACGCCGTCTTTGGTCCATCATTAATTCTTCATTGCCTATGTCCTGGTTTGATCATGTTAGATCATGCTTACTGCATGTCTACAAATACATGTTAAGCCAGCAAAATATGTTACAGTACAATACAAGTATAACAATATAATATAGGACAATTAGGACAATGCTAAGTTTAAGTAGCAACATGATAGTGAGTATATGAATATTAGTGACATCATTATGTTAAACTTAACTGATTAGCCATATTCAAAAATATGATGTAATCATTGGGCCAACAATCTTTCTCTTTTTGATTATGGTAAATCGGTTAAGTTTAAGACAGATACGATAGATGCATGTATCACTAATAAACTCATATTGTGTGCTAACTTAAACTTATTTCTCCCCCTTTGGCATGATCAAAAAAAAAGCTCCCCCGTAATATGAGATAAAACGAACTCAAGCATAAGTAAAGGAGGAAGGCATAGACAATCATGATCAAGATATACTAAAAGAAGAACAATGGGAGAAGTGTGTAAAGACAAGTATAAAAAACTACATACCCAATGTAGAGTGCCAAATAGAAAATAGCTTGTCAAAACACAAATAGTTGGTAAAACTAAAAGAATTTAAAAATAACCAATAGATAGTTTACCAACATAAAATCCAAGAAAGACATCCAAAAACATAGTATGATATGAAATATTGCTCTAGTTTTGGAAGAGAAAAAAAATTACAATAAAAAACCATGGGGATTAGATAATTGTAAATAATAGATATCAAAGAAGAAAGATGAGATATTGAAATAGACAAACTTGATATCAATTGAAATATATAAACTTGAAACATTGATCAATGAAACTATGATAGTCACAATTGTCCACAGATAAATAGTGAAACAAAATAAAGGAATGAGCAATGTAAAATAGAGCAATTGATATAAAATGATCTCATTATTTGCAAATCTATTTGCTTATCCAAAATTCATGCATTTGAACTCAATTACCTTATCATGCTATATGAATACCCTTTAGATAAACATGAAGGTAAAGGAGAAAAATATTTGAGAAAGAGAAATTCAGTCGATTTGAATGCTCCCCCTCAAACTATTACCAATAAAGATAAAATCATGAATTTTGGGTAAGTCCTCAACAAGGAAAGTCAAATCAATTAAACATACAAGGAAAGCCAAATCAAAGAAAGCACAATAGTCATCAAGATAAGACAAAAGTTAATATTTAACGAGATGACTCATATAAAAGAGTGAGAGAATATGATAAAAATAATTGCATATACTCTCATAAACCTTTCACAAAATATCAGTATTCTAATAATGATAAAAAATAGGTCAATGATGAACTACGTATACGACATATTAAAGGGTATAAATGAATTGAACCAATTTATTTTCTCTCCCTTAAAATATGCGTATCTAGTTCCAAAGCACTTATTAAAAAAAATAATAACTTCAAGATATAGGGGTAAATCAACTATTGATTTCTCTTCCTTGCTCAATGCTATAAAAACGTCTATAAGATGATAACTTATGACATAAAAAATGATATAAGGCTATAAAAAATGTCATAGAACGAAAAATATCATCTTTAGTCAAGAAGATATATCCACTAATAGTTACTAAAGATGAGAAATCAAAAGAATATTTTAATTTAGCACATGTAATCAAAAGACGACATTCATTAGCCTATTCATATTTAAATATGATAGATCAATGAATATTATCCTTTAAAAAAAATCATCAAAAAAAATAAAGTCAATTAAAATAATCATGATGAGAATCACAATATAGCTTCCAAAAATAAAACTCAAAAAACATGTCCATGATTATCTAATTAAGAGATGATCAACCAATTTATTGTTTTGCATGGACTATGTGAGCTTTACCACATATGTACCCATCAACGGGTAATAATCCAACCTTGCTAATACTAAATGAGAAACCAATGAAGTTCAAATAGCAAAGAGCATATGTGATAATCCATGAGTAGTCAAAGTAGAGTAATAAATTAACTTGATAACCACATAATTAGATAATATAGGACTACTCAACCATTAGGATCATTTAGCAATAAAAGTCAACATAATCCAACGAATCTCATCAAGAGAAAATCCGAAATCCATATTTATAATACAATCTTACAAATCGATGGAAAATATGGGAAAGAGTCAATCTCATTTAAATTATTACAGATTTATTCCAAAGAAATAATAATATGATAAAATCATGACTCAAAAGATGAGAAAAATTTAAGAGATGCTTACCAATGACTAGTATGGAAGGAAGTTAAAGCGATGAATCACAAACCTCAATGGAAACATGATTAAGTAAAAAATTTGCCCAACTAATTTTAGAGACCAAACACATGTATCTAAAATAGAATACAAATCTCATCAAGAAAAATTCATAAATCATGTTTTTGTAAACTAGCATATCACATATAGATTAAAATTCAAGAAGATAGCTAGATGAATGAAAGTGAACAAAAATTATGTAGCTTAATCAATACATCGTAAATAAGCAAGCTACATAACTAATTAAGATTAATGAGTTAGGCCATTAACATGATAAATGTGCTCATTAAATCTTAAGTCACTAACACTAAAGATACATGCTTAAGCATAGAGTTCATAATAAGGGCAATACATTTTGAATGATCAAAATGATTTATATACTCTTTGTTAAGCAAGGATGAGAGTATAAGATAGCAAGTAAATGAATTAGACTCTCATCAAGTAAAGGACAAATGAGATGTTCATGAAAACACAATAGAGCAAATCTTTTTGTCAAATATTAAGATTAACCCAAGATAATGAAATAATAGATTGATCTAGAGAATGTAAAATTATAACCATTATGAAAGTGTATTCTCTAGAAATGGAAAATCTCAACGTAAAAGTTCAACCTGTAGCACCCAGTTTTCCAAATGAGGGTAATTTTGAAATTTTGTGTTTATAATTATTTTAATAATGATATTTAATTCATGATATGATTTTTGGTGATTTTAAATCATTTAAAAATTATTTAAATCAACGACTTGTAGTTTTGACGTTTTGCTAGTGAAACCCTAGAGACTGTTTGACCTAGAGCCTAACCATATGATTATGATATTTTAATATCATTTCTGGCCTAAGGATATTTTGTATTTGACCTCTTTAAATTATTTTGATATTATTTTATTATTTATGATATTGTTTTGGGATTATTTGAGTCGGGTTCGAATTTCATCTTAATCCGACTTGTAACGGGGACCCGGGGTAACTTAGACTCTAGTTGGACCCATACATTAGTTAGCCATGGCCCACATTTTAATTAGTCATGTTAGAAAGATTAGTCATAATCCTAATTATTAGGTTAACCATTTAGAGTTTTTATTTTGACCCTTTTACCCCCAAATCCTAACCAAAATTGTTTTAAACACTTGTAACTAAGGGAGGGGCAAACTTGTAATATTCAATGAAAGGGGGGATAACCATTGTGGCCGGCCCTAATAGGACTCCCATCTCATTTCCTTTCTTTGAGAAGTCTTCTTCCCCAAGTGCTCTCAAGCTCTCACAAGGAAGAAGCCTTTCCCCTTGGATTTTCTCTCCTTTAGGTAATATTTCTTTCTCTTTTATTTCTCCATTTTGTATTTAGGAAAGTTTTAACCATAGAAATGACCCCCATTGTTGTGTCCCTATTTTGTGTCCTCTTGTGTCCATTATGTGTCCTTTAGGAATTTCTATTGTATTATTGTTGTGTCTTGTGTTCATGGGGAAAACCCCCAAATTTGGACACACTTTATATTTAAAATATTGATTAAATGAATTAATTCATATTAAATCTCAGATTTGAATATGTAGAGATGTGTTCTTGAGTACTTTACATTTCATTCATGTATCTCTTATAGATGTGTTCATGTTACATATATAGATTTGTGTATGTATATATATATATATATATATATATATATATATATATATATATATATTGTAATGAGAGTGTATCTATATTTTTATATGTAATAAATGGTTCATGATGATTATATAATCAAGTTTGTGAGTGGGGTTCCTCATATTATTATTGCCATTATTGTTGTGGATAATTAGGATATATATTGTGTATTCTTTTGGCTCAAACTATCTAAATCCGTTATGATTTTTATCCACGTTTTTAATTTCAGCCCTAAATTAGAAATGTCATAACTTCTAGCTCAAAGCTCGGTTTAATCTTCCATTTTTTTTAAAAGAAGCATATTGAAGTTAGCTTTCCAAAAATATGTATTAATAGGACTAATTCTTTTTGTAACTTTCTAGAGAATTATTTGAGTGTCAGCTGTACGAAAGACAAACGCGTTCTCGGTGTTTTCGCAATTTCGGGAGTTTCCGGAAACGAAAACGCGATCCGTTTAAAGTTTCGGAAAGCTTACACATAGATCTATAACATACTTTAATTCTAGATTTTAATTCATGCTGAGTTGGTACAGTATTGATTATTAGTAGGAGTTACTATTCGGCATATGCATTTTGTGCACCCTTGTGTGTAATATAATGTTCTATTTGATTTTAACCCATGTTAATGTATATACATTATGTAACTAAATAGAGAATGCAAGCATGAGTAAATGGTTAAATAAATAATGTATGAGGTGTAAGTATCCTATCTAATGTAAGCATGTATAAGTATGGCTTGTAATGAATATGTAGGTTCCATAGTATGTAATGTATGGTGCATATAGTAGTACAAGAGAATAAATGAATGATAAATGAATGCAAGCATGAATGTAATGTAATAATAGATGTAATGTATGCAATATACAAGTTAATGAGATGTAATGTTCTATGTTAACACAAATCCTATATTACCTCATATACTCCCTTACACTATGTTGACACTATCACACTTGACACTTTATTCACTTATACTTTGACACTCTTTGATATGTATACACTATGTATGCCCATTTAACCCTCACTTGCCCCTTTGCCAGGTTCACATACACACACATAGCCTCTTAAATAAGTATTTATGAATATAGTTAACTTAGCTATGTATGTATATTATATATATGTTAGCATATTGTGTTGTAATATATAAGTTTATGTAACCATTTGAAATGCCATGATTATAGACCTAATGTTGAATACCAATATATGCATGTGTATATATGTGTAGACATATATAGCTTAAAGCAATAGATTACCTAGTGTATATCCAATATGAATTCTTGCCTATTTGAGTATTGAATAATTGCATGCTATATACAGTTGGGTGTACGTTGGCTTGTATAGTCTTGTATTAATGTGTGCTTGCTAGGATAGTCTTGGTTAGGCCTAGTAAGACTTGCTGGATTAGGACATGACCTAGTTTGACCTAGTTTGACTAGTGCAGTTGACCAGAGTTGACCAAGGGTTGACTTTGGCCTAGTTTGACCTAGATTCATGTAGAATGCATTGTAGTGCTTTATATTACCCTTCTGGACATGTTGTGACTTGTGCTGTTCTAATTAGGAGCCAGATACCTCTCCTCGGACAGTATTTTTACCTTGGACATTCAGATATCAGGCGAGTACATTCTCTGATCATTTCATATCCTGTTAGAATTATTTTCCTGCTTTAGATTACTATACTTGATGCTGTCACGTTGGTAACCCGGATTAGTACAATATGGATCCTTTTTTGAGATGTTATCCCCTCAGGGAGCATCGTATACTACATGTTCTGTGCGTTTCACTTACATGGTGTATCACTATGCTTCACGGTTCTTCGATCACTTATGACATGTACTCTCATGATCACCGAGTCTTCCCAGAATCACCCATTTATGGGCATTCCTAGAATCACTCCATTATGGGCATTCCCAGAATCACCCATTTATGGGCTATCCATGTATCACCCCTTGTGGGCCTTTGCATGGAATTATAACATAACATGGTTGGATCCTTGTGTATTGATTGGGGGTATGGGGGAGTAGAAGTAAACATGTGAATAATATCCAAGTAGTGCAGTTCCCAGAATCACTCCATAGTATAGTTCCCAGAATCTCCTATGCCATTCACATGTTTATATTGTACTCTGACTCACTAGCCACCGTTAGCTCTCTACTTATAGTAGATATTTCTATTACAGTTCTCTTTCTCTGTTTACATACTGTATTTCCTTCAGATCATGTATCTTACTTTACTGCATGATTATAATTTCTAACCTGCTATGATCTGTTGAGATGTACTGTACTCGCTCCAGTCCTGACTGGACCCGTTGATAAATTTTACAGATAGCCTGGAGGTTGCCTGCTAGCCTAGAGGAGACAGTAGAGGTTGCATAGATAGCTAGGGTTTTTGCTTATAGTTTATTTTCAGTCATCTTGAGTTGTATTTATGGATTACTGTATTTGAGTTTTGAGATGTATTCTGAGTTTGTATCTTAGATACTTAGACTTCTATCTGTTGTATCTCTTTTCGATTTCATGTTTTATCAATCTTCCTTTATGCTCTACCTTAGATGTGATTGAGTTTACATTCTGCTATGTCACCCACATTCGGGGAGTATAAACTGTTTAGTCTTATACTGTTAGATGCATTGAGACCTAGGACAGTGTTCTACCGTCGACACTGCGGCGTAGGATGGGCGTTGTTACGTTCTCGTGCCCTAATTCTAGGGTGCGGGTCGTGACACGTTTTTAGTGGTGGCCCATGCAGGTCGAGATTCGCATTAGTACGATTTCGTAGTAGCGCAACGACTTAGTTGTACTACTACGAGCCTGCTATAGGATATATAAATTAAGATGTTAGGATGAGAGGATACTCAATCACTGTTAGGATTCCTTGAGAGATTCTTGGGATGACCCTTGAGAATCTCATTTTGAATTCCGATTTAAACTCCTTTTCCTTGTTTTGATTCACCTTTTTCCTTGATTTGAATTTGATTTTGTGGATTCATTGTAGAACTTTGAATCCTGGTATTAGTTGATGATTTTGATAAAATTTTGTAGTTGTTGATTTAATTTTGTATTTAGATTAATATTTTCAAATCCAAGGTACTCAATCACACTTAGGATTCTTTGAGAGATTTCTGGGACGACCCCTGAGAAACTCATTTTGAACTTCAATTGGAATTCCTCTTCCTCGTGTTTGGATTCACCCTCAATCCTTGCTATTGAATTTAAGCTTGATGGGTTCCTCTCGTTTGAACCGATGAGAAGGAACATATCTTTATTATTCTTTCTCGCCATTATTCCCTTGCATTCTTATTTACCTCTTATCTTAAACTCTGTCTCATTACATTAATTACCCATATCTTGTCGTCCCTACCAGATGTACTTTGAAACCCTTGAATCTTCGTATCTTTTGCATGGAGAAGGCTAAGGAAGTGACGTAAATTATGTAGCTCAGAGAAGACGTAACTGGTTATTTTATGACGATCTAAAGAAAATCAAATGTAGAGTGTTCCATATGGAAACTTGAGATAGAAATGTGGTAAAGGTCTCGAATAGAATAAAGAGATGTATACTGCCAATCTGGAAACAATTACATTTAGAGAAATTTTGGGGTTATGAGATAGTTTATAGGTGTATTCAAAACTAATGAGGATATCAGAGGTCAACCTAGTTTTGAGAACTTAGAAAATCTTGGTTATTGATTCTGGGAAAAACTTTTACTCTGAGGCTATATAGAAGGTTAGTAATAGAAAAGAGAAGTTAATTGTGTTTAATAAGGATATTAAACAAGATGTTGCGAGGAAATGACTAGGGATAGAGAGAACACAAAGTTATGGAAGTTTAGAGATTGTTGTGAAATATTTTCAGGAGAATAATATTCAAGGGTGTATGTCGAAGAAAATATGGAAGTTGATTTTATGATAGAAGATAAGTTTTGTAAGGCCTAGAGATTTAAATTAAATAATACGAGGAGAACAATTTGAACAAGTTCAAGGAATTCGTAAACGGGATTTAGAGATTTTGGGTCAAATTTAAGACAAGGTGAAAGAACTTGGAAATTTAAATAAATGGTTAATGTTGATTCCTAAATGTGAGGGCTGTGCTTCAAGAGTGATGTTTCAAAATTGGGAATTGCCTACGGTAGTCATGGTAAGGGTTTAAGTAAAGATTAAATTTTCATATGGAGACTGGTGAGGTAAAGATATGATTGGCAAGTTATGACCAGATGAACTTAAGGATATCAGAAGCAGATGACTAACTCGATCTTCATTATTTTTGTGCATTAATTACCACCTCTTGAACTCCCACTTTCTAATTGAGATCCTTTGACGTTCCTTATCGTGACTTTGATATTCGGAATGTAATACTAACTGTTACCCTCCAACAAATCTTATATGCAAGACGTAGACGAGCTCACCTTCGTGTAGGTATATCATGTCCCACTAAAACCCGTCTTCTTGTACTCTATTTCCTTGATATGATTTTCTGGTCAACTGGCTAAACTATAACCTCTACCATTATACTAAATTTCTTCTTATTTCAATTAGAAATCCAGTCTTGACTCAATTCTTTCGACCCGACATGTGATGGTGTTCTGCTTGTTTCCTTAGATGCTTAACCTTGTACCTTATCTGATTACTTGACCCGTTGGTTAAGAAACTTGGACTATGTAATTCCTTTCATCATTACCACCCTTATATCTTGTGCTGCTAAATTAGCCTTAGTTTTGTAAGCTTATCTATTTTCGAGCTTGGTCATGACATATTTTATTGGGTGGCCACCCACTAACATATTGTCTAATCAGAACCGGTATATGATGGTCTGATCGACCTATTGCACTTTGGTTTGCTTTTTCATGTATCAATCTACGAGAATGGAGACATAGTTAAACTTGACCCTAGAGTCTCATTCGCGACAGCCTTGACAATTATCCTTGAAATCTTTTCATCGCCTATGAACCTCGTATTCGTACTCAGTCGAATTAAATTTAATCATGACCTGAACCTCCATCATTGGATGCTCGTGCTCATACTTTGATTTTATTGATTTACCTTCTTGTCCAAATCTCGTTTTATCCCAAAATTGATCAACTTAGATCGTGTCAAGACAAAAATCTATTTGTGATTTGTTGTGCCTAAATTTTTAATTTTTGCCATTTTATGGAATAGTAACATTTTAATAATTTCTTAATTGCTTGTTAATGACCAATTTTTATATAGGATGGTAGACAGCCCTACAACCTTGATGATTGTTGTTCCCTTACCTTCCTAATTAGGACACCCTAGATTGTTTGTGTGTTGATACCATAGTACTGTTTTGACCTAGAATGAATAATGCACCAAGGTGAGACTTCCAACTGCTACAGTATGCCCTGACCTTGTATACTATTCCTTCAAATTGCATGGTTTAGATATTTTTTTAAGACCTTGATTTTTGGGAAATAGGGACGTCACCCCATTAGTATCAGTTGTAGATATATATAGGTTAGTCCTTGATGTGGGGATGTGTGTCTATAAACATGTAGCTTAGGAGATTTATGAGAGATTATAGTATCAGCCTTGATAGGATGTACTAGTCTTTTGGTGAGTATAAATGTGTTATGAGAGATAGGGGCCTATATGTCTCGTTCCTATGGTAATAGAATGTATTAATAGATGGTTAATAGGAAGATAATAGTTTGAGCATACCTATATCCTATGATCAGTTCCTTTTCATCCTTAGTTAAGACCACTTTAAAATAGGTCCAATCCCTTGGATATAGGTTCCAGTCCATATTTTATTGAAGTTCCATTACCGCCGTACAGCAGAGCAGTGTTGGAGGTATTCCTAGATTGACACTATTTAGATGTCCGTTTATTATTCCAGTGTTAGGAAGTGTTACCTTAGATATTGGGTAGGTTAGAGGCTCTAGAAGGAGTACTATCGATCTTAAATTTCGAGGACGAAATTTTTCTAAGGTGGGTAGAGTTGTAGCACCCAGTTTTCCAAATGAGGGTAATTTTGAAATTTTGTGTTTATAATTATTTTAATAATGATATTTAATTCATAATATGATTTTTGGTGATTTTAAATCATTTTAAAATTATTTAAATCAATGACTTATGGTTTTGACGTTTTGCTAGTGAAACCCTAGAGACTGTTTGACCTAGAGCCTAACCATGTGATTATGATATTTTAATGTCATTTTTGGCCTAAGGATATTTTGCATTTGACCTCTTTGAATTATTTTGATATTATTTTATTATTTATGATATTATTTTGGGATTATTTGAGTCGGGTTCGAATTTCATCTCAATCCGACTTGTAACGGGGACCCGGGGTAACTTAGACTCTAGTTGGACCTATGCATTAGTTAGCTATGGCCCACATTTTAATTAGTCATGTTAGAAAGATTAGTCATAATCCTAATTATTAGGTTAACCATTTAGAGTTTTTATTTTGACCCTTTTATCCCCAAATCCTAACCAAAATTGTTTTAAACACTTGTAACTAAGGGAGGGGCAAACTTGTAATATTCAATGAAAGGGGGGATAACCATTGTGGCCGGCCCTAATAGGACTCCCATCTCATTTCCTTTCTTTGAGAAGTCTTCTTCCCCAAGTGCTCTCAAGCTCTCACAAGGAAGAAGCCTTTCTCCTTGGATTTTCTCTCCTTTAGGTAATATTTCATTCTCTTTTATTTCTCCATTTTGTATTTAGGAAAGTTTTAACCATAGGAATGACCCCCATTGTTGTGTCCCTATTTTGTGTCCTCTTGTGTCCATTATGTGTCCTTTAAGGATTTCTATTGTATTATTGTTGTATCTTGTGTTCATGGGAAAACCCCCAAACTTGGACACACTTTATATTTAAAATATTGATTAAATGAATTAATTTATATTAAATCTCAGATTTGAATATGTAGAGATGTGTTCTTGAGTACTTTATATTTCATTCATGTATCTCTTATAGATGTGTTCATGTTACATATATAGATTTGTGTATGTATGTATATATATATATATATATATATATATATATATATATATATATATATATATATATATATATATATATATATATATATATATATATATATATATATTGTAATGAGAGTGTATCTATATTTATATATGTAATAAATGGTTCATGATGATTATATAATCAAGTTTGTGAGTGGGGTTCCTCATATTATTATTGCCATTATTGTTGTGGATAATTAGGATATATATTGTGTATTCTTTTGGCTCAAACTATCTAAATCCGTTATGATTTTTATCCACGTTTTTAATTTCAGCCCTAACTTAGAAATGTCATAACTTCTAGCTCAAAGCTCGGTTTAATCTTTCGTTTTTTTTAAAAGAAGCGTATTAAAGTTAGATTTCCAAAAACATGTATTAATAGGCCTAATTCTTTCTGTAACTTTCTGGAGAATTATTTGAGTGTCAGCTGTATGAAAGACAAACGCGTTCTCGGTGTTTTCGCGATTTCGGGAGTTTCCGAAAACGAAAACGCGATCCGTTTGAAGTTTCGGAAAGCTAACACATAGATCTATAATATACTTTAATCCTGGATTTTAATTCATGCTGAGTTGGTACAGTATTGATTATTAGTAGGAGTTACTATTCGGCATATGCATTTTGTGCACCCTTGTGTGTAATATAATGTTCTATTTGATTTTAACCCATGTTAATGTATATATATTATGTAACTAAATAGAGAATGCAAGCATGAGTAAATAGTTAAATAAATGATGTATGAGGTGTAAGTATCCTATCTAATGTAAGCATGTATAAGTATGGCTTGTGATGAATATGTAGGTTCCATAGTATGTAATGTATGGTGCATATAGTAGTACAAGAAAATAAATCAATGATGAATGAATGCAAGTATGAATGTAATGTAATAATAGATGTAATGTATGCAATATACAAGTTAATGAGATATAATGTTCTATGTTAACACAAATCCTATATTACCTCATGTACCCCCTTACACTATGTTGACACTATCACACTTGACACTTTGTTCACTTACACTTTGACACTCTTTGATATGTATACACTATGTATGCCCATTTAACCCTCACTTGCCCCTTTGCCAGGTTCACATACACACACATAGCCTCTTAAATAAGTATTTATGAATATAGTTAACTTAGCTATGTATGTATATTATATATATGTTAGCATATTGTGTTGTAATATATAAGTTTATATAACCATTTGAAATGCCATGATTATAGACCTAATGTTGAATACCAATATATGCATGTGTATATATGTGTAGACATATATAGCTTAAAGTAATAGATTACCTAGTGTATATCTAATGTGAATTCTTGCCTATTTGAGTATTGAATAATTGCATGCTATATACAGTTGGGTGTATGTTGGCTTGTATAGCCTTGTATTGATGTGTGCTTGCTAGGATAGTCTTGGTTAGGTCTAGTAAGACTTGCTGGGTTAGGACATGACCTAGTTTGACTAGTGCAGTTGACCAGAGTTGACCAAGGGTTGACTTTGGCCTAGTTTGACCTAGATTCATGTAGAATGTATTGTAGTGCTTTATATTACCCTTCTGGACATGTTGTGACTTGTGCTGTTCTAATTAGAAGCCAGACACCTCTCCTCGGACAGTATCTTTACCTTGGACATTCAGATATCAGGCGAGTACATTCTCTGATCATTTCATATCCTGTTAAAATTATTTTCCTGCTTTAGATTACTATACTTGATGTTGTCACGTTGGTAACACGGATTAGTACTATATGGATCCTTTCTTGAGATGTTATCCCCTCAGGGAGCATCGTATACTACATGTTCTGTACGTTTCACTTACATGGTGTATCACTATGCTTCATGGTTCTTCGATCACTTGTGACATGTACTCTCATGATCACAGAGTCTTTCCAGAATCACCCATTTATGGGCATTCCCAGAATCACCCCATTGTGGGCATTCTCAGAATCACCCATTTATGGGCTATCCATGTATCACCCCTTGTGGGCCTTTGCATGGAATCATAACATAACCTGGTTGGATCCCTGTGTATTAATTGGGGGTACGGGAGAGTAGAAGTAAACATGTAAGTAATATCCAAGTAGTGCAGTTCCCAGAATCACTCCATAGTATAGTTCCCAGAATCTCCTATGCCATTCACATGTTTATATTGTACTCTGACTCACTAGCCACTGTTAGCTCTCTACTTATAGTAGATATTTCTATTACAGTTCTCTTTCTCTGTTTACATACTGTATTTTCTTCAGATCCTGTATCTTACTTTACTGCATGATTATATTTTCTAACCTGCTATGATCTATTGAGATGTACTGTGCTCGCTTCAGTCCTAACTGGACCCGTTGATAAATTTTACAGATAGCCTGGAGGTTGCCTGCTAGCCTAGAGGAGACAGTAGAGGTTGCATAGATAGCTAGGATTTTTGCTTATAGTTTATTTTCAGTCATCTTGAGTTGTATTTATGGATTACTGTATTTGAGTTTTGAGATGTAATCTGAGTTTGTATCTTAGACACTTAGACTTCTATCTGTTGTATCTCTTTTCAATTTCATGTTTTATCTATCTTCCTTTATGCTCTACCTTAGATGTGATTGAGTTTACATTCTGCTATGTCACCCCCATTCGAGGAGTATAAACTGTTTAGTCTTATACTGTTAGATGCATTGAGACCTAGGACAGCGTTCTACCGCCGACACTGCGGCGTAGGCTGGGCGTTGTTACGTTCTCGTGCCCTAACTCTAGGGTGCGGGTCGTGACACAACCCATAGTAGCTAAAGACATGAGAAGTATGATATATCAATTACATGAATTCTCATGTGCTACAAAACATCATTGGGCAATAATAATAAAATATTTATAGGTCAAATATAAGGCTAGATATGATGAAGTATTCTGGAACTTAGGGGTGGATCCAGAACTAGATAATGGTTGCAAGTAGACCTTAATAAATCTTAAGTCTATAAAGTATAGATCACTTTGGGTTAGCTGTAGGGGGCGGTTCCCAGCTAGCGGTAGTCCGAAGACTAGTGTACCGTGTCGCTTCAGGCTATTTACACCTGTATGACAGAAGGACCCTTTCGGCTTATTCCCAAAATGTTCTTTACTTTTAAGAACTTATATTTAAAAGAATATATGCAGTATCATCAAACAACATCAAAATCCAAAAACCCTAAGTATAAGAAAGGTAAATACCCAAATAATAATCAAAGAAACATTTGCTAAGAATATTTTCAAAACAAACATTTTCATAATGCACTTATGGAAATAAATATATAGAAGATACATACTCAAAACAAGTACGGTGATTTTAACAAGTAAGGTAAAGCACAAAACCAAGCAATTCTTAAAAGAAAACTTCCATAAAAGTCATGAACAAGACACTAATAAACATTTTCTCTCAACATTCTAACTTGAATAAGTAAAACAAATAAATATCAGAAGTTGGGAATCATTAATATATTCATATATCACAAATAGGCATATATGAAAAGATCAAAAATCAATTAAAAGGTATGTATCCATAAAGTCAACAGATAAAAGACAATAAGATATCATCAAAAGAAGACTTTAAGGAATAAGCTAATTGATTCAAGTAGAGATAGCACAAATTTGGTCAAAAGAATCAATAGCTAAATTATAAGGTAAGCACAAGTATGAATAAATACTCTTCAAAATAATATGAAACTTGAGCTCATCTCATATGCCCACATAAAGATATTTATTCAAAAATAGATGTCAATATAATAAATACATGATCTACATAGAAATGGAGATAAGTATAGTTATGTATAAATAAACTTTATTAGGCAAAGACATAATTGATTCTCAAGAGGATAATCAAAATAAAATATAAGAATTGTTAATGAAGATATTATGCAAGTACAAGATTAAAAAGAAGTATAAGTATATACTTATCAAATTATAAGTACCTTGTGCTAAACACAAATATTCACAAATAGCAATTAAGATAAATATGACATATTAAATACAAATCGGCAAGAAGTAACTATCTCAAAACTTTAAAAATGGAGAGTCAAACTTTAAAACAAAATTCAAGAATCAACCTCCTATGAGCTAGAGTGATATACATGCTTTATAAAGACAAAGAATAGCGAGCATGCATATTTAAATGTGTCACACTAATAGAAAATAAGTGATAAACTATATAGTGTGAACTAATCATTTAAGCTAAGTAACTAGTCATGCTAGATAAAAGAAATAAAAAAAATTAACTAAGCACGCTAGTATTATATGTCACATTGATTTATATAATAAGCAACTAAAGGATATCAATGTAAGCTAGTAGCAAGACATCAAGAGAAATATGCTAGATTCTACAAATATAAACCATTTAAAGAGAATCGTTTAGCATGTTACCAAAGTGGCTCTAGTGGCCACACTTGTATTGGTGCAATTGCTTGTTAGATGACCTTTGAGGTTTGCAACCACCAACACGCTCATCGGTACTATATCCCAATATAAGTAGCTCCACCTACAACATTAGGCGAAGACTTTGGTATCCAAATAAATTTGGATCCACATTTGTTAGATTTAGGAACCCATATACTATTTACTCTAGCATTAGTAGAAAAACTCCTACGAATAGGACAAGTTACACTCATGTGTCCAATGCGAGAGCAATAGAAGCACCTAATACTAGTGTGTGCACATGTATCGGAATGAGCATGATTATGAACATGTGACATACTAGAATGATGAATATCTCTAGAGTGAGCATGCATGGATTTGGTCTTAAGAATATCATGTTCTAATAGCAAATCATTATACAAACAAGTAAGATAATCAAATTTAGCATTTAAAGCATAATTCTCTTTTTCAAATAAAGCAATTCTAGAAATAAAATCATCATTTTGTTTCTTTAAAGAGTCAATAGAAGAATCATGCAAATGATTTAGCTCATGTGCTTGCTTCTTAAAATCTTCTATTGATGAGGAAAGAGATTTGATTTTCAAAGTTAAAGAATCATTCAAACACTTTAAAGAAACACAAGATGAGTTTTGAGAGTCAAGTCTAGATAATAAATCATTGTTTTTATTTCTCAAAAACTCATTAGATTCTTCTAAATGAATAACCTTTTCTAAAAGTTCTTCATTTGTAGAATGAAAAGCCTTAGCAAACTTTAAGGATTGGTTAGCCATGGCTTTCCACCTAGAGCATTTCCTGCATTTAGAAGAAACATGATTGTCTATGCTACTAGAAATAAAACCCTCTTTATTGGAGGAGGAGGAATACGATGCCATACACAAATAAACAAGGATCTACTGTAAGGATGTTAAGCCTAACAATAGAGACCTTGCTTTGATACCAATTCAAATAACGTGTAGGCAACTCTAGAGGGGGGTGAATAGAGTTTGTGTCGATAATCACTAAATAAAATATGACTCTATATCACCTCCACAAAACAACTATTAAGATAGTAAATAAATCAGAGAGAAATACGGAAGTAAATAAAGATCAGAAGAGCATACGCAAACACAGCAGTTTTAACCTGGTTTCCCTCGTGGAGGACTAGTCCAGGCCTGAGAACTCTAGCTCAGGATTAAAATCTACTATTTGTGAAATAGTGTACAACCACGTGCCTTTACTCAGAAGAGCACGCCAACTTCTTACAGATTCGCAGGTGGCAAAACTTGGAATTGTCCAAGTGACTTTTCTTTTCAACTCTTGCATAAAAACTTCTAGCTGAATCGCACTTGAGCACCTTGGGGCTTAGGAAGCTTTGTGGCTAGTAGATTGAAAGAGTAAGGCTTAGGTAGTATAAGGCTTAGATGATTGAGAGTGAGAGATAGAAAGATGATGAAGAGATGAATGAAAATGGTTGAAATCATGCCCTATATATACTAGTCTGGAAGGCAGAATTCGGCCAGAATTTTGTCCTCAAAATTCAAAAATATGGCCGTTGTACCAGCTAGCAATTGGTAACCCTAAAAATCAGTTCCTGGAAATCAGGGGACAGAGTTCGGCCCGAACTCTGTGTAGAGGCAGAGTTCGGCCCGAACTCTGCCTCCTTGGTGGCAGAATGTTCAAATGGCCTGTGGGCTTTGGTGGATCTTGGGCTTGGTTCAGGAATTGGTCTGTTTTGTATGGTAGAGCTTGGAGTGATATGTCTAGGGGTTGAGATGACTCAGTGCGACTCAACGTACACATTCTTCTAGACTCAATAAATTAAAGATTACATACTTGGAACAAGTAGGAAAACCAAGAGTCCTTTAATGACGCCTTTCTTCTGATATTTTAGCAGTCCTGAAGATACGTCTTTTTCCTTGACAGCAGTCGTCCAAAGATAAGCAGATCTGGAAATCTGAATACCTTTCGGGGGCTTCGCCCCCGAACCTCCGACGGGGGGTGCTGCCCCCTCGACCCCTGTCTGCTGACCGGACAGCGGAACCCCCGATGCGAGGCCCCGGATAGGTCGCTAGGCGGTTCGGAGAAATCTCTTTGTAAGATGCCGTCTTTGGTCCATCATTAATTCTTCATTGCCTATGTCCTAGTTTAATCATGTTAGATCATGCTTACTGCATGTCTACAAATACATGTTAGGCCAACAAAATATGTTGCAGTACGATAAAAGTATAGCAATATAATATAGGACAATTAGGACAATGCTAAGTTTAAGTAGCAACATGATAGTGAGTATATGAATATTAGTGACATCATTATGTTAAACTTAACTGATTAGCCATATTCAAAAACACGATGTAATCATTGGGCCAACAGATAATACGACAGAATTTTGCTTCTTGCTAAACCAAGAGACTAGAGTCTTACCTAGGAAATGATACGTACTGCTAGTACTTTTTCTATCTACTTTGTATCCAACAAAATTAGCATCTGAGTAACCGATTAGGTCAAAGGACGTGGTTTTGGGATACCATAAGCCGACAGAACAAGTGACTTTAAGGTATCGAAAGATACGCTTAACTGTACACAGGTGTGATTCCTTAGGGCTAGCTTGAAAACATGCACACAAGCAAACACTAAACATTATATCAAGGCGACTAACAGTTAAATAAAAACTACCAATCATACTTCGATACTTACATATGTCGACCGATTTGCCTTGTTCATCAGTATCAAGCTTCGTTGAAGTTGCCATCGGAGTGCCAAGAGGTTTGACGGTTTCCAGATCGAACTTCTTTAGTAAGTCTTTTGTGTACTTGGTTTGATTAATGAACATCTCATTGTTGGTTTGTTTGATTTGCAGTCCAAGGAAGAATTTGAGTTCTCCCATCATGCTCATCTCAAACTCATTCTGCATACACTTTAAAAAAATTGACAAAGAGATTCATTAGTAAATCCAAAGATAATATCGTTAACGTAAATCTGAATTAAAAGAAGATTTATATTAAAAGATTTTATAAACAGTGTAGTGTCAACCTTGCCTTTTGTAAAACCATTATCAAGTAGAAAAGAGCTTAAACGATCATACCAAGCACGAGGGGCTTGTTTCAATCGTATAAGGCTTTTTTCAACTTGAAAACATAATCAGGATTTTGAAATCAGTAAAACTTGAAGGTTGAGCTATATAAACTTCTTCTTTTATAAAACCGTTAAGAAATGCACTTTTTACGTCCATTTGAAAAAGCTTAAAATTATAAAAATATGCAAATGCACATAACATGCGAATGGATTCTAATCTCACAATTGGGGCTTAAGTTGTCACGCCCCGACCCGGAATCACCCGAATCATCGTCCTCACAGGGGCGTGATGCCGCACGAGCCTGGAGTTGCGCTCGTGCAAGGCAAGGTGACAAGTTCTCAAATGGTTATCTTTTGATTCGATATTAACAACGATAGAAAAAACAGAGTATACGAAACAATTCTCTTTATTGATATCCGAAACTGAGATTATAATGGCTTTCGATAGC